>VXBO01007882.1:837640-872686 GCA_013400135.1 Rhinoptilus africanus | reverse complement strand
TTTGAGTTAAGGGAGTGGAACACAGGCAGGAGGACACAGTGCTTTTTAGCATGCAGTTTGATGAGAAATGCAAGGTGAAAGCAAAAAAACCACAGTAAGAGTGAGGAGAAAAGGATAAGGATGGGGCAAAGTTGAAACAAGCTGCAATCTTCTCCCCACGTCCAGCACCACCTTTGATCCATTTTGTCTGCCCATCCTGCTCACAGGACCCCTGGGCTATCCAAGTTCACATGAACCCCACGCTTACCACTCAGGTCTGCCTCTCCCCTCCATTCCCTGCACCCAAAGCCAGTGCTGCTTTTGGCTGCTTCTTAGTGTGTCCCGCTCCAGACACGTATGTGTGCATGTGAAAGCCTTCTTGCTACTGACTATAGCATATCTAACCTGTAAGAAACCTGGCTGATGAGTGTGCTGGGAGGATATTCCATTTTGGGGCAGGAGAGTGCTTAAGAGCACCGCAGCAAATGAGACCTTAAGAGCAAGAGTGCTTGTGCTCAGGCTCCATCTTTGCTTGTATTCCTGCATGTACTGTCACCCCTGCTGCAGCTCCTCCTCTGCTCCTTCCCCCAGCTTGTATCTGATACTCCGCAAAATCCTCTAGCCTTGCTTCCTGCAAGAAGTGAGTGCAAGATGATGATTTTAGCCTGCGAATTGTTGTACTTATTATTGTCAAGGCCATCTTTCTCTATTCCAGTATTTTCCTGTGTTGCCCTTATTATAAGGGCAACAGAGGGAAATAAGTGCAGCCCTTATTATTACAGGAGAGGTAGGAAGCATTCTTTCCCGTTATCCACTGTTCCCATTTCAGAGTCAGATACTTTTTGAACACAGATGTATTTCCAGAATGTCATCATATATGTTACAGCAAAGCACATGGAAGCTTTTGAACCTCATATTCTATAGACAGATATTGTCCAAAAAAAGGCAATTGTAGGGACATCTTCAAAGGATTGTGGGCTAGCTGGAGTGAATGAAGCATTTTGGATTATAATAGTCAGGTCACAAAAACACGGAGCGGAGCGCTCGAGGAATAGGTGGAAGGGCTGCTAGCCAAGATTTTAGGAGGCTTGTTCTGATGACACTTGGGCAATGCAGGGTTGGGCAGGTTAGACAGGCACATCGGGAGCCAGCGAGCCCTGCAGAGTTCATCTGCATCTGGCAGCCTCGGTAAAGAATTGCCTTTCAGCTGATTAGATCTCTGAGACCACTTTTCATTTCCAAAAGACGTATTGTGTGCCTATGGAGCTTTTTGCACTTCTATTAAGCTTCGATTTGTGTTAGCAGCCCTTGAAAGTTATTTCTGAGACAAGAACGGGTAGATCTACAGCAGGGCAACTGAAGAGGCACATTTTGGCTTGGTTCTTGACTGCAAGTAGGTTTTGTCCTAACCTTGCTTGGGTCCAACAACATGTTATGTCTTTTTCTGTGCCTGTATTTCTTACTGTTCTCTGTGCGTCTTGGGTGGCTGCCAAAATATAAGTGTACTGCAATTCTATGAGGGTGATGGCTTGTCTGGAAGTTGGCATACGACTTTGTGGTGGAAGTATCCAACAGACTGTCACTAGTCCTGGTCTGATGTATGGCTGTACTGCAGTCCTGGGAGAGGTCGTCACATAGTATAGACTCACCTGAGCAAGCTGTTTTGCAGCTGATATGAATAACTCGGATGCTGGTGACCGTGGTACGGAAAGGTCTCTTCACTGAAACAGCAGTATGGCCTTGGGACCGGTGTGGTGGGAAGCCTGGACCAGGCTCAGGGTCACGGGTGGTGGTCAGGGAAGAAGCAGAAGAAAAAACTGTATCCCTCCCACTTGCAGGGGAAGGCACTGGGAATCAAATGCTGTGATTTTATGATCTAGCACTGCCAATTTTATTTTTTTAATAAAGAGCCTTGTCATCTCTTCATAGTCTCAAGAGAGCAGAGCACTGCCCCATCAAACCCTTTCTCCCAGCTGCCAGACAGGGTAGTCAAGGATCTCGTGGTCTTCCTCAGCCCTCCTACAGAGATGGGACTCTACAAGCACACCTGAAAATCTCGGGATTTCTCTGCCCATTGAGTAAGTCCCAGAAGCAAAGTCCCTGTGTAATAACTTGAAGTAAGCGTAGAGATAAAAAATCCCCCTTTGTGTCGGGTTGTGGCAGAGCTACAAGGTACCCAGATGGATTTAAACAGGTCAGGGCTGGGTTTTGAGAATATTTAACAATAATTGCGTGTGTACTGCATGCTAAGATAACACATTTCCAGTGAAGGCTGATTGAATGCAAGGGCTCAGGAAGGCAGAGCTCTACTCTCTCCAGCCTCCTCCTGCAGAGTGTTACACACTGACCAGAGGAGCATTGTGGTACTGTTTTCCACTTATATTTGAAGCATCAGCACCGTCTGCTGCTACAGACTAGAAATTGTAAAGTGGGACCAATTTCTGGTCACTCGTTAAGAGAAACTCATGGATTTAATTGTGCAATGCCATAAATGCCAATAGTTTCTCTTTTCCAGGACCCGTAGATAGGCTCTGTGTTAGGTGCTGCAGTCCTGCTAATGAAGTGGTATTAAACTTGTACCTGTGCGTAGGTGCATTGACCTAGATTTATCAAGCTGTTACACTTAATGCTTAAATTGCACTTGATTGGCCCAGTGGTCTGATCTGGTCTGGCAAATACGATATTCTGTACCAGGCGCCGAAGAGGAATTCCCTAGCTGATCACACATTTCTTTGCACTATTATAGATCTTCCTCTATCCATTTCTTCTCACTCGTTTCTACTTATTATCTAGGGAAGCTATTTGCAGCAGCTTGTTCACAGGAACATGTGAAATTACCTTGTTCCTCTCTGCTCCAAGTCTCTACTGTTAAAAGAACAAGTATTTGATTTTTTTTTTCCCTTATCTGGAAACATCTTTTTGTATACAAGAGTATTAGTGGGTTTTTTCTTCTTTTTTCCCCCAATTTTCTGCCAGAGAGAGCAGTTGGGAGTTTTCCACTGAAACAGATTCTCATTAGCAAATACCGTTTTGTTGAAATCAAAACACTTTGTAGAAACTTAATGGTTTCAGCAACTTATGATCCTCCACCATACAGGGGCTGCCAGAAACCAGCTCACGGTGTGAGCTGTTCAGAAGCGTGTTTTTCCAAGCTCCATGATCTCCAAGGACGCTGCTCCAAAATAGTTTTAACTGATGTAAGTCAGCACTGATGAATTCCTGTTCTTGCCCAGGAGAGGGTTTGAGAAGGGAGCAGTTAAGACCATATGGCTAGAGATGGGGTGAAAACAATGCTGCAGCAGCGGTTATCGTGGAACTGCAGCCTGGAACAGCCTCGCTGCACATTCATGTCCCATGTCCTTCTCGTTCGGCAGCACATTTCCCACGTTTCTCAGCAGGAAATTTCTGCAACATTCCTACAGTAGAGATTCCCACAAAGCAAAAATCCTCAGATTCACCTAGTTTATTTAAGACTCTGCTTGTTTGTTTTGTGGGTTTTTTTGTGAGCGGGTTGGGTTTTTTTTCTCTAAAGCATTAAACGGTTGTGTACCCTTGAGGGCAAACTCTAAGTGATAAACCCTGCTTCCTTGTTAGTGTGACCATGGATACCATCTAGCATCCACTTTTTCAGAAGCCCTCACAATCCTGGGTTAATGTTTATAAATCCTTTACACAGATGTGAGGTTTTGCTTATGGAGCACGAGAATGTTATGATATCCCTAAGGACACAGCGCAAGCAGTAGTCAGGATTTGCTCTCGTACAAAAAGAACTTGCGTAATGACGCATTCCCCTTTGTCAGTTTGGGGATACGAGTTACGTACAACTCTCAGTAGCAGAAGAATTTGTCTCTAGTACCTGAGCTAGGGCAGCACTTGATGTGATTCAGAGTAAGAGGCTACTCTGCTGCGTAGACTGGACACAAAATTAGAGTTATTTTATATTTAGCCAGCCTCCAAAATGTAAAATGCTGAGCACTCTGTAAATAGCTGATATGTTCCTCTAGTCGAGATAAGACAAGCATCTCCAGCAGTGTTTTCTGTATGTAACTTGGACAAGATTTTAAAACAAAGCACTTTTTTTGTGTTCCAGTTGGGACAAATTTTCAGGGATTTGTCTGTCCTCCTGTTTGTCTACCTGTTAATCACCTGGCTCGGTTATGGCTTATGTCACTGTGATTTTTTTCCTCCCCAAGCTGGCCTGCAAGCCCTCCAGTCCCTGTCCCCTCCGACCTTCGAAGGAGCTGAGCTCTTGCTGTGAACAGCCCTTGTACTTCAGTAGTTCAGGCCCACGCATGAAGCTCAAGTTCGGGGTACCTGCCGGCGGGGCAGGTAGCGCAGGCTCATGGCTACTGCCAGCATTGCGTGGAGCTTGTGGCAAGGGCCTGGCACTTGCAGGCCTTTCCCCGAAATTGGTCTCACTAGATTTTAAAGGAAAAACTCCACAGCTGAATGGGGACAGAAGCCTGCCGTATTCCAGTACCAATGCAAATATACTCTGTGTCTTCCTCTGTTGATTTTTTTTTTTTCTTATTGGCTGTAGGCAGGATATACGTCAATTCTTTTACATACAGAGACACTCAGATATTTATTTCAAACCAGATGAATGTGACTGAGAAAAAACCAGAGCTACAGCTCTATTTTAAAATCTGTGAGATTCTGTTTTAAAACAAGAGAAAACGCAGAAAGTTGAGAGAGAATCAAATATTTATGTACTTCAAAAGCAAAGCAATATAATTTCTATGACACTGTTGCTAAACGACTGTTCATCCCCCACCTTGATTGACAGATAAAACAGGTTTGTGGCATTTTGAAGTGGCTCCTCATCCGTGTAACTTCTCCCTTGCAGTCAGGGCTCTGGCAGCTCCCTTCAGAGGCCGCTGTGGGGAAGGAAGGAGGAAGATTACAGGGACGCTAAAATATCAGCTGTTAATTCAATTGTTTCCTTTGCTTGTTCTACTGTTGTCGCTGATGGTATTTGTTATATATTCTGCTGCTGGTACGACTATGTATGAGTTTTGTTAGCTCAGTTCAAAGAAACCCAAATTCTAGTTGCTTACAAACAGGGAGATGGTAGGGAGCCTTAAGAAGGTGGGAACATGGGGTTCGTAATGTAAACATTAGTCTGCGATAGTCCTTTTCAAGTTGTCTGCTGCCCTGTAATCCTGGAAACACTCGCAGCAGTCGATTTACCCGGGTGCAAGGCAGCAGCCCTGCAGGGACTCTGGCTAATGCATTTGGGTCTGCATCCTGATCGCAGCGTAATGTTGTGCTGAAAGGAGACAAGGATGGGGTGGAAAAGGCTCTTGTCTCCATGGGGCATCACTCGCAGGAGGCCGCTGTCAGTCCGGGAAGTTTGAAGAAATACTTACTATTACTACCTCCTCGTACTCTGTGGAAACTGTCAGCTGAGGGGATGCACTGATTTACGGGCAATACACTTAAGCACTTGCACAGAGGCTTTATTGGGCCTCTGCCTAAAGAAATGGATTGGGTTGGAGCGATCCCAGCAGCGGTGGGGAATATGCAGGGCTGGGAGTGTCAAAAAAAGAAAAAGAAGGAGAATAAATCAGGCGGGGGGGGATGTAGCTAATCACATTTGAGAAATACTTGAAAATATAGCTAAGTGGGAAGACCAGGGCCTTATCCTGGGCAGTTGTGGGGAGGGTCGTCTTTAATAACACCAGACTTTTTATAAAAAAGTTAATAATTTTTCTGGACATATTAGGCATCACCTGCCAGCTGCCGTTCCCAACATTTTTCTGATTTTCCTGTCAAATCCGAGCAGGGCATGCGGCAGGGGGGATCTTTCCACAACACTATACATAACGTGTCTAAGTTATAGAATCGTAGAGTGTCATACCTGATGCGAGCAGCTTCAGCTCTTCCGCTTCACTAGCCTGAAACGCATCCAGCGTTTCCTTTCATTTTAGCTTGGCTACTGCAAGCTGCTCTTCCCTTCACAGCGTGGTGTTACTAATCCTTCACTGTTTCCTCTCCTCTCCCCCGTTAGAGGATGGCTCTGCCTTCAGCAGCGCTGGGGTTAATTAGCATGGTGTTCGTATGGGTAGCAAAGCTATACAGCGAGCAGAGCCTGGGCTTTAGAGTAGAAGAGGCATCTCGGCTAGATGAAAACCAGGACTGGTAAGCCTCCTCACCCACCTGTGTGTGTTACCAACTCTGTCAATGTACCCGCAGTCTTCCTCTCTCACTTGGGGCTTGGGGAGAGGGTTCTGCTGCCTCATTCCCGGGCTCCTGCTCTTGGAGCCGCATTTCCTGGGGTAAGGTGATGAGGGTGGCCCTGAGCGCAGAGCCGCAGCCACAGCGTAGGTAGGAGTTACCCTATGGATTTTTGCTGCAGTAATGATGGAGCGAAGGTGGACAGTGAGGAGTTCAGCAACTCGGGCAGCTGTCGGAGAGATTTGCACAGCCATTCCTTGAAGTCTGTGTTGCGATGTCCTCCTTTGCTGCTAAGGAATACTCTGGATTAACATTCCCAGGACTGTCTTCTAGTACTGTAGCTATTGTTTGAGTGTCTCAGCCAGTTCCCTGGCCCTTACACTGTCCTGTTCCCTTTTTGCTCATTATTCTTCCCTCGCTTCATTGTGATGGGGTTTGCAGAACAGCTATTAACATTAGAGCTTTTAAGCGATGTCTCTGTTTTCTTTAGCTGCAGACTCCGTCTCTGCATTGTTCTGCTAAACTGTTGGATGAATGCGCCAGAGCTCTCTGTCACAGAAAGCTTTCCTCCTTATTATATCTCTTTCGGAAGGACAGTAGCTCTGTAATGCTGTGAATAAGGGTAAATATATACACACTGAATGGAACTGAACCTCTTGGTCCTTTGCGGGGCTTAGAGTTTGTGAGCATCTCTACATACTCAGAATTGAGCATTAAGCGTCTTTAGAGGCATATTTTCCTTCTTATCTCTCCAAGCCTGCTCAGCTCTTTAAGATGGTCTGGAGATACCTTTAAAGAAAAGAAAATCGAGTCTCTCAAATCAGCAATGGCATCTCTGGAGAGGAGAGTGATTAATACATAGTAATACAAAACGTTGGGATAATCGTGAGGTTCTTATTTCTATAGCTTTTTTTTTTCCCCTAGGTAAATAGCCTGTAAAAGTAATAATAAAAAAGAAATCATATCTTGAAACAACACTGATGGTAAACTGCCTCCTCCGGGATGGGTGGAGGGCAGCGGGTTACTGGCACAGAGCAAGCTGGACAGTGCTGTGAGAAGGGAGGGTGTTTGGGGCAGGATTAGTAAGAGAGTGACTGAATTGTTCAGAGGGCATTGTGCAGTCTGTACCTGTTCCACGCAAAAAGAGACACAAGCTCTATCTTTTTCTAAGGTTAACAGCACAGAGAATGTTCTGGATTTAAACCTCATGTTAAGGGGCTCTCGGCATACTCTGAATATGTAGAAGGGAATTTATCGTCTTCAGAGAGATGGAGAATGCTCTTACAGTGGTAAAAATTTGATCCCACGGCTCTAAACTAGAAGCAATGATTAGAAAATATCAATAGAAAATTTTCCTGTTGGGAGACATTGTATCAGCAAAATCAATGGCTTCTAGAGTCAAGTTGATGCTGACAAAATCCACATTGGAACAGAGTGGGAAATTGTGATATTTTATTAATGTGGTTGCTTGATTATACGTTTGTGGTAGAAAGTACTTTATTTTCACTCAAAAACTTAACTTTTTTCTTGTTTATGAAGATGGAACCCTTAAACTGGCCCAAATAAGTTTTTTCTTTCAGCCTGATGTTTTAGGGAGAGTTTTGAAATTTTAAATATGGCATGAAAAAAAGCTTTTCCCTACCAGTTTTACTAAACATTCCTAAATTCTTGTGCCACCTGGTTCATCTGTAGGTGTTTTATCTAAGGTGTTATCAGGTGAATCTCCATGTTAGCCGACCTTCTGCTCTGCTATCTGCTCAGGTTTCGGGTGCTGGCATGGGCTCCTCTTTAGCACATATTTGCTGAGAGCTTGGCAAGGATTCCTCTTCTCCCTTCCTTGGTGGTGTTTTTCCCCATGACCATAGCACGGTGCTGACTTGGTGAAGCTGGCCAGCCAGCCTATCTCATGTAGTGTTTTTCCACCTGAGGATTGCTGTCTGCTTAGCAAACATCAGTTAAATTAATCCTCACACAATCATTATGACATAGGTGTTATAATCTGAGTTTTACAGAAGTGGGTATGGGTGTGTGCCTGGAGGGGAAGAGGAAGGAAGAGCACAATACAACGAGGAGATGCAACCTGTCCAAGGTCGTGCAGTGGCAGTCGAGTATTACTTTAATTTCCTATTTTCCTCTGTCTGTGCAGGCTTCTCCCAGCATGTTTTGGTACTTGCTGAGGGCATGAGTTTTGGGGGTCTTTCTTCCCCCCTTAAAATTCATAATTAGCAAAGCAGCTGAGGCCATACTTTAGCTTTGAGGAGCGCGTAGCCCCATCTGGGGTACTTGCACTTGGAGCTCAGTGTGTGATTGCGTGGTGCTGGTCCAGGCGTTGTGAGTGAAAGGCTTATTTGCAACTTTGGTCACTGCAGTGTGCGTACTGCTTTTTTTTCCTTAGCCATTTGGTTTATTGTTTTCAAGCTGGTTGGAGCGGAGGGGAAGAGGTTGCATTCTTACAGTTTTCCATACCTGGGTTGCAGAGTGAGATTTGGGAAATGGAGCAGGATGTGGTGCTTCAGAGACAGTAGAAAGAAGGAGGTACGCAGTGCGGTGGATGTCTGGTACCTGCTGCAGGCCTTACCAGAACCCATTGCTTTGCACTCGAGCAGGCTAAGCAGATCTCCTTGCACTCATTACAAAGCAGAAAGAGAGGAGAATGAGCTGTGCTTGTCGTCTTCCAAGCACTTTTTGACTTCATTATGGACTGATTTGACAACTTAGTTAATCAATGACCTGCCACCCTCTTTCTCCACCCCAGTTTCCAGGGAAAGAAGAATTTATTTTTTTTTTTCCCACCAAACCATGGCTTCAAATGACTACTCCCTGTTTCTCTGTCACAAGAGAAGGCAAAAATGTCTTAGAAACAAATACAGGAACCCCCCTGCTGCCACTCAGTGATTCTCAACGGCAGAGGTCAATTTCCTCTGCTTTGAAGGATGGTGTCAGCTCTGGAGTGGGCAGAAGTTCAGTGTCTGGCCTCCCTGTTGACACATTTAAAGATTTCACTCACATGTCTCTCCTCCTGAAATACTTTTAACAGGCCCTTTTGAAAAAGCTGCAGCCACGAAGCAGTGCCCCCGCTGCTCTCTGCTTCAGCTTGTTACCAAACCAACACACATTATTAGCAGACAGTCCCCTGTAACCTTGCGACGTTCTTAAAGAGTTGCGCCCTTTTCCGATGCACTTCGTAGCTCTTTAATCTTTTCTAGCAAATAAGGAGACGTGACAATGGAAATAAGTTTGTTAAAATAATAACCCAGGGCCCCGAGGTGGGGGAAGAGTGGCGAAAGGCGGGGGAAGAACCCAATACTCCAAACAAAATAAAACTAAACACATCACACACACACCAAAAAAAAGACAAAAAAGCCCAACAAAAAGAAAAAAAAACCCAAACCATAATTTACCCTGATCCAAACTCCCAGGGGCAACACTCTCTGAATTTGCCGATGGCTGCCTCTATGCAAAAGTCTGGAGTTGGGCAAAAGATGGTTTTGTTCTTGTCACTGTTGATGGACTTCTGGGGTCTGTTTTGTTTTGTTTTCCCAAAGAGAATTTTAAAGAAATAGGAAAAGACTTTTTTTTCCTGTTCCCTGTGGTTAAACCCTTTTATTCAGATTTTCCTTTTCAACAAAATAAAGGCTTTCCCCTTCTAAAATATTTTGTTTGGAAGTGAAGAATGGAAGTCATCTTGTATGTAGTGACGATGCAGTAGATTATGGAAGTTGGAGTATGATTGCATACTTCTAGCTGTTTGATTTTTTTCAATTTTAATACCAATATTTTCTGTGGAACACATTTGACGAGTCAGTCTCCAAATTTAATTGAAAAGTAGTTTTGACCAAAAACAGTTCCAGGGAGGAGGGAGATCAATTCATTACCTGCCTTTGTTTTTTCTCTGCTTTCCTTCAAAAACATAAGTATTTCAATACAAGCAGCAGAAAGAGGACAACTTTGCAGCCATGAATATAAATTTCAAATGGGAACTTTAATCTTTTTTTTTTTTGGTCTTGAAAATGACCAGATGAGTTTGAGAACTTGCTTCCTTTGACCACCCAGCTCAGAGCACGAGGTCTTCCAAATTAACAGGAACTTTGATGTGGTCATACCTGTGAAGTCACACCCAGTAACAGACCTGGGGAGCTGTGGAGCGTGGGAGGTGGAAAGAAGACAAAAATGCCTCAGATCTAAAATAGAACTTTGAAAAAATTGCTTAGGTGTTTTAGCTTCTCACTGCCTCAGTTTTCTGTCTGTAAAATACAGTTGATAATTAAAGCTAATAGAATCATTTGGGTTGTACAATTAATTTAAAATTTGTAGCTGCTTCTGTTTGCAAAACAACTCCAAGAGGATTTTTGATTTTTCAAATGTATTTGCTACTTGCAATTATTCAAGTCAAATGATTCAAAACTGAATCATTTCTGCAAACAGTTCTCGGGCTGTAAATTTACTTCTAAGATGTTCTTTCCGAGTTTCCCAGACTTGACTACAGGAGGCAAATCTGGCTAGATCTTCATTTGCCCCAGGTACAAGTTAGTGCTGCTCCTGTTGTTTTTTGCCGAGTTCTGGCTTTTGGGTTTTTGATTGCTTTTGCTTCCCCCCTCGCCTCCCTGCTGTTTTTAAAGACCTGTAATATTTCACTTCTTTGGAGGAATTTTTTTCTAACTGGCTTTTTATTTGGGTACATGTTTGCCTCATGCATTTTTGCATTAAGACATTCTGCATTAAAATTAGATGGCAAGGTATCTCTTTCTGTCTCTCTCTGACTGTTCCTGCCAGGAAATGAATATTCTTAGACATCAAACAGAAAGCATTGATGAGTGAGTTGCCAGCATCTTTTTGTCTGATCCACGAACATCAAGTCCATCCATTATTCTGCGTATCCTTGAGGCACTGGTCAGCGTGGACAGGGAAGGGCATTGCTTGTGTGGTGGAAAGCAAACTGGCTTACAATCTGAAAGCAGAGCTACTTGCCTAGAGTTTCCCCCTTCCATTTAGCTGTTTAATTAAAATAAATACCCAGATTAAAAACGCATAAATCAGGCTTGTGCTGACAATGCATAACTTAACATTTGGATTATTACCCCAAACACAGAGAGGCTGGGTCTTACAGAGCTGCTCGTTCCTGTTCTTTGCTGGGGTGTGCTCACGTGCCTTCCATAAGCAAATTCTCTTGTGTACAACTTTGCAGTTCATTTCCTGCAAACCCTTTGTGGCAGTAAAATTTGATTGCTTGAAACTCCGTGGGAAATGACAGCACAAGGGTGCAACTGAAATGAATCAATTCATACAGTCAGTCAGAGGAGTATTTGTGGAGAGTTTTCTGTGTCTTACCTACCTCTCATGAAGGTATTTACTGCACCTATGTCCCAAGGGTGTGATGAGACTTAATTTAATAAAAGCTTGTGAAGTACTTTGGAGAGGAAAAGAGGAAAGCGTTGTATGTTGTTATTTCATTTTAATGTGCCTTTGAGCTTCACTGTTCTATCTGAGCTCTCAGGTAGGAGTGCTAGGAAGCCTGTCCCCTGCCTTGCCAGATCTGAAGGAGTATTTTATTTTCAGTATAACAAACATTCTCAGGATGTTATCTAAGCATGATCCACAGCCTGCTTTAACCATCTCAGCTTTGCCGAAAAAGCTGGGAACACACCACCATCAAAGCCTCATGCAAACACCGAAGGAGGAGCTCCAAAACCTGCGAGCCTGCTCAACCAGCGTTTTAGAAGCACGGCTACGTTGTGCAGTAGATCAACATGACACAAAGATGCCATCATGCAGGGAGGCTCGCTCAGTCTTGGAAACCAGGTAGTGCTGTGATAGCAAGGTACCGTACCTAAGCTGATAAACCTTGCCTCTCGGCAGGGCTTGAGGTTGAGCACAGGCCCATCCCATCTCCGTAATCCTTCATGCACATCACAGCTGGATCAGGTGGTGCTGGGAATGGCGTTTGTACCCATGTTTGTCGACCGTGAGTGTGTCCTTGGTGCTCTGCGAGGAGGAGAATCGTTTTGCCTGGTGTCGTGGTTTGGCAGCTGTCCCCTTCCAGGGGAGTATCCTGCCTTCTGCGATAGCCCACCAGTACCTCGGCACAAGCATTTCTGAGTTCTTCTGTGTTGTTATGTATTTCTCCGTGCACGCAGTACATGAAAGCTCTTAGTCCTATTTCAGAAAAAAAAGGAGGATTTGAAGCTTAGGGATATAAATCTCTTCTTTTGGGTCACAAGGAAGCAGGAAAAGAAGCAGAGGTTCCCTTGACTCCTAGAATGAGGTTCAGCTCAAGATTAAAATGTCTAAATTTAGGGGTCTTTCTGTAGGTATCTAGATGTAAGTTGGTGCCTAAACACCCATTATAGCTGATAGAGATTCAGTGCAGTCAGTTGAGGCTAGGAACTTAATTCAGCTCATCCTAGGGCAGACATCTCCTGATCAGCTGAATTAACCTTTTGACCTCAGTGCCCGTAAGGACTGAGTCTTCATTAACTGCTGTGGGAAGTTAGACCTACCCGTGGGAGATTCAATCTCAGGCTGAATTCCACCTCAGCCAGCAGCCCCCTCACAGGGCAGCTGCATCTAAGGCTTTGCTAAATGCTCTGCAGAGGGAATTTAAGGAGATAGGAGATAATCCCAAAGTGTAGCTCTAAGGCAGGGTGTCAGACTGGGGACCATGGAGTCTTGGAGAACCATCTCTTGTATGAGTCAGAGAGGTTGTATTGTTCTCTAGAAAATAGGACTACTCATATTCTCTCTCACACGATAACAAAGGAGAATAAAGCCCAGATCTGCATTTGACATCCACGAGGAGAAAAATAGGTGGGAGGGAGAAGAATGAAAAAAGGAAGCAAATAGACAAGTGCAGGCATGAGACAGAGGAATCTGTGTCTCAGTCATAAAACAAATTGTCCCTTCTTTTTTGCCCACCCTTCTGTCTGCCCTCTTCTGGCACTCACTGGAGAAATAACAGCTGGTTTAACGATATCGACGGACTCCTGTCTTCTGTTTCGTAAACCTGTTTTCTATACTAATGTATGAGGGCTACAGGGCACAGCAAGAACAAGATTGAAGTTTCATTACTATATCCCCTTAAGCAAGTGCTTGGAACGACTGGCTCACCCAGCTGTCTGGACCTCTTCTGGGTGAGAATGCCAGGGCAAGAGTCTAGCAGCCAGCTCTCACTTGGAAAAAAGAAAGTAGTGAAGAGGGAGAGGGCAAGACAGAATTGGGTACTTTCCATGTATTTATTATCTCTGGTGCTTGATCTAATTTTTGCAATATAGAAAAGGCATTTAGAAGGTAACAGAATTGCAGAATTGTGTGTGAAATACATATAGAGTAAGATGCATTCTTTTTTTAAGCCGATTTCTAAAGGCCATGGTAAAATACTTTGCTTTCAGGCTGCATTTGTATTGCCAGGGTCTAGCAGTAATGCTGAGGGTCTAGTAGTAATGCTGTAGCTTGGTATCTGATGGTCCCACCTGGCTTTCAGGCGTCAGTCCTTCTGTTGTGAAAGAGCCATATGATCCCCTTTATCTCAGAAGGGGTTCCAAAACATGTGTTGGGCCTACTCAACACCCTTCTCCAGCTAGTCCTTTATAGCCTCTTTTGTGACAATTTCTTAAGGACAGAAATGATCTGGTGAGATTGTTTACAGTGATTTCAAGAGCTGCAAGCTGTAGCCGAGGAGGTCTGGGATGGAAGAGAGGGGAAAAGAAATCCCAGCAGCTCTCATAAGCAGCACAGGCAATAAGCTTAGACATGAAAGCAGGAAAGGAGTTTGGTGAAAGAGTTGGGGGTGGTAAGGAGTGGGTAGAACAGGGCGATTTGTCTCCTTAGGTATTGCTTCAGTCTCCCTTGAAAACTCAAGCAAGCACTGATATGTCAAATATGTCTGCTTCACATTTTCTTTCTAAATGAAAGCAAAAAGCTGCAACACTTCCATCAAAAAATATTAGAAAAAAATAATAAAAATCTGAACACAGTAAGCAAACGAGTACCAAGCTCAATGCCTGCTTGTAACTTTTTCAGACAGTTCCCTCTGGGCTGACATTTTTCATGCTTGAAGTGAAGAAGCATATATATAAAATACACATGCACAGTGCTACTGTAATGGGAAGTTTTGTCAAAATTTCAGTGATAGAGTTTTATATAGTTTTGGTGGTGCTAGTTTTTCATTTCTTGAACCAGGCAAATAGTTTTCAGTTGTTTCTGTTGTACTGAGATGACATAAAATTCTCATTTAATTGTCAGTGTGCTCCTGAACATATGCTCTTGCTGAGTCTTGCTTAGAGGGGTTTGGGGTCTGTTTCTGGCTAACCAGGAATATGTACATGCTTGAAGAATACAGTTGGTGCCAGCATATGCAGAATAGGATTCCCCGCACTCATGCAGATGTTGCACGCACAGTCACACAAACACACACCCTCTCAACTACAGTCCTTTGGAAGTCAGGACAGGTTGCTCCCTGGAAGTGCTTTACTGGGAAAATCAAGGGCTTGAAAGCAAAAGTTTTGGAGCACCTCTCATACCTGAGTAGGAACCAACCACTCTGCACAATGACCTCTGCAGAGTTTTGAAACCTTGCTGGGAATAAGCGCACCCCGAGAGGAGGGGCTGCCTCTGAGCATGAGCTTTGTTGGTGGTGGCAAGCTAATGACTAAGATAGAGGGGTAGAGGTAACGGGACGTCTCAGGGTTGGAAGGACTTTGGCTTTGCCATGATATAGCACAGTTTTCCTGGTGTTTCTATCTTTCCTCATAAGTACAATGCTCAAGGTTTTAATGCTACATGACCTGTGCATCCGTATGGCTACCAAGATGGTCGAGGTTCTGGCTTTGCTTCCTTGCAATTTTAATACATTGTTTTATTCTTTAATCCCCTCTAAGACTCTTTAAGCTCTTTGAGCCATTGAAATAATCTTTCTTTCTGGCATCGCTCTTTCTCTGTTCCCTCCCTCTTAGTCTTCCACGCTCTGCACTCCATCCACCCGACCAGGAGTTGCAGTCCAATAGCCTTGTTTATTTTCCCCGTATTGCAGCAGAGGATTTGATTGATTGCACTAAGGCGAGTTTTGAAATGGATATTTCAACAACTCCGATGCTGGTTGTCACAACACTAAAGTACGAATGTGTGTGTGTTGTACCTGTCTCCCAAGTGTAACTGGAAAACGAAAATATATATTGAATAATGAAATAAAATAGAAATGCATTTAAAGTAATAACAAAAACGGAGTAAACATCCTCAGTATGTCATTTTCCTTAAAGGAAAGCTTTTGCAATTTAACTACATAAACATGTACATAAATAATAGTATGAGAAGAGACAGTGTTATTTTCTTTTGTGTAGTGCACTCTATCTGGTCTGCTGTTAGGAATCTGGATTTATTCAACACCTCTGTGGCCTCTGATTTTGTGTAGTACCACCAAGTTATACACTTACATTTTAAGATTCCTTTACCTCCTGCTGGAATCTTAGATTTTACAAAGTAAAAGTGCTGTGTAAATCTCCTGTATTTACCCTGGTTAATGCTCTTGGTGGGGAAGGTTTACAACGTGCGTTTGGCAGGGTGTGCACCATAAAGCTGGGCACAGCGCTTCCACTTCTCACTCCCTTGAAGAAGAATTCAGGAGGATCACACTTCAGCTTTACAGCCAGCCAGGCAATGGTGTGCTTCCCTTGCTGGCACCTCTTTGATGGTCTTGTCTTTATTTAGAGACTGGTCCCTGAGACGAGCAGTCTGGGCTTCCAGGCATTTTTCACACTAGTAAGTCCCCATTCCTCGTGGATGCTCTTTTGAGCTGAGGTCATCTGAAGCTTTCTAGGGCAAAAATTGGTGGCAGATTCTAGGCCCCTGAAGCACGCGTAAAAGAAACAGCACAGCAGTTCCTAAACCAAGCACAGAGAAGACTTTGCTGGCAATGCCTCCTTCCTGGGAGCCCGGTGCTGATGGTGGCTTCACCAGGTGGGCAGCCTGGGCTGGGAGGGGACCTTTAGCTGGATTCACCAGGCGCCTGCAGCTCCTTGCAGCCCCAGGTTTTGCAGATGCTGTGCCAGCAGCGGGGCGGCAAGGCAGGGCACTGCCGTGGCAGCTCACAGCCAGGGCTGTGCACGTCAGAAGTCCCTGAAGGTTGTGAGCGCAGGCTGCTTGTCCCTGCTCTTTTCCCTGACACTGTTTAGCTTTCCACCTTTTCCTGTTTTGTTTACGTTCAGGCACACCTGTAGTTTCTATATAAGCAATAAGATAACAGCTGGGGCTGCTATATTGGGGTTGCAAACACTGCAGGGAGATAATGGATTTCAAACCGCAACGCTTTTTTCCATTAAAATAATAATCACCAAAAAAAAGACAGAGAATTTTCTAAACCTATTGCATCTTTTCCCTCCTCTGCCATGCCCTCTTTAGTGCTGAGTTGAAGTAATGCTGTTAGTTAAAGATTTAGAGCCTGTGACATCCCTGGTTTTGCTTGGGGACTCAGAAGATGGGGCTGCCATTTTAACAGGAGCACACTGCATTTCCTGGTGCTTGCAAAGCCATGCAGAAGCTCCGGATTTTTTTGCTTCTCTTTGAGGCCCCAGTCCAGGGAAACACATAAATATCTGCCTAGTTTTAATGAGTTGAATTGTCACATTGCCTTCCGTAGGACTGACTGCCTCTCGTGCTTTAACAGTGCAGGGTAAGGGTCTGAGGGAATTGCCAACTGCAGCAGCTCAAACCTGGAATAAGGGGATGTCTGCCAGCATATTAGGTGCATGTGTACGTAATTGGCTACCTTAGCAATTAACATAGCTACTGTAAATATAACTGGTTTCTTAAAATTATGAATTTGCAAGCATCCTCAATGTGCTTTGCCATCTACTGCTACTCAGAGGGAGAAGGGACTCTCTGAGACCTCCTCTGCATCACCAGATTGTCAAAATACAGCATCCTGGTGCATTTTGAAATATGTATAATTTATACTTCTGACCCTTATTTATTTCTTTAGAAAGAAGAAAGAGGGTTCATCATTCATTCCTCTTTGTAATTTGGTGTTGTTTGCTTATTGACTTATTTATAAAGCACCTCCGGCATGTGTGGCACTTTACAGGCAAATAATATTGACAGGTCCTTCTCTCCTGCAGGCTGAGGGCTCAGTTGTGCCTTTTTCATACTGGCCTGCAGTGCAGCAGCACCGTGATGCACTGACCTAGCAGGGACATTGCCTCAGGAAGGCACGATGGATTTTGGAACCTCTTAATACAGGTGTATGAGCAGACACTGAAAGAGGGAAGACAGATCTGCTGCTGTACCCTCAGGGGTCAGGACTGAAAGGAAATGTAGAGCCCTTCAGCTTCACCGATTTAGGAATGCTTCCCCAGCTCCATTAGTTGGATTACACTTGGTTTGAAGAGAAGCTTCGTGGTTGTAGCCCCCCAGTTCCTCTGCCTCTGTGCAGGCCCTGGAAGTTGGTTATAATGTGGTGGAGATGCAGATCCCCAGCGCATAGGTGCTAAGCAGGGAGAGGGCAAGCTGTGTCCTAAAGAGCTTACAGCCTGGGTATCTACAGCAGATGAAGGAGGAAAGATGATCACGGCAAAGGATTTTGAGGTGGCTTCTGTCTGGCAGGCACCCTCAGAAGGGGAAAGTGCCTTCTTCATGCAGTTCCTCCCCAAAAATTGTTCCCAGGTTTGGTCCCTTTGACCTTACAAAACGGGCGGGGGTCGCTCAGAGAATGCCCTTGTTGTTTCTAACCATGTTATCTCTAACCCCTAAGCACTCTCTCTCTTGTAGGTTGCTTCTCTACTGCTCAGCTTTACTTCGTGTATGTATTTACCTGCGCCTCCTACCTGCTTGCTTGCCTTTCTCACAGGGCTAGCACTTAACCCTACTGTTGTTCTTGTCATCTACAGCATTAAAAATGAGCTCTCCTTAGCCCAAAGTTGAATGCCAAGGTTTTGATGCTGTGATGTTTGATTTTGGAGGGTGTCTTTAGTTTTCCATTGATAACAAGCCAAGCCACCATCAGCGCGCGACGGCATTGAGCAAAAGGGATGGAAAGGAGAGCAAGAAAGCTACTGCCTTAATGGGGTTTGGAGCCACTGACAATCTCCAGAGTATAATGTCTTAGATCCACACCTCATCACTTCCCAAAAAAACAGAGGAAAAGGGCTGGGGAGCCAAGACACTGGCTTTGCTAGCTTGTCTTCACTTTCCTCCCCCCCCTTCCCAATCTGCCTTCAATCTCTAATGGAGAAACCTACAGCTCCAGAACTAATACCTTCCCACATTGCATTAATCCTAATTGACTTGGATATAAGTTCCCCCTCCTACTATCTTCAGCATGGCATTACCATCTGCCCCTTGGGAACCCCTTTGCTCGCTGACGTTTGCTGGCAGCTTTTGCACAGGAGAGAGCAGCTTGCCAGTGGGCTGCATAGGGTGGAGCTGGAAGGACGCAGGCAGTGACCTTGTTGGAGAGCTGAGGAGAACTGGGAGAAGTTGCTGTGATAGAGGTTAGGTTAGCTGTGTGCTCTGGGGAGGATCTGGGGTTGCAAATTGGTTGGGTCAGCATCGCCTTCCGTCTGGGAGTGGGTGATGTTCACAAGGCAATACTGGGTCTTATGCAAGAATGGATGTTAATCGGGGCTTAAATGGGGGTCACAACGGATGTAGTACAGAAATTAGCTTATATGTTGAGGCTGAACTAGCCAGAGCCGTGGGATGAAACAGGCAAGAAGTGTTGTGGCTGATTTACATTGTGTTTTCATATTGAATTCAGTTGGTCCAGGCATCTTGCCTGCCTTCTGTCTGTCTACCTGGCATTCTCCAGTCAACTCCTGACTTCTTTCTAATTCACATTATCCCTCCTTTTGTCCATTCCTGTGGATGTCTGCGCTCCACTCTCCTCTATCTCCTTTCCTATTATTAGTGTAGCTAGGATTAGGTAATACCTTTTTTTTTACAAATGGAGAAACTGAGGCAAAAATCAATTAAATTTACTGTGGATAGCTCTTAATCAATGAGCAAGGTGAAACTCCTGCATCCCATGTCCTAAACCCTGCACCTGGCAGCAAACCTCATTGGTGTTCATTTCCCCTGCCGTTCCAGTGGTTAATCTGGGCAAGGCAGCAATCTTTCCTTGGTTACTTCTCCACTCCGTCGGTCTTCTGGTGTCATAACGGTGGCCAGACACACACACACCAGATCATGTAGGAGCAGGGAAAGATACTAGAGGGAGCTTAGATAGAGGAGAACAGGATACATGGAGACGGTTACATGGAAAGGAGCAAAGATAACGATAAGAGCGTAATGAAAAAGGAATGGAGGAGGATAGAGGGAGGGGACAAAAGGAGGGGAGCCCAGCCTGGGCCAGCTGCAGCTCCTGGGGGGGAAAGGGGAGCTTCAGCCACATACTTTGGCTTCATTTGTGCAGCAAGGGGGAGGACGCGCTGTGGTTTTGGGTGTGTGTGTGTTGAGGGAGCTTGTAACTGCAGGGGGATTATGTGCAGCCTAAGTTTCTTAAGATACTGGAGAAGCCAGTGCTTGCGCGCACTCTTCTGTATCTGCAGATCTGAGCAATTTTTTTCTGTTGCCACAGCGCTGGGATTTGATCTCCAGCAATAAGACAGAGAGAGAACACAGGGGAGAAAAGGGGGATTAGTGCAAGAGCCGTTCTTGCCTCTGTTTCCTCTTCCGCTCTGATTGTTTTTTTGTTCTCAATACTGTATCTTTCCCACCAGTGGCTCTCAGTTCTTTCTTGTGTGGCAGCATCTTTCTTGGATCATCCTAGTCCGAGTATTTTTCTTTTCGGAGCACCCCCCCCAAAAAAGGTGCACCCTGGAGGACAAGCATCTGATTTTCATTCCCCATCTACCTCCCAGGCCAGTATGCTGCTTGTTATCTTTGCTCCACTGTGAGCTCAGCTGGCCCATGGCAGGAATGGGAGTTGTGCACGTCATCTTGTCTTTTCCTATTCCCTAGACTACACTGGCTATGGGAAGAAGGCAGAGAGTTTTATTCTTTCTTGTAATAAATTGGCTGGCCTCTAAAGACTCTTGCCTTTCCCCTTGCCAAATACCCCTCATGGTTTTGTGTGCCCAGCTGCTTTCCCAGGATTCTCCCACTGCCCGCAGCAGTGGCTGGCCCCAGCTGGAAGTCCAACAGATAGCGGAGCAAAAATGTGGTCCCCGGGAGTCCCTGGCTCCCAGATGAGTTCCAAGAATTTCATTTTCATCACAGAAAATGTGCATGCAGCTTAAAAGGTTTAACTACCCTTATCTATTGGAAGTGACTAGAAGCTCAATTTGGTTTTTCATGCTCTTCATTGAGCAATACTAATAGCAGTCTAATTTCTGTAGGAGGAAGCAGATGATGTGTAAGTCAGAGGACCTTGCAAAGACCCTTAATGCATTTGGTTTGTTTTCTGAGGGCTAAACTGTCATGGGAACTTTGAGGTTATCCCACAAATGTGGTAATGTCAAGTCTTAATCCTGTGTTCTGATGCAAGGAATTGGATGTGCTATGAGGAACTACGAGTTTTCTCTGAACAGGACCATGCAAATCCTTTGCCTCTCCTGCCCTTTTCCTTTCTCCTCATCTAACAACTTCAGCTGCATTGTCTGGTTTGTTATTTACTCCCCAGAATCTATCCCTGTGTGTTCAGGAGCAGCATGAGAATTCATTGTTATCTGGTAATAGATAACAAAAGGAGTTGTTTGTTGAGGGGTTGGCCTGACTGGTGTTTTGCTGTTGTTGGTGGTGCGTGGATTTCTTTATCAGCTGGAGTCTTGATTGCACTACAGGAAACATCTTGCCTGGAGGCCCCTCGCAGTGCTTTGCAGAGATGGTGGAGTGCCACGGCTTGCAGGCTGAGACTGAGTCCAAAAGACCCTAAGATTTACCCTGCTGTAGGGCAATACCAGAGGCTTGCTAGCTGATGAACTAACTCAAAAAAAAAAATCGAGAAAGCAGACAAATTACCAGCAGCAAAACCCTTTGATCAGGAGAATATATGACAAAGTGCTCACTTGCAGAAGCCCCACAGGGCAAAGGGCATTGCCCAGGATGTCACATCAGCAGAGGAGCCGGGAACAGGGAGACATGCTTCTATTCACCTTCACAAGAAACCCTCGTCTTCCAAACCTGGCTATGAAAAAAAGAGATGTTTGTTTCAAACACACTTTCTTCCCCAGACTAGGGCCAGGCCCAGCTTCCTGACTTATTAGTCTGTGTTTTAACTACTATACCACTCTGGCAAAATAAATGAAGAAAGAAATCTGATAGTCCCGAAGTAATCATTAGCTGGTTGTCATGTCTCTCTGAAGACTTTAAATGCCGTTTTCCTCTCTCTGGCTTCTCTATCATGCCAGCACTGCAATTTCTGAACTCTTTTATTGCTCCTGTAAATATTGATCACGGTATATGAAAGCCAAAGTTGCCTCTCACCACTTTTAACCTCACAAAGCTGCTTGCGCCTGCTGGGTGGTGGGGGAGATGGAGCAAGAGATGGGTGAAACAAAGCAGAGACATCACGGTTGGCTTTGCTGTGGGCCTTGTGGGTGCTGTTAATGCACGCAACCCCCCCTCCCCGCAAGCTCACATACAGTAGTTTGCGAGGGGAGAAATCGATTTATTTGTTTTTTATGAACATTGCGCTTGAGTGTACATAGGAGGATCAAGGCTGGAAGACTGGAGTGAGGTGGTACCTGTGTAACCAGAAATCAACAAAGGATGTGGCTCAGCCCTGGAGAAACTGGCTGCCTTGTCCTTTAGAGACGCTAGTTTGGCTGAGAACAGGGGTAAAGCCCCTCAAATGTCTTCGCCGTGACTGGAAAGTGGTGGAAATGGAAATGTGGAGAATGGGGCTTTGTGGGCACTGAGTGCAGAGCCCCAGTGGCCCACAGAGCTCAGCAGCCGAGTGGGGCACACGACTGAGGAAGGCGTGCTAGCCCCAAGTGTGGCTTGGTTCATTCAGACAGGTCTTTGCTCCAGTGTCGTCCCACCAGCCTGTTCTGGGAAGGCAGTCCCCGCTGCTACAGAGGCTGCGGCTTGGATTGCTTCCCCTGGGGGTCAAGTTGATATCAGAGTGTGAGGAATAGGGACTTTTTGGGCAGACTCAAAGGAGCAGTGGGGCTGCCCCTCTGTTGACGGAGAAGTCCTGCCTGGGTGGGTCACCTGGTATGCTGAGGATGGGGGTGTGAGAAGTGGGACCAAATTCCAAGTAAATATGTGAAAGCAAGTATGTTTCTGAATGACTAATACCAAAGGACGGAGACCTAGTTGGTCTTACTTTTTCTTCTGAACAGATTCACAGTTTCAGCTGCATCCATCTGGTTGGTGAGGGGTGTGGGAGACGCTGTTTCATAAACACCTCTGGTAACAAACACTGAGCTTCTGGTACATCAGAGTTACTTTCATAACAAAATTACGTTTGTAAATCTTCTTTTTCCAGATAAATATCATTATCTGTTGTATGTAGCATCCTTTCATATCAGAGGACCTAGATGCCCTTTGTGTTTAGATCACAAGTGAATGATTTGAGTGGATGCAGCATAGTCCTGAGGGGACATTTATTCACATCACTAAACCATCACAGAACTGGGAACAATTAGACATGATTGGCTGTCTTAATTGAGGAAAAGCCAAAGGGACTATAATAACGGGTAGTGTATTCACAGAGCCCTGTGGGGCCCCCAGGATAAACTGGGATAAAACTGTGGGGCAGGGGCAATGCTGGTGCAGGAGCCCTGAACTGGGGGGGCTGCAGAGCAGGAGACAGTGACCAACCCAGCATTTGTAATACTGTGTGGAGAATAAACTGCTTTGGTGGCGTGTCAGAGGAATGGGAGGGTGGACTGAGTTGCTTGGAAGGGAAACAGGCATGGATCTTAACTGCTCCATGTTTAATCCCTGTTTCCTACTATAAAACCAGCTAAAATCTGAGACAGAATCCCATTGTCATATAATGTATATATATTTAACGAGCAATTCCAAACTCTTCATTTTAAAGTGAAAGCCCTGGTAGGTATGCAGCCTGGATGATAGCAGGCAAGGCTTCTCCTTGCCTGTAAGTTTTCCGAACAAAACGTCAGAGGTGTCCTCAGTAGGCCTGGGTAATGCCACTCTGTGTTACGTGTTCTCCTGTGACCCTGAGGTTGATGGCATTACGTTTTCCATGTAGCAAGCACAAAATCGCCCAGCTTCCATCTAGGTCATTTCTGCCTGAGATTCAGGAAATGGAAAAAGAACAAATATGAGCCTTCCAGAATAAAAGGCAGGTGCAGATTGCCCACAGATACAATTTTCGGCACAAATCTTTGCAGTCATGGCCCCTGGCCCTGCTCCACAAGCTGATTCAAGTGAGCCTTGCTACCCCTGCCGTGGATGGCAGTCTGGGTTCCCATCTGCCCAGGACTGGGACCCACACCTAACTAGTTCCAGTTCTGCAAGTGCTTGGCCCCATCAAGGCCAAATGCAACCTGTGAACAGTTTATCAGGAGCTGGGGTGTGCGTGCCTAAGTGGAAATGTGATTTGCTGGACGGTGGTGAGAGGGGCTTTTGTCCTACGTACAAGAGCAAGTATTTGCTGAAATCTTAGAAGCAAGTTCAGAGTTGTGGAGTAGTTAATGTTCAGGTGAGTTTTCCCTGCACTCTCCCTAAGCAGGAAAAAGCTTTAATTTTCCAACTGCCAGCTTTCTAAAGATGATGGTGCGGGAGGTTAGGTTCAGCTCTGTCAGGTAAAGTGCATCCCTCACGGACCTTCCCAAGTGTTGCTTTTCCAGGCTCACTGCTTGCAGTTTCCCTCTCTGTCATGAAGTCCCACTAGCTTGCCCAGGATGTGTTAGGCACTGAGGGCTGCTGACATTTCAGACTCATCTTCAGGAAATGTCTGCTGCAGTGCTCTGCTCAGGGCTCCAGTGCCTCTGCAGGGAAAGGGACAGGGCTGCTGGTGGTGCTGGCCACTTGTCGTTGCAACCAGGCAACTGCAGCCTAGTGAGAGGGAGGAGTAAATGCATAGGGAGGGGGCATGGGTCAAGGAGAAGGGGGAATTTGCATCCTCTGGGATTGGGGATATCCGTCTGTACATGAGGGTTGTAAGTGTCATGCAGATATACTTGTAAGAGGTCAGTCTACCTGTTGTGTTTCTTACTGTCCATGACGGTGATAATACCCAAATGCTTTTAAAACCAGCAGGTTTCAGACATTTGCTGCTTTGGGAGGCTGCTCTTATTTGTGTGGGTACAGTGCTTCCTTTGGGCACAGGCATGCATTTGCGTGGTGGAGAAAACAGAAGTGCGTCCTGGGCACACGAGTAATGCAGTAATCTCTGGTCACATTCTGAGGGTAGGCGAGGAAGGGAGGGGAAGTGATGGAGATCAGCTTCCACCACCCATACCCACATTAAGAATCAGCTTCTTTTGAAACACTTGCCGCTAATGGGACTGCTGGGGGACTGCTCTGTATCGGCAAAGGTGCCAGGAGCGAGGTCAGCATTAATATGTAAGTGACCTCCTGAATTAATGTTTACAGTAAGGAGCTGCAGGGGGGCGATCTTTATCTTGCTTGAAGAAGACAGCGGAGATGATGGGGAATGGTGAGGGCCACAGCAAAGCTGCTCATTAAATGGAAAGCTTTCTAAGGCACGGCTTTCGTTTTCAGCTTATTTGCAGGATAAGGATTAGTTTTAATTGTGAGGTTTTGCAGAATGGAAGTGCTTAATAGGCAGAAGGCGCTTTGTGTGTGTGTGTGCGCGACTGTGAACGGGGGGAGGGAGGCACGGAGAGTGGAAGGAAAGGGACCACAGGACTGCAGCACGTAGAGGGTGCTGGGAACAGGAGGTGAGCAGGAAGGAAGGGTCCTGGCACCATGGTGGGGGCAGAGGTTGCAGAGAGTAGATGAGGGGGTGCAGTCTGAGGGTTGCAGAATTGTTGTGGGGGACAGAGATTGGTGCTTGGGGACCAGCAGAAGGATTGCAGGGGACAGATAGGCTCTGTGAATTGAAAGGTACGCAAAGTGGAAAATGTTTGATCATACGCTACCGGCAAGGCAGTGGGTAAAGCGGACAGAATGTACTGGTAGCGTTGCTCTTCTTCTGAAGATCCTCTTTGTAAGAAATACCTGCACTTACAGGTGTTCAGTAAATTTGACGCTCTCTTGCACATATGTGTATGCATGTTCATTGTGTGGGCTGCTCCTGTTCCCATTTTATCGGAGGGCAGTGAAGTTATAACTTGCCAGACAGCACGTGAGTGGCTAAGCAGTAAAGGGGAATCAGGTCTCCCAGATCCTGATTCTCTCCAATAGCTCTCAGGCAAAGACGCTTCCTTTGAGGACCTTGCCACTATCCTTCTCAGGAAGACTGGCCTCAGTCTCCCTCATTTTTAAATTATGAGCTCTGACTATCTAAACTCTCCTTTTCCCTGCTTAGCCCCCTCGCAGGCAGCATCCTGGGAGGCAAATCACAGCATCAGCAGTCGCTGTCAGAATGAGGTGAGGGAGCCCGGGAGTCTGCTGCCGCTCTGTCAGCGCAGGAAGAGAAATTCCCATGGCCAGGAACCCAAAATAGAAGCAGCCAAAATAGGCCAGGAGACTGCACTGCCCAGCCATTGCAATCCTTTCTTCTCTCCCTTTCCCATTACCTTTCAGTCCTCTGTAAAAATTACAGCTTACAAGGCAGGGTCAGCAGCAGCAAGAATAAAGGCTACAGCTTTCCTTCAGACTCTTCTACAAAATACCAGTGCATGCTACACACATGCAGTCAGCACAGACAGTGAGTTGTGCTCCCATGTGGCGCGAATGACTGAAAAAAAAATAATAATATTATTTCGGATGAACTGTACCTGTCTCTTGTGTGTTTGAATTTGGTCTGAAGAGAGACAGCTGGAGACAGGCGTGTCCTATGCAAAGCTGATACAATTGCTTATCACTAAAGTGCCTAACGTTTTTATTATCCAACGTAATTTTCCATTGCTTATCAGTTTGCCAAACTGCATCCATTTGGTTTGAAGTCGTTTGTGCTGAGTTTTAGCCCAGGGCTGAATATTTGTGAAAATTTCAGCTAAAAAGTCCAGAGATTAGGAAAACATATGTTGTCTTACTCATTAAAAAAAAAAAAGAAACCAACACAACAACAAAACAACTCCTGTTTCTGTTTTGAATGAAAATTCAGCATTTATGTGGTTTGGAGGAGAGATTGGAATTTGGCAGGTAAAGTAACCTTGGTGTCAGGGATTTACCTTTTGCCATCTCAGTTCATATCCACCTAGACCTGGCCAAATTGCAAGCTTCTGAGAAATCTCAGTCCATACGTACTCAGCAGAGACTTGTTAGAGTTTGGCCACTAAATCTTCCATCTGTATCAGTCATGCTCCATGCAGTCTTGCCAACTGCTGAATTATTTGTAATCCTCATACCATTTGGTGTTTTACTTAACTTTCTGGTTTCTGAAGAAAAGTGAATTTTTACTTTCTTTTGTAAATGAAATAATTTTCTAGTTCTCAAAGCTGTACAGGCAAGCAGGGAGGTATGTATTTTCAAAAAGCAAATCCCATTTCCTACTCAGCATTTAATTCTCATTTCATATCACCTGTTTTGGGTTTTTTTTTAAGGCTAAATGTGTGCTGTTGCAGTTGATGGATAATAAGTACATAGGCATGAGCTGATTGTTTAATTCAAGACTCGTAAGTTTTGAAGAAAGTGTACTTGTTTGCAATATAAGGAATTTAGTGTAATGTGTTCTTTACAATTTACTTCTCTCTTAATATTCATGCCTGTGTGGAGGGGCCGAGGTAAGGCTGCCCAACAGACTGGGTGTGAAATTTTCTAGTCAGTGAGAAGGACCCTCGAAAAGATGTGTTATTTGCTTTATGGTGCATAGGCAGTTTTTCTAATTGATGCATTAGAAGTGTGTAAGATGTAACTTCAGGTGGTTGTGAGCGGGAAGTAACCCAGATAAGCCCCTCATGCCAAAAAATAAAAGCGGAAATACTTTGAAAACCTTTTAAATGCTTGTTTAATGAACAGAGAGGAAAAGAGAAGACGCGCGGCTTCTGAAAATGGTATCTCTAGGATGCCCTCAGTGAGGTCTAGCACAAGGCTGGAAACAGATGGTCACACATCTGAAATGCAGAAAAATGTTAGACTTAATTTGGGGAGCTGGAGAGCAGGATGCGGTGGAGCTAGCTCATCGGTCTGTCAACCAGACAGCGAGCGCCAGGCCACAAAACCCTCCTGGATTCTGACAAAATGCACTAGGCTATAAGCCAAAGGACGAGCAGTTCTAGACTTACCTCTTCCATAAAATTGGTGTTGCCGTTCTTGTGCCTTTCGTAATGCCTGCTATTACCCGAGACCTGGCCTCGCGGTTCCCAAGGAGAGCACATCACTGCTGCTCACTTCTAGAGCAAGAGTGGGAAGTACTGATTGCAGAGCCTACAGCAAGGTTCAGCTCTTCTCCGCCTGGTCACATTGTCCTTTTTGGTACTCCTGCTAACCTCACAGCCAGCAGCCCCTTCTGCCTCCTCTCCCCCATCTGAAATGCTCGTTCCCAGCCTCCTGTGCGTAATGCAGTTTAAAATACCTACCTGGGGCCTGGATTTAAAAGCCCGTGATCAAACCCTGCTGCTAGGTCACTAATATTGGGGTTGCTGTTCAACTTGGCAGATGGGTTTTTTAGAGCTCCAGTTCACCTTCTGTTCAACTCAGATTTTGCTTCCTCTTGTGAACCTGTCCCAGAATATTGGAAAAACATAACTGGATGATAATTTGCTGTCTCTCCCATGCCACAGAGCCCGTTCTGAGCCACATGCATTGACTTTGCTCTTTTAGAAACATCGTACAGGTGCGTGGGGTTTCACATAAAGGGTTACTTCTGCAAACTATTTTTTATGAAGCTTGTAGGTGAGCTAGTCTAACAGAAGTAGTTGTGCACTACCTTGCTGGTATAATTCATGAGAAAAGCAACTGTCTTGTTTCTTTCCCCAACTCATCTTCAAAAAACATGACCTTACGAGTGAAACAGGGCAGTCCAACACTTGGAAACTTGTTTACATCATTAGCTTGCCTGTAGATTTTTTCAGGGATATTGGGTGAGTCACAGCTGTCAGACATTGCCTCTCATCTTAGCTTCCATACCTCTGTGCCTGTTTCTCCTCTCCCAGAGAATGAAAAGTACCTTGAGACTTCAAGGCATATGTTACAAAGGAAGTCAGTTATGTTTATGAAATAAAACCTTATGTGCCCCTTTCAAATTTTGAAGGGTTGTGGGGGATACTGGGTGAGTTTGGGTCTCTTTGGGTTTCCTAAGTGGGTAGGGAGTTGAGAGGGCACAGCCCCATTGTGGCTGTAGCAGTGGAGTTGGGCGAGGATGTCATTGAGGGATAGAGGTGGGATGCCAAACTGTAAATCCAGTCAATCACCCGTCCTCCTGACATCAGTACAGGAAACTATTTCAAAAACTTTGCAAAGTATGTTTGTCCTCTGTGTGAGCCTCTGGGGTCATCTTGGACAGTGCCCTTCTCTGACTATTTTGGAGGGTGGCAGTGTTGCATTGGCTCAAAAAGCCAGTTCTGGTTGTTTTGATTAAAAAAGAAAACCAACCCTAATTTCCTGTAGGGGCCCAGTGTTCACCATTCAGTGTTCTAGAGGCATTTGAGACAGATCAGCATTAGGGAGACTGGAGCCATTTTGGTCTTAAGTTCAAAATGACAATGGGAATTCATTGACTGCTGGAGACATGGTTGGTATTCCAGCCAAAGGCTGCTCTCATTACCTCTGGGAGCCTGTGGAAGAAGTCTGGCAGTGGTTTACCTCTGTTCCTGCTGTAACATTTCTAATTTTATCTGGGCTTGCGATGATTCAGAACTCTTTCTCTGGATGAGATGCTGGCTCTTAAGTGGACAATTATACATGCAGACTCTTGTGTTGCTGGTTCAACCACAGCACCATTGAGACTGATACCTCAGTTGATTTCTGTGAGACTGAAAGTGGTGGCTGCCATTAATGCCTTGGCCACAGGAAAGTAAATTCAGGCTCCTTTGAGAAGTGGCAGAGGATCAAGGTAAACATCTTTTTTAATTAGTACAAAGTTTTGCTACAATGCATCAAACCTACCTTCTTTGCTTATTATTCCCAACTATGGGATATTAGGAAAACACAGTTGCTATTCAGTTATGCAGTGAGCGTTAAGATTATGGAGAGCTGTTGGAGGGAAATGGATTGTGAAATACACTTCTGTGTTTAAGCTTGATGGTTAATAGCTGAGAGGGGATGGGAGGAAAAAAAAAAAGTTTGGATTGTTTTTCTTGTCAGCATACATCTTTTTTTCTTCCAGGGAAACAGAGACAAAGCAAGAGCTACTTTTAGGGACTTCTGGATCTTAGAGAACACATTACCTTAGAAAAGCTGAACAATTTCCAGATGATTATGTTATAAAAATCACTATTGTTATGCCTGCGGCCTTCCCTTAGCTTAGGGATTTCATACGAAGAACTTCTCTAATGTTTGTCAGTTGAGTATAGCATGCCTATAATAGAATACATGCAACTCCAAAAGCAAGGATATTAAAAGTTACAGCAGTCGTCACACTCCATTCCCTATTCTTTGTAATTCCTAGAAATTTTCCAAGCACCCTAGGTAGTGCTTTTAACTCTTCCTGGGACAGACAGACTGCCAAGGTGCTATTTCCCACAAGGAATAAATGAAATGTGTCAGACCCATACAGAAGTGCCGGTTTCAGGGAATAAGGCAGCGTGGTAACTGGGTGAAGTGGGCATAATAGGAAGTCTGTCACAGTTTTTTGAAAAGAGGGTGCATTTTATTTCACGTGTTTTTCACTTTGGACTTAATTGTGGAGACTGTGAACAGCCATGGTGTGCAGGACTTGTATGTAACCAGACTGGTTCCTGAGATGCAGTGGTAGCATTTGATGGGCTGCTTGTGGATAATCAGACTGTAGTGGATGGGTAATTGGAGTGTAGTGGATGGTGTTTATAGCTAAGGCGTTGTGCTGCACTTAACACAAACCTTCAGTACAAGGGGATGAAGTTATCTTTCCTAAGCTGTCTTTAGCAAACAAATCCATATTGTATGGCCATAGGTCTGAGAAGGTAAGCAGCACTGAGCCGAGGCTTCTCTTTTGGAAACAGCAGATTAGGAGACAGCCTTTTGGTTCCTAAATGTACTTACTTCTTGTACTGAGTGAAGTACTTACCTTAGAAGAGCTCTAAACCTAAAACCGATTCTTTTTTTTAACAAAAATTTCAAAGTAGTAATAACTTTTCAATGATGTGTGCTGTTAGTGAGAGATTGACAAAACCAAACAACTTCCATTTTAAAAATCAAGACATTTGAGTATTATATGTGCCAAAGAAAATATATCTTGCCTTGACAAAAAGAGGCTTTTTGTTTATTATTACTCCATTTTTTTCCCTGTGCTCTGTGTTTAATTCATTGAGATACTGCTCTTTAATCTCTTGTATTTGAGAGTTATTAAAGTAACGCTTTATTGATAATTTCCTGTTTAATTTCAGGAAAACTTCCTGAAAACTTCTTGCTGATAGCTTTGGAACTCTTTGCATGATAGGACCTGTAGGTGCCATTGGGGGCTAGTGATTTGTCATGGGAAGCTAAGTAATATAGTTGACAGTTGAAAGTAATATAGTTGAGATAGTTTAAGTCTCTACAAACTCACTAAAAAAGAGAGGAATTTTCCTCTATGCTGAGTGCCTTCAGCGGCAAGATGCTGGCTGAGCATGCTAGCCCATTGTGCCATGGAGCAGTTAGGTCAAGGTAATTAAAACCAATATTAAGACTGTAATTGAATTCTGTTCAGGAAAGTACCTCTTACCTTGGAGCTTTTGTAAGTGCTGCAGCATTAAGATCCTCCTGTTAATTTTGTTCAACAGGCAGGATTTAAGGGATCGGTTGGTACAAGTTCTTCGGCTGTTTATCCAAATGTCACAACCTCCTATTGAGTAGGACAAAAAGGTTCCTCTGACCTTACTGCAAACAAACATACTTACGAGCCTGACACGTAAGGGGCTCAGAGCAACAGCCAAATCGTGATCCTGTTTGAATTTGTGGGGTTTTTTGCCAGCGGCTTCCCTAGATCCTGCCCATAATTTACATAGCTTGGTATTGTGTTGCGCCAAGTCCAGCTCCTTTTTTCTTCAGCCTCCATCAGGGCTGAGTCTAATTATGCTACAGACTGGTCAACAAGCAAGTATTGTGCCAGTTGTGCAGCCATCCCTGCCTGACCCTCTCAATGAACTGCAGCTAAATGAAGACCCTTGGGGAAATCTGCTGGAGGCAGCAACAGCTGTAAATGGGGGATGACTTTGAGTGGTGCCTTGTCATTTAATGGGACTCCCTTTGCCTTGGGACTTACTTTTTGCCCCTGAGGCAAAGATGTTCCCGCAGGAAGTAGAACTGGATCCTTTCCCCTCTCTCAGGGAGAGTTTTTATAAGGAAATATAAAGCTAATAGGGCTTGTTTCCTTTGAGCATCTGCAGAATGACATACCAGGTGGCAGTGAGAGTTTGTGCAGCAAGGGAGGGCAGTTGTCTGGTCACAGAGAGCAAAGTGCCTTCACAGAGGAAGGAAACAGCATAGAAAGAACAAACCAGTCATTCAGAGAAGGAAGGAAAAAGCATTCACATGGTGCCAGGAAGATTTTCACTGCTATTACCAACGCCCATAAATACAGAGGCAATTAAGACAGAGAGAAAAACAGAAGGTTCTTCTCTCTCCGTTACTGCACATCCACTGCCTGATGTGCTTGTCCTAATTGCCAGAGATTTAAAAAAGAGCTGTTAGTGAACAAAGATCTGCTCATATCATTTCCAGTAGGAGCAAATGTGATGGATGGGAGCAGCCAGGTGATCAGCTAAGATCTACCTCTCAGACCACATTCACCTTCCTCAGCCACTGGCCTCCATCTTAGTGTTCAGCACCAAAATTAGCTTGGTTACGTCAGCGCCACAGTCACTCTTTCTGCTGTGTTACAGACACAGGCAAATGGAGAACAGCAGTGATGCAGGGCCGTGGGGATAAAACTATACACAGATTATATGTGCACAAGGATATTTTTGCACTCATCCAGGAATAAGGGCCCTAGACAGTACATGCAAGCCCCAGAAGGCTGTTTTATAGGCAAACATATTTGTGAATGCAGCTGAAAACATCTGTTTCAGTAAGGGTGTTCACTGGATGAAAGAGTCTGGTTCAAAATTTTTCACTGGAGTGGCTGTGGCCTCCATTGCCCTGGCTGTGCAGGTCCGTAGAGAGAGGCTGCACTGAAAACAGAGGGAAATACACAAAGACATACCTCTCCCCAGCGATGGTGAGCGTCGCTCACAACTCCAGTTCAACTCTATTTTTGTTGCTATGGCAAGTTTAACCAGTGTTGACCGAAGTGAATAAATACATCTCATCTCGAGGCTGTATTAGAGGCAGGTACGGTTTGCCCAGGGAAGGGCTTGGTAATGGGTTTGAAGTTTTGAGTCATATCTCGAGCATGATGACTGTAATTTGAGTTGGCAGCAGTGTCAATTCCAGATGTAGTGACAGTCGGCTAAACAATGCAATGCGGGAATAGCTCAGCAAGATAAAGAGCTGCTTCCAAAACAGTAAATTGAGGAAAAAACATGACTAACTCTGTCAAGATGTCAGATTAGCGTTCAGAGGTGGTGTGAAAGACAGCGATCTAGTAATTAATTAGGAAACAGGACAACCAAACACAAAGCTACACGTACGTCTGTGTCACTGCAAATTTGTGATCTGTTGGCATCCTGCAACCCAAACACGGTTTTGGTGCCCATCTCTAAAAGAGTTGAGCAGAATTAGAGGGGGTCCAAGGCAGGAGGCACCGATAGGCACAGAGCGGTTTCCCTTGGAAAAAGAGCTTGAGTCTCCTGTGGCTCTTGAGAGATTGCCCTGGAGGAACATAAAACAGGTCTGCAAAATCACCGCTGGAATGGAGAAGTTGAATACAGAATGGCTGTTACAATGTGAGAACAGGTCATCAAAGGATATATTCAGGCAATGTGTTTAAACTAATAAAGTATGCAATGTGTAGTTACAGCAGGGAACTCATTGCCACAGAATAGTAAGGTGATTAGAAATCAAAATTATTTTAGCAAGTCATTTGACAAACTCACGGCAGGAATAAACCCTGGGGCTGCACACAGAAGGATGCAGGTGCAGTGCCTGCCAAAGGAGGTCCCAGAGCCCCAGATTACGGTGGGCTGGGAAAGCAGACTGGGCAAGGTCCCTTGGGCACAGGCTTCTTACCCTGCTTGCTTCTGTGTCTACTGCCGGAGGCAGGACACCAAACCAGACGGCTCCTGAATCAATGCAGCCATTCTTATGGCCAGTGAGAAAATGCAGGCGATATGTCTACGGAAGTTTCAGACATGACCTGGGTACTTTCCACAGACCTTGACATTTGTTTTGAAGTGCCAGAAGCCTGGGGGAAAACAAACGCTCGTGTTTAAATATATTTTCAAATTTAAAAGGTGTGAATGGGACAACCTAAGTAATTATAGCCGTGTCATTCTGATTCCGTTTTCAGGTGAAATAATAGAAAAACTGATATGGGGATTTGATTAATAAAAAATTAAAGAAGGGAAATATAATTAATGCCAATCAAAATGGATTTATGGGAAATAAATCCTGTCAAACTAATCTCCTATCTTTTTGATGAGATTATAAAATTTGTTGGTAAAGGTAGTACTGCAGATGTGGTTAGACTTTTTAAAGCATTTTTTGTTGTTCCTCACAGCATCTTGATAAAGAAACTGGGATAGTGTAAAATAACTTGCTGTGTATGGAATGGATTAACAACTGGTTAAATGGCACTCTGAAAATGCAGCTACAAACACGGAATCATTACCACAAACGTGTAATATCAGAATTCTGTGCAGATTGATTCTTGCTCCTGTCATATTTATTATTTTTATCAATACCATGGAATAAGATGTAAAACCACCTGAAGGAAGGTTTGTTGGTGGCTCAAATGATGAAATTTTGCAGAGAAACCATGAAAAAGGAGAAGGTCACAGATGCAGGGCAATTGCAGATTCCTTGTTAAACTTTGCTTAAGGAAGCAGTGTAGCACGTATTTTAATACAGTCAATTATGAAGCACTATATGAAGGCATAGAAAAAGACAGTAGTAGTTAGCCTTGCTTTTAACATAAAGGATCCTATTCTGGGAAGCAGCAATTGTGAAAAATATATGCTAGCAGTCAGCTAAAAGCAAATCCTTGTGCAAAACCATGCCAGAAGACGTAGTTTGGAGGCTTGGAAGTGTAAACTGGGGTATCTCAGGTGGGAGCTAGGGAAGGAGTATATGACGTCTCTCCTTGCCAGGTGCTCAGCTCCTGTAATAATGCCTTCTGTTTTGTTGTCCGCAGTTAAAGAAGGCTACTGCTAAACTGAAGAGGTGTCTCAGAAACTAGACATGCAAATGATGGTAATGCGAGGGGCCATGCTTCACAGGCTGAGATTCCTGGAGAAGGGCCTCTTTAGTTTATCTGTGGGAAACCTGAGGGGTTGCAGTTTGTAAATACCTACTTAGAGAACTAAACTTTAATAAGAGGGTACTTCAAGCTAGCAAACAATGTATGAAAAGATCTAGTGGCTGGAACCTGAAGCCAGGCAATTTCACACTAGAAATGAGGCACAAGTTTTTTCAACAGTGAAAGTAATTAAACATTGGAACAATTTACCATGGGGAATGTGGTGGATTCTCTATCACTGGCAATTTTAAAATCAATACTAGCTGTTTCTTTAGAACATATGTTCTATCCAAGCATGAATTAATTCAGGGTAGTTGTATAAGCTGTGTTATTTTGGAAAAGAAGTTCACTTTCCCTTCTAGCATTATATCTATTTTCTGAACTGCTGGGGAGTACTGCCCGCCCTCCCC
>VXBO01007882.1:558002-837610 GCA_013400135.1 Rhinoptilus africanus | reverse complement strand
CCTTTTTTTTTCTTGGATCTTTTAACATTGTTACATCAATGACCAAAAATATATCTCTTCATGTTTGTGCTTTGAACACAAAAATAGGATTTATTTTCCCCTTGGATGGGATTGTGTTTTCCACCTCCAGGTTTTGAATGTGAGTTTATTCTCATTGATCTTGGTTTTGGCCAGAGTTTGCTGTAGCATCCTGCATATTTTGCACGTCACAACGGTAGCTGCCGTTCTCCTAGAGGGTCTGTATGGCTTCGTTGGTGCTACTAAACAAAACAGTTGAGGGAACGTTTGCAAGCCCTGCAGCCAACTGGCACAGCACCACTTATATCAGTATGGGTGAATTCTCTTACCCTAACAGCACAGAGGGTTGACCAGTGTCGTTGCCTTCTTGGTAAAGCCTATGCATCCAATTTCTTTATTGTTAGAGCTTGTTAGAAAAAAACATGCAAAAGTGTTGTTTTTGTTAGGGGCTGAAGGCTTTCATGGAAAACAGTAGATTTAGATGAAAATTTTGACAAGTATATGTCCAAATAGTGGATTAGACTTTCTCAATTTTTTTAGTAATGCAGATCCATTTCTTCCGAGTAGCATAAAAATATTTTTATTAAAATGCTTTGATAGATTTTTGTTTGACTTTTCTACTGAATATTATATATTATATTTTGTATTTCATGTTGTAATGCTTTGACATTATCCACATACACCATGCCAATATCGTCAAAATTAAACAATCCATCATCATTCTAATAAAATATTTCATTTAATTCTAATCTTGATTTTGCAGAGCTGTTGTTCTGCGAGAACTTCCAAAATTTCATCTTTCAGCTTGATTTGAAATGAAAACGATTAATTTGCAGAACTTCCCTCAAAGAAGGCAGCTTTTTTTGGAGGGAGGGCGAAGTGTGCTATGTCTGAGCACACACTGCATGTTACAGTGACTTATACCCATGCTTTAAGTGTTGCTCTGACCTCTCAAAATAAGTTTGTTCCACTTGCCTGCAATCAAGGGTAGGGTTCAACTTCAGTCTGTAGACACCTAAATGCAGATATCTGTTAGTGAGGTATCTATGCTTTCATGGTTCTTGACATGTTCGGTCAAGTCAGGTGCAAAGATAGACTAGACAGCTGAGTTCGGTCAGCAAAATTGCTCTCCAGACCCCACTGCTGGTATAGCCCAAGGAGTTGATTCAGTTGCCTAAATGTAGGTATGTGGGGCCATTTTAGTTGCCTCAAATTGTGAAGAGCTTCCCAGATGACTTGGATGACATGGGACTTTTGAAAGACTCACACTTTGATCTCTGCAGGTGATTCCCTCCTATTATTAAGTGTAAAAAGAAATGTAAAAGTGTCATCCACAACATATTAATATCTTTTGGTTCTTTCAGCTCTATCTCATTTGACTTGACAGAACATGAGGCAGCCCCCTTGGTGATAACCAAGAAGAGGGTAAAATGAGAAGAATTGCTCATTTTCTACTTATGCTACTATCTTTTATTTTCAGTGCTATATTATATAAGTGCTACCTAATTAAGGACAATCACAAAAATCTGAGCTGCTGCTCAGCTCAGGACAACACCGCTACACTCAGAATGTGGAGGAAGGAAACGCCTGAACACCTTAAGTGCAGGTCCAGATCTCTCCTGGGGTTGATGATAATTTCCCTGAAGAATGAAAGGATAAACTCCACAGTTGGATACTTGAATGAGGACAGCAGTAAAGAAAATTGCAATGTGAAATTCTTGCTGTTGAATGCGAAGTCACCCACCTAAGAAATCTAAGAAATTTGTTTCTTCATTCATTCCTACTGTTCCATCCAGCTATACCTGCATCATTGTGGCAAAACCCGCAAATACCATACACAATTTTCAAGGAAATCTTAGTTTAAAAATGCACGTAGTGTCCAAGGAAGGTAACCAACCCCAGCAGGAAGACTGAACTCAGGAAAGGACAAATGCTAGCAATTCTTTCCCTGTATCCATAACAATTAAATGTGCCCTGGGCTATAACCTGACACCGAGGCCAACTATCATGGAACAGCCCGTATCCAGGCTGTTAAAATCTCTTACTTTCCAGAACAGATTGACTGTGTCTCAATTGCCTGCTATGAATGGGTCCCTTGGGAGTGCTAACCCACAGACATGACTGGGAACTGTGTTGGCGCCGTGTTGGTTGGCATAGGCCAAAACTGTATGAGGAACCACTCTAGCAGTTCAGCAGGGTTGGTGGCTCCAGTGTTGGAGAATGTTTCCAGACGCTGTTTCATTTACTAGTAGGGGCATAGCCAAGGAAGCCAGCTTGGAACTTTGTTATTGCCATTGATCTTAGACAAAAGGTGATTTTAGTGATGAGCAGCAATGTAAAACAAATAGATGGGAAGGTGTAGAAATAGGTCATGGTTTCATCTGGATTCAGTCTCAGATCCTCCAGCAATTTGTGGTGGTGTTTATATTCTCTCGGTTGGTTGAACTGGCATCAGGACTGACTGCTGTTTTCTGTAGATCTATTGGCAAGGGAGATCAGCCTGGTTCTGTTTTGCAGCTGTTGTAGCTGAAGCTCATCATTTGTATGCCATTTGTTTGCAAAACTTGAGATGGAGGGGTTCTATGTTGGAGTTGTATTATAATTAGCGCATTCAGCTGTCAAAGCTGGGCCCTGGCCTTTGGTTCCATATAGTTTACCAAGAAGGATTAGGCTATCAACTATTTTTGGAGGATTTTCTTGTGCAGGGTTGTGTCTACCTAGTGGATTCTTTGTATCATACAGCAAAGGGGTTTTTTTTCTTTGCAATTCTTTCATTTTTAGACTGAAGATCAGTCATTCATTAATTATGAGGCCTCTCTATATTTAACGTAAAGGATATTCAATGTCTGTTCTCCGTAAGAAAATTTTACTCTGTTTTGGTACTTTGAGTTCATTTTTTCCAAGTTTGATCTGCAGTTTCCAGGCAGTGGACTATGAAAACAATCCTATGTGGATAATTGCATGATAGGAACACCCGCATGCAATGTTGGTACCTTTTTCTGAGTTGATTGGTTGAAGCTCAGGGTTTGAAGAGTGTCCAAGGAGGCCAGCAGGTCACAGGTGTCCGTGATGCAGAGTGTTCCTCTGAGCCGACCAGAGTGTTTTACTCCCCATGCTTGTTTGCATAGATTTTATTTTTAGCCTTCATCTTTGAATTGCTATATGAATTTAATGAGAGACTCTGTTTTTCTGTCAATTTAATTCTGAGTGCCAACCTGAGTCAAAAGCCTTTATTTAAGCCTATGCCTCAGAAAAATACCTTTGCAGCTTTTGTCTGATACAGGCTTGTTAATGAGCATCTGCACAGTAATGTGGTTAGCATTTAGTTTCCTAGGGAAGAATCCCATTTGAATTCTATGGATTATGTTATTGTTGGCCAAATACGATAATGCATCTTTCCTGAGGATGCTGCTGACTTAGATGGCTTATGAAACACCTCTGTTGTACATAGGGCTAAGTGCATTTTGGCTTTTGTGCATTTGAGGTAGTTTATCCAAACGTGTGCTCCTGAAGGCAGTTGGGTGGACACCTTCCCCCTGTTCCACTATTTAGCTTGGAACAAATTTCAGATAAATGCGTGAGAAAAGGAAGACTGCATGATATGGAAAGCCAGAAAGGCTGAGGTGTGCCAGAGCCACAGCAAGCACGCAGAAGGTGGGGGAGTGATGTATTTAAACATTTATCCACAGTTGCGGGGAAGAAATCGCAGACAGGCCAGAGCGGAACGCTTGTTAATTGCCGATTTTCTGGGCATTCTAGCATACAGGCACTCGCTCCTGTCTTGTTACGTGTTGAAGAGGAAAAGGGGTTGAAAAGGAAAAACCATTTATTTTTCTGTGTGTGTTTTTAATTGTCCCTCCTGAGACAGGCTTTTGCACAGTCGCATGTTCAATCTGTCACTTGGCGTTTGTCTTCTGACAGCTGAGACTCTGTTCTCAGAATCTATCAGCTACCAAGGGGTGAGACAGAGGGGTGGCACTGCCCACCACAGGGTGGTCTTGGCGTAGATGGGCTCTGTCGGACAGGCTTGGGGTACCTGTAAAGTTATTATTAGTCTCTGAGCCTGGAGGAAGAGACTTCTCCCTCTGATATCAATTCGACGTGTGACCCACCCTGGAGGGTTTCCGTGGTTTGATGCCCTGTCTCTCCCACAGACCAGCTCATGGCTGTTCTGATGTTTTCTTTGCAAAGGTCACGCTGGCCAAAAATACTGTCTTGGCAGTTTGGGAACTGACATTCTCTCGTGTCTCAGGGAGAAGAAAAATGACAAGGCAAGTTGTATCAGTCTATTGCTGTTGACCTATCTCCACTTGGATGGGATAGGTCTGGGTCTCCACTGTCTGTTTGAGGTTCTCCTGATGGTCATGCTCTCATTTTTAAACTTCCTACCAGTGCTGTTACCACTGTGGCTATAGAGCACAGAGTGCTGAGATGAATGTGACCCCCTCAAAAGCATCGAGATTACTTGTATGGGCAGATCTCTACTGACATTTCTAGCAGTGATGTCCGTGATGCGGAGATACCAAGTCTCTGTTTAAATTGCCTTGTTTGCATTTTGGCTGCTGCAGCAGCAATGTACTGGGAATCAAATCACCGTGTTCCTCCACTTGTGCTTTGCAGGCCTTGCTGAGCTTTGTGATGTGGTTAGACTTCCATTAGTACCAAAACACGCCAATTTAGTGCTGGATTGGACTTGCCAGCAGTGCGCTGCTTGAGTGTATGGCAGTTTGCCATATGTGTTGTCTCACTCTGCTCAGAGCAGAGCTCAGGGAGGCAGTGGTGAAGGGTGGCAGCTGTTTTCATTAGCTGTCCCTGCAATGTCATACACAAAGCTTGAATCACAGACAGCAGAAGTGGGGAAGTGGTAACATGTGAAGAAAAGAGGAGAGGAAACTTCTTCCCTCCTGCAGGAAGAGAAGTCAAAGGCTGAATGTCAAATGGCTCAAAGGAGTTTCTGCTGGGTGGCTTATTCTCTGGAGAGCCTAGCAAGGGTCATTTCATTCCTTAGATAAAGAGATCAAAGTTTTAATAACTCAGACTAAGCATAGTAATAAGTAGGAAAGGTGGGGTCTCACAAACTTTGGGCTCAGTGTGGGATTTTGGGGGAAAAACAAGCTGAAAACAGTCTATCAGTTTACCATACCGAAACCATACCAGAAATCACAAAACCAGAAAAGTTTTCAAACCAGAAAAGTTTACCATATCAGAAACCGTATTCACTGTTTTCCACACTGTGTTTCTGTCATAAGTAATACAAGTAATACCCTTATTCCCGACTTTTCTTCTCAACATTTCCTTATGCTTTTGTATCACTCCAATCTATTGTGTCCTAGTGACTGCTAGGATGTTCGTCAGAGTTTGAGGAGCAGGCACTATATGGCATATAGTAAGCTACAACTGCCACGAGATTGTGTCTTTCTGTGCCTTACAAGGCACACACACACATCTTGGATGTCCTTGGCCAGAGAATCCAAAATTGAGGTAACCAAAACCACAGACTAATTCGCAAGTATTTTTCATAAGGTCTTTGCATTTGGTTTCCTTGAGGCAAAATGGACATGCTTATGCTGTCCTCCTTCACAATGTGGTTGTGGAGCTATTCGTGTTTCTAAATAATTTCAGGACAATGATTTGCGTATGACATTACTCAGGTGTGACTCCCTGGATCTACTGGATGCTCAGACGTGTATAAAGCAATACAGTGGCATCTTAACAAGGAATGTACTTTGATGGAGTAGATTATACACATGTTTCTATGAGACAGATTCTTTAAAGTTATCTTGTCAGTAATTGCCACAACAGGAGGGAATGCCTGAACTACATTTATAGGCCTGTTTTCAGGAGTTTGTCAAAACAAAATTTCATCCCACTTGGAAGTGTTAAAACTTACAAACATAGGGTTTTTTTCCCCAAAAGCAGATGGAAAAAAAGATGAAATCCCTATATTTTTTTATGAAAGAAATATCTAGGCATATGGAAAGGTTTTCTTTTGACATCACAGAGATGTTTAATTTCAGAGATTCTGCAACACTGCATTTCTTCTTTATCATCTCAACTGCTAAATGACTCAAAATATTTCAGCTTGTAGAATGCAACACAAACTGGTACATATTCTTACCTGACTAAAATTAAATGTGTGATTCCTGATAAAAATGACCATGAAATTGATTCAAATTTCCTTCAAATTATTTCTGCTGTTACATGGTAATATATTTTTGTTTGGCTTGTTTTGTGGGTTCGGGGTTTTTTGTTTATTTGTTTGTTTTGGTTTGTATTTTTTTTTAAACAAAACACTTTATTTGAGGAACTTTTGACAAAAATCTTCACAATGTGTTTGGAAATTAAAAAGTTAATAAAATACTCCATCTGAAAAGCATTCACCCTTTCCAAAACTGCTCCCTTGCCAGACTGTGTTGAGAATATCAGATATTATGGTCTTTGGAATCAGAATAGGGAACTGGCTGGGAAGTATTTGTCATGAATTTCAAATAGTTAGCATTTAGACTAAAAAAACAAAGTACTAGGAAGATGGTAGAGAAGCACACTTTAAAATGTGATCAGAAGATAGCCCTGATTTTGCCTTTATCTCATTTTTCCTCCTAGAGGACCCACGTGTACACACATTTTCTCTCTTGGCCTCGTTTGAAAATCTTATGGACATTCAGATGTGTTGTATGTACTCCCCTTAGCTAATTTATACACTGCGAGCTATCGTAACGCTCCAGAAGCAGTTCAGTGCTCAGGCAGGAAGAATGTTACTTATCTGACCAATTGCAATTAAGCAGTACCATTTGAATTTGGAATATAAAATGTGTGTTGAAGCCATTTATGAAAAAAATGCAAACAATTTAACAAACATAATTGGGAAACAAAAATAAACAAAACCAAATTCAAAGCAATGGCCCTATGGTCATGGACAGAAGCTGAATTTGTTGGCTGTCTTATCTGGCATGAGTTAGTTGCTCAGCTGTACATACAGACATTGTCCACCAGGATTTGGATTGGGAGCCTGGAACTCATTGCAAGGCCTTCAGCTGGTAATGACCTTCCACCATTAAAGATTTCCCTAATGGAACTTGCTAACATTTGGAGAGCTTTTATGGAATCTTGCCTTAGTATTTAATAGAGAATTTGAGCCTTCCTAGGAGAATCTCCTTTTTCAGTTCTGTATTTATAGAAAGCCATTGTGTAGACTGACTATTAACTTTGTGTGGAAACCTGTTGAGATTTTCTCCACTGCAATCTATAGGGTTGATCTGAAAGGGCTAGGTTGTAACCTGTGTTCTGAGACAGGTTCCTCTTCTCTTCTTAAGCCAGACAAGTCATTTCGTGTTCCTGGTCGGTCTGCTACTGCTGATCATCAAAGCTCCCGCGATTGCCGTGAGGCATCAAGTGAAGCTATGCCTGTTTATAAGGGTGATAGATCTTTCCCAGTGAACTTGTTTCTGTGCTGTCTCTCCCGTGCCACCCACTGGCATGGAGGCTAACTCTTGTTTACCAGTCTCTGCATGGAACCAGACAAATGCAAATAGTGATAACTGGACTTCAACCTCTTTCTACTGTTGCCACCCATAAGTAGTGTCACAGGTGTCCTGCATTTTGCAGCAGCAGCAGCCTCCAGTACTGCAAGAGGAGAACACTGGTTTTCTGCAAAGTGCTTGGCAGAGCATGGCCAAAGAGGGGAGCCAGAACGTCAGTAAAGTGAGAGAAGCAGCAGCAGCCTGGCAACAGGATGCAATTAGGGATTTCTGGATGCTTGTGTGGGCCTGTCGCTAGTGTGTATTACTGTCTTTCAGAACACATCCACTAGTTAATTAAAGCTAAATGCAGATCACCTCTCCTTTCTCGCCTGCTGTTTTTCCTTCCTCCTCCTCCTCTTTTTTTTTTTTTTTCCCCTGAACTCTAAAGGTCTTGGATTGCTATGCTGCTTCTAGTAGAAGTGATTTGAACTGCCTGTAGTGTTCTTAGCTAGATGCAAATCAGTCTAGAGAACATGAAGCAGAAGTGGCAAGAAAGCTTCTTACTTACCTTCTTGTGACCCACCTCTGTATGGCACTTGCTGCCTCCCCTTTGTACTATATATACTCAAAGAACAGTTTGGAAAGGAATGGGCAGTATTTGAGTAGCAACTGGGAACCAGAAGATGTCCTAATAAGCTGCTCCTCGTGTTGATCCTACCCAGGAATTAGCCAGGCTCAGCACTTTTTGGGAGCACCCCATGGAGTCTCTGGGGCAGGAGGTAACAACCTAGTCACTCCTTGGGAGCAGGGAGGTTGCTGTAGTGTGGTGTACCAGAGAAGAAGCAGCAGGATGGCCACCGAGGCGCAACAACCTAGAGAAGATGGACGAAGTGGGAATGATCAGTAAAACGGATGCCTGGCTTTTAAGAAAACCTGATTGTGTCTTCCTTCTTTCCACTGGCCAGAGCTCTGTGACCCACCAGTTAATGTATGGCACCTGGGAAATGCTTGCATCAGATAAGCGTTGAATATTTTAACTCTTGAGTACTTCAGGAACAACATTTTCCTCAGGATATTCAGCTGTGGTAAAATGTCATGTCGCCCTACTGGAAACTGAGAGGACCAGTTAGAATCAGAGAAAGGTCCCGTTTGTTCCCAAGGCATTTCTATGGACTTTAAAGTATTTATAATCTGTCTCTTCTTGGACAATTTTGCCAAAAATGTCCACTTTTGCTAAACGCTAAACAAGAACTATTTTAAGAACCTCTCAAAAACTGTAAAGGCATTTTTATGTATTATGTGCTTATGAAGATATGTGGCTACAAGCAGCATCTGCTGGACATGGTCCCTCTGCCTGTTCCCCTCATCCTCAAACTGCAGCACCCATGCTTTCCCAGCCCTGAGCTCCCCAAACCCGACTCTGCCAGTGCAGTCTCCCTTCCTCCTCCACCTATGGGTTGCTCGTGTATCCCATTCTCAGACTACATTAGTCTGACACTCTTGACTCCAGTGATCTCCTCTGTGAGATGTTAATTCCCTGTGTTCAAGAGGATAGGTAAAAGCTAGCACATGCTTTTTTCACCAGTGACATTACCTAGGTTGTTATTGGTAGGATTTTAGAAGCGTTGACGAGCATGTTGCTACAACCCATGCGTGAGCCACCCAATGTCCCTTTTTCTTGCAGATGGAGAAAAAACTTTCTGACTTGACAGCATAAAAAGAGGGCTTTTTTTCCGGGGGGAAAAATTATATAGAATTATGTCACATCAAGAAAAACACAATGATTAAAATAACTTGCTATGAATATTCATTCTCAGCTTGGCAGATGGATGAAGTGGGCTGAGCATTTGCAGAATATTGCTAACTGAGCTCTCTTCCAGAGAATAACATTTCAAAAGAATTTCCGATTAGGTCTGTTGGCCAAAACTAGAAAGGATTTTTCTCTTCCTTTTTTCTTTCTTTGGCATTCTGAGCTTCCACCTTCCTGCCGAAATGAATTTCTCTCTAATCACAGTTTTGGATACTTCTGAAGCCTCACACTGAGGCCTTCCAGATGGGTTCATTGCAGTGGGAAGAGAAATATTCATTAGCATTATTATTATGATTACTATTATCATTCTTAACTCTTACATTGCATTGTCATGATTGTCCCGAAGGATCTCAAACTGGTCTACAAACAAGTTTCATTCCCTCGAATCACTGAAACTTAGTCACCTCTGAAGAAGGAGCCAGCATTTGTTGAACAACTTTGTGCTAAGGAAGGGGGGGGAAATGCATTGTACGCATTTTAGAGTTTAAGAGGTACTTTACCGGGAAGAGTGAAATGACCCAAACTGCAGTTTTAGCTGTATTTGTATCCAAGGTGTTGTGAAAGATTGCATGAACACAGTAACAAGAAATGGGTAGCAGAGCTGTGCCTCCTTTGAATGTGACAGTGCCCCCTAGTAGCAGTTTTGATTATTAATCAGTACTGGCCTTAAAGGAACAGTGCTTTTCATCAAAACACTGATACTGTTTCAAGTTCTGTCATCAACAAACCAGGTTAAAAAAACAATCTGTTTGCCAGGAAGAATGTTGAATGAACTGTCTCTTGTGCTGATTTATTTACTTTTGGTGGTGGTGGTTTGAAATCAGAAGAGGAAAAAAGTCAAGTTTTTCAATACTGAAATGTTTCGAGTATTTTCATTTTTCTTGAAATCAGAAGCTATCCCACTTTTTCACATAACTTAGGACTGTACAGTCTGAGAAGGGTAGAGAGCAGTGCAGTCCAGCCCATACCAGTGTCCCTCCAGTCATTCGCCTTATGTTAGGAGTCAGGCAGAAAGATGGCTTGATTTGCTGTGGCAGATATAACTAGTCCAAGCCTTCCTTGCAGGCTAGTGGAATCCCCACCAGGTGATTTGCCTGGCATATGTTGGCTGCTTTGGGGTTGTGCAAGCTAGTCCAGCATATCTAATGCTCTGCCTTGCACTCTGCATGGTGCTTTTTCCAGGTTTTTCTTGTCTGTTGGTTTTGTTTTGTTTTTTTGGCAAGGATGCTGCAGTATACAGTACTTCTGAGCCGAGTAGCCCAGTAGCTCCTTAGAGAAGGATAGGATCCAGAATGGGATTGCAGGAGGACTTTCCTAAGTTTGCTTTCCAGAGCTGTCGGTACAAGTAGGCAGCAGGTGTGAGACAAACCTGGAGGCACGTACTACTTTGGATAGAGAGGAGATGTAAAGAAAATATGACTGTCCAGGAAAACAGCAGAGAAATGCATGTATTTAAGGGAAAGAGGAATGCAGCCAGCAGGGCTCTGCTTCAGAGTGATTTGTTACCATCCCAGCAATAGCTCTTGTTTCAACCGAGGATGATCTCTCTAGAGAAGAAGAGGAATCTAATCACGATGATTGATAATTCCTTTAGAGGTTCCCCAGTAGGTATCAGACTTGCGACGCAAAAAACTGCTCTCTTCTGGGGGAGCAGATAGGAGCAAAATGCGTAGCACACTGCTCAGAGGGTCTCTCAACTCACTTCAGGTTCAGCCCTTGAACCAGGATGTTTCATTGCTTTGGAGAGTAGAAACAATTGTTTGAGGGCCATCCAAAGAGGGCCTCTGGCAGGTTGATGTGTGAAAGCCAGTGCTCTGGTTTAATAAACTCAGTACCGCTTGTACACCTCTCTGGCAAATGGATAGTGACACACAGTGACCAAGCTTTGCCGGCAGTGTTGCCCGAGGCTTTAATTGCTTTGCACATAAAGTTATTTATCTCCACATCAAGAGGGTTGAGACCACATTTAGGGAGTAATTACAAAGCTGCCAGAGGGACTGGTGTTTGCCATGCCAGCCAGGCTGTGATTTATCGGTTCTGCTTGCATTTAGAAAGTGAGCTTTCTCCTCACCTCTTCACTTCATCCTGGGCATCATGGCTAAAGGCATCCATATCCCCCAATTCCCTCCTATACTATCCGTGTGGAATATATTGGGCAGCCGTAAAGAATCGAATACTGTGAATTTAGTTCTGAACATTGCTCTTACTGCTTTGCTCCTGAGGATTTTTTTATTCCCTTCTTTTTTATAAAGAAATTGTTATTAGGATTTTCAGTGAGATTTCATGACAGTATTTGGGGAGACTCTGCTTTGTATGGGCTCTTGATTCATCTATACCTTTTATAACAACAAATTCTTATCTTGCTGTAGAGGGTTTGAAATGCCTCTGCCTTACCCATGGGGTCCATAGGGGTTTTGTTTGTTGTTTCCTTGTGAAATGTAAGGAAACGCAGTGCATTTGGCTCCCTACACCCAGGTCCAAGTGCCCTTCAGTCTTGGCCTGCATCCCCCTCTTGCTAATCAAATATCTCTCTGCATAATCTGAATCTTGGTTTAGTCACAGATCCTTTGATTACTGGACCTAAGCTATGTCCTCTACTAACCGGATGGATTTTTGGGGACAGTAGCATATTCATGTCAGTGGAATGGAAACCTTACCCCAGCAAAAGTGCGATATGGAGATCTCTCCCAAGATCATGTAAAAATCATAAAACGCCGGGACGAAAGGGACCTAACTGACTACTCTGAATGTTGACCTTATTTCTAGAAACTTCCAATTAAAGAAACTTAGCTATCTGCCTAGTAGCGTGCTGTAATGCTCTGCTGTCCTATGAACTGAAAACTTTTCCTAATTTACAAATCAAATCTTTCATTTTATATGCTAAGCTGATTTCTTTTTTTTTTTTCTCTTCTCCTCCCCCTGACTGCTGTGAACATGAAGAGTATCTACTTTGTAATAAGTTTCCATGTATTCAAGACCTGTTACTTCTGTAGTCTTCTCTTTTCTAGATTTAACCAAATGCATTTTTGCCAGCCTTTCTCCATGGGTGACGTTGTCTGACAATTACTTTTTTTTTTTGACCCTGCTCTGGATTTATGGCAGTTGATCTGTCTCTTTCCTGAAATCTGGTGCCTAAAACTGAGCAGTAGTTCTCCAACTGAGGTTTCTCCATAACTGTACGCATCTTTCAAATTACAGCTTCCGCATTATTCTGCTCTTAACATGGCATGTGTTTTCTTTACAGTATTGCTCTGCTGGCTCCGATTTAGTGTGTGAACTGCTGTATGCTTCGGATTGTTATTCTGGGACTACTCCCTAATGAATCAGTGACTGGGCATTCTGTACATGACATAATTTCCCTTTTAGAATGTAGTACATGGTACCTTTCTGTTGGATTTCATCTTGCTTGTTTTGGTCCACTTCTCCCATTTGCCTAGATCACTTTGAACTTAGTTGCTGGTCTCCAAAGTGGGAATAAGAATAACCTCTCAGCTCAATGTCTCTTGACAGGTGCGTATAGGCAGAGAACCACTGAGTAACAGCAGCGTGACCTCCATCTTGCTATTCCCTCAAACATCTTACACTAGCAAAGCCATCATAGTAAAGAATAAGTAGGAGATATTCCAAAAGAGAACCAAGGCAATTTTGTTTTTTCCTTATGTTTCTCTGGGTTGGCCTCACTGAGAATGGATTTCATTTTACTGATGGTATACCTTTGTAGCTCAATTTCTTCAGCCTGTCCATTTAAATGTACTGTTTTGTTTGAAGGGTTTCCTTACTTCACTTCCTAGATTTATGTTTACCTTCCTTACTCGGAAATGCCTTTCTGATTCTTGGATGATTTTTTCCCCCTTGTCTTTATGTGTGAGGGTAGGGATTTAATCCTTATCACTTCTGATGTTACTTCTTTTTCAACCAGCTTCCTCATTAGTTTTACAGTCCCCTTCAAAAAAATTTAGTACCTCACTTCTGGTTTTTTTTGTACGTGTGTGGAATTCCTGAAGGACAATGAGCCTGTTTGTGAAGTGGTCATTGTTTTTCAGTGCATCAACAACAGTTGCTTTGCAAACAGACTTTTGTCTTTCATGTCAAATTGCACTGAAAATAGTCTCCTGTCTCTGTGAGCTCTAGAGTCAGCTGTTTTAAGTGATAATTTATTTAACACATCAAGAAATTATTTTTCTAAACTGTCACCCAACATGACACCTGACTCATTTTTGTAAGCAGATAACCAAAGTCTTCCACTTCTTTCTGCTTTATTAGACTGATTACTACTTTGATGTTCATCAACGTTATGCATTTAGTATTTTTCTGTCCTCTTGATCAAGAGGATGATGATGTAACCCTGCTAGCATACTGATATTCTTATATTTGGGGCTTTTCAAGCTTACTTTATGAACATCTCAAAACATTACCTCACTGGATTCTGTGGGGGTACAGCACCCTCACCTCTAAAGCCTAGTATGTCCTTCACGTACAGTTTGAAACCAAAGATTATGTTCTTCCATTGATCTTTGTCATTCCATTAGTCCTTATTATAGCAAAGTTTTCTTCCATTATCCAGCGTTCTCATTTACAATTATTGCTCAGAAGCTTCCGCAGTGATGTGTATACACATGATAGTTTTTAGTCTTGGCCCAGAGCCTAATTTTATTGAAATTCTATGTCGGAAGCCCTGTTATTTTTCAGAATTTACTTCTGCAGTTGTAACGTTTCTCAGCTTTCCTTTAGCTGAAGTTTCTGTTCTATCCTCTGCCCCCAGATAACAGTTATCTCTCTATTACTGACATCCTTAGCAGATGTCTTTGTCTGACTTGAGCGCTCCTTAGCACCTGCCAGCTTTCCTTAGCTCTGAATTGAAGAAAATCCCCTCCAAACCATATTAATTTTCAGTAGCACAGTTGGGATCTGCTGTAGTTAGATGTTACCCATCCTAAGCCCACCCTGTCTGCAAACACACAGTGTTTGCTTGAAATTGCTATATTCCTAATAACGTTTATACCCTTCCTCTCTATTTGAACTTTTCCTCCCTACAGAGTCCCTGTAATTCCAGCCGTCTGTGCAAGGGTAATATGGTGCCTGTGAAATATTTCAAAGAAACATGTTGTAGAGACTTAAGTGTATTTTCATTGTAATTTTCTAGCGTCTCTCTCTCTTACACAACCACCTGTTGTCGTAAGTATGTATCACGGCCAAGGACCTCTCATCTGTGCTCCATAGGTATTGGTCCGGATGCTTGCAGGGTGCTACGACTTCTGCTCCCTCTAAGCAAGGTACTTGTAGGTTCCCTTAGTCATATCTGGAGTGGGGTCAGGTTCTCCTGGCACTGCCGCCTCTCTGCGTCGTGCAGCTGGAAAGTTTCTGAAGTAGCATTCCTCTTCAGAAGTGTGGGAGGGAAAAATAGGAACAGTGATTCCGTGAGTGAAAGCATCCATTTAACAGATTTTCTTCCTTGGTTTCAGCTCAATCCCTTGCTGCCCTGAGGCCAGGTCTCTGCAGCGGAGTGGGAGGTGGGTCTGCTGGGCTACACTCCTCCAGCTGTAGCTCATCCTTGGGGCACCCCTTTGCTTTTGGAGGCTGTGAGGTACTGGAAGTCACGGAGGCAGCCAGAAATGTGAAGGTCACTCCAAGAAACTGGCCACCTAACGCGTTCCTGTGTTGGTGGTTGGTTTCTGGGGTTTTTTGTTGGGTTTTGTTTGTTTGCTTGTTTATGGAGGGGTCCCCCCCATTGTCTTTACCTACAGTTATGGGGAATTGGTCAGTACCTGGCGGTGTCTGTTGGCTGCCCCCCTCTCCAACTGCTGCATTTCCTCTCACTCTGTTTCCTACTCCCTTTCCTGTCCAGTTTTTCCTCTTGCCCTTTCTGTTATTCCTGCCTTTCTTTCCCAGAGGTGCCGCCAGCTTGGCTGAGGATCTGGGCCCTGTCCTGCTGTGGGGCAGTTGGAACCGGCTGGAACCGGCAAGAACCAGCCCCGGCCTCATCTCACAGAGGCTGCCCCTGCAGCTCCCCATAGCCAGCACCTGGGCACCTCCACCCCATGCAAGTATAATAATAGTTATTTATTTTTCAGCATCTGTCGAATTACTTCACATGTTTTGTGCTCTTAAAGGGCAAGGCCGTCCCTCCTCTAAGGACTTTCTCCCCAAGCAGGTCCGTAGCTTAGTCCTCTGCTCCAGCTGCAGGCCGTGCCTCTTTTTTGATGCTTTACCTTTAAATGAGGAGCTGAAGGGGCTTTGGGAGTGCGTCTTTTTTACTTTCTTTACTATTGAGGCTTTATTTCAGGTGGAGCAGTAAAGCAGGCTTTGCAATTCCACCTTAAACTCCTCGGCCCAAAGCTTTTTTTTGCTCTTTCTACGGTGGTTCTCAGTTGGAGATTTCTTGTGAGGCACCGTGATCCTTCCAATGTAGGGAAAGATCCTACAGGAACCGAAAAGGGTTTCTGGATGGGGAAGGCCCTAGGGAAGCAGATATGACGGATGCAGTGGTGGATAGGCACTTTACATCCAGGCAGAAATTGACTGGAAATGTGTCAAGGTCAGAAGAGTTGCTCTGCTGAAAAATGAGAGGTTATATCTATGCCATTGTTTACAGATGCCATAGATATTAAGATGGCATCTCTAAACGAACCCAGATCTGCAATCCTAGGTACTTCTATAAATGAAAAAAAAAAAAAGGCAAGTATAATGAGGAATGTGAACCAAAATTCAAGAGAAAAACACACATCTGTATTTTGAGGTGTTGGAAATGGATTCAAAGCTCAGTATTAGCAGTAAATTATTTCCATGCTCTCATTTTTGTCTGCATTCCTCAGGCATTGCAAGTGTAACATTTGTCAGTGTAGCCTTAGGCTAACCCGGCACTGGTAAACTTGGCATAAACACCAAAAACCCATCTTTAATCTGGTTGATGGGGAAACTCAGCAGTATTGTGCATTATCTCCCTGTCTCTGGACATTCTATATCTCCAGCCATTAGAGAATGGGCTGTATTTGCAGTTCTACTACTGACACCCTGAAGTGCCCTTGGAAACGTCATATTCTCCCTGTAGGTTTCTATGTCCTGTGCTACAATAAAGGAACAAACGTTCTCACCAGGCTTAGAGTTCCATTTTGGAAATCTTTGAAAGAAAAGCATTCTGTGAATGCAAAGCACTATTTTTACTATTTATCAGCTTATAACTGGACCTCCCTCTTCACATAGGCACCTAAGTCTCATTTTTCTCTGATCTTTGCCCCTTTGACTTCTTACGCTTTTTTTCTTTTAGCTCCTACTGCTTTGTCTGACCATGAGATGTATTATTCAGATGCCCTCACACTCCTCATATTGCTAATTATATATTAAAGAGGTTCTGACTTCATTTTTGCTCACTAGAGAATCTTAGTCCAGCCATGACACTGACAGAGAGGGCTGCTGGAGCTCGGAGAGAAGTTGTGCAAATGGCACTTCTCTTTTTGGATTGTCAGTCTTAATGGAATATTTGATGAGCTGGTAATAACCCCAGCGCTCCTTATGTGCAAAGTTGGGGGAGAGCAAGAGACTTGTACCAGCTTTCATTTATTAATATATGTTTGCAAAAAGAACATTTTCTATAGCATGTTTTCCTGTGAATGATGGCACTTTCCATTAGCTTGCTCTAGGTGGATCCCTTCAGGCAAGCAGTTTGAAAGATCCCTCGTTGCTAGTTTGTTTAGGTTTCATAGAATCACAGAGAAAACAGTTCAGAGGGATTCCAAAAGTGCATCTACTTCATCCTCTGCTTCAGTGTGCAGAAGTGCTTGGGGTATTCTGCTGCCAGCGTGTGGGTGTTGCTTAGGATGTGTCTGTAGATTACTACAGTTTGAAACATGCAGGGTGATTATGGTTGAAGTATGCACTAATTTTGTGTAAATTCACAGATTCATAGGTCTGAAGTCCAGAAAACGCTGTTGTACCATCCCAACCCACCACTAATAGTTTCATAGATCAGGGGTTTTTACTGGTTCCGAACCCAGTACTTTGACTGAGATTTGTAGTTATGGATAGGGTGCATTCATAAGTAATTGTGGAAGTTCCACATGGCATGTTCAGTGGATTTTGCCTGACCATTTTTGGTCTTTCGGTGTGGAGGATCATACCATTCATTCTCCTGCCAAAGTATAAATTTTAAAACCATATTTTGGCCACCATGTTTTGTAATCTTGCCTGCTCATTGATTTCTGTGTTGGATGAACATCAACAGCTGCTGAGATACTGTAGTGATGGATGTGGTATAAGGACCCAAAGACAGAAAATTTGCTGAATCCAGTGACATACTGAGTCGCAGATGAGTCTTTAGTCTGTCACCTGCTCTTGGAAAATCTGCCCTAACACGTGAATTACACTGTATCTTTCATGCCAGGGAATCAGGATACTACAGGAAAATGTCTGTGATACCATGAAATGCCAGAGGCTACAGCAGCAAATTCTCTTAATAATTTTTTTTTTTTTCCTAAGGTATAGCTAAGTTATATCCTCCTTTCTTTTTCTAAGCTTTATTTCCTTCCCCAGCTGGCCTGGCACAGATTATGCAATGGGAATAAGAGTTTATGATGACTAGACTGCCTGGGCAGCTACACTGAGGCTGCTAGAATTTGTATGTATATGAATTGAGAGATGAATTCTGAATTTAGAGCTCAATTTTCTCACAATGGAGAAGTTTTTCAGTCTCAAAGGTATACAGTGAAGACATTTTCTACCTTAGAGTCACAGGACAAACAGAATGTTTTTGATGTTTAGAAAATGACGCACATACTTTGGCATCCAAGTAAACAGGCAAAACAGCTCTTTCATGCTGTAGTCAAAATCCCTGTTCCATACTGTGCTGAACAGAGGGGACACTATCATCTCCAGCTCTCAGAGCAGGCCAGCACTGCTTCTGTGAAGCCTTTTTCGTTAGGGACAATTGATTTTTTATTTATTTATTTAAACTATCACTATTTTCTTTTTATTTGTTTTCTCTACTTTGACTTTTTTATTGCATTAAACTAGTAAGTAAATAATAATCCATATACATCTGATAGAGAGCAATAGATTAAATGACATATTAATATGAGGTAAAAAATCAAAAGAATGGATCTAAACAAAATGTTCTGAGATTATCGCAATGAAACACTTGAATGTTTAGCCATGAAACATTTCATTGAAGTTGACAATTTCCATAGAGAAGTCTGATTTTGATCAAAAAAAAAAGGAATCAAAACTGTTCTGGCAGTTTTTTCCTTTATCTCTGACAGTTTTGATGATTGATCTGCTAAATTTCATCATGACCTTTATCCATAAGGAGGGTCAGCTCACTGACCTGCAAGATAGTGTCCTTTTTAGGCATACAAAGAGCCAGGGAATATATCCGTTAATACAACTTCTGATGCTGACTGCCTTAGTCACATCATTTACGTTTTCTATTGAGGCCTTCCTGTCACTAGAGGAGGAATAGTCATAGTGGTGCACTTTTTTTTTTAATGCTTTTTCCTTTTCTTTTTTTCTTCCTTACAAAACCAGTAGTAAATATATATTGGCTGAGGTGCAAAAGAATATATTGCTGATGTATTGATGTAGTAGTAGGCCCCAAACCAAGCTGCTTAGCCTCTCTTTCCTCTATTAAAAAGTGAAAGGTGGGAAAGGCTTTTAAAAAGAGTTTTTTTGTCCGTACATTGTTTTCATCTTAATATGAAGAGAATGACTTCTGCTTGCTCTGATTCATAAGAGCCATCCCCATCCCCCAAGTCTAAATAGAGGTCTTGAGTCTACTGGTATGTTTTCAGTGGGGGAAACTCTTGTCACATTTGTGGGAAGGGGGTAAACATTCCATATAGACTTGAAGAACAACTAGAGCTGACTAAGCAGGTATTGCTGGATTTGTTTAAAACATTGACTCCTAGTGCAGTATACCTGTGCCACTGGCAGCCTCTGGCAGCTTCACAGCATCACTCAGTTGTTGTATGAGGTGCCTGCAAAGTTGTGTCAGGGCAGTGTTTCTAGGGGAGATCCTCAAGGAGCAAGGAAGCAGGTGTGTGACGTTTTAGCAGGTTGCAGTTTGTGACTGCTCTTCTCATTTGATAAATATTAAACCAAACATTAGAGAGGCTGTCGGTGGTTCTGTGTCATCGATGGTGTGAACAGATGTAAAACGGATGGAAAATTCACATGCAGTTGCTGTGGTGCTGGTAGGAAAATGCTCAACACGTACACCTGAAAATTCTCTCTTCTCTCTGCCACCTTGTAACAGGAAAAAGGTGTATTTGTATACAATGGTAGATGGTATATCTTAAATTGAAGTAAAGGCATGGTGGGCTGTATTTGCTTGTGTTTTCTCAATTGGGTTTACTTGCTGTCACATGTTGAATTTGCAACTTACCTTGGCCAGCTAGAATTGCAAGAGATGTTACCACCATACTGTTCTTCCTTGCCTATGGCCTTGGAATGGATGAGCCTCAAAGACCTCCTTGCAGCTGCAGGACTTCCAGGGCTAGAATTCAGCCTCTGGCACTCAGTAGACTCAAATCTCCTGCGTGACTTGCAGTGTTGTCACTGTAGCTTCTAGCTGCTTCACTGATTACTCCAGATGATTTATTGCCTTGCTGCTTTTTGTGTTCTCAACTTTCTTCTTCATCAACTGGAGTGGGCAACTGGAAGATCTAAAATCTATCTGTTTCATCAGTCCCTGTTCATGCTATCTAGTCATTCTTCCTACAACATCAGTTTCTTGCCATCAGCATTTTCCTCCATATTATGACTGTAGCAGTGATGGCACTTTTTGTTCCCAGTGATTTCAGGTCTATCTTAAGGATTTCCAGGGTGCCCACCACAGTAATATCAAAGTTCTTGTGAATACCTTCTGAAGCCATTTTCCTTAAATTGTTCATACAGGGCCTGCTGGAGTACTTGGAGGTGTCAGCTTGAATGTCTTAGCCAAATGGAGAGGTGGCTGTCTGCCTTTTTAGCGCCTCCTTGTGTATGAGCTGGGATTTTTTTACCCCCGACCTGAAAGCATTTTGGTATTAAATTAAATGTCTTCTCTGACCTAAAATGCTTTGAAGCCCTTTGGGATGAAGAATGTCTTACAAATGAATTATTATAATAATAGTAGTAAATAGAGGTGATACTCTTTCTGTGTTTAGTACTTGTATGGACTTTGCCTAGGCAGACAAGGGTCATTTAGGACTGAAAGTGGAAAAAGTGCAAATGATGGTTGGGCCATACTATTTTTTTCTGATACCAGTGTAAAACTCAGTGGCTTATTGACTTCAGATTCCTTTACGTTGAAATCATCCCTCTCTCCTACATGAAGTTCCACTGGATTTATGCTGGTGAGTGCAGATTTTGGCCCCTTAGATGAAGCCCAAGACAATTACATCTCCATTAAGAAATTAATTCAGAATTAATGCAGTTATTGTGCAGCGATTAAATCCCAAACTGCTGTTACAAAAACTGAATTATTGAGGTTTGCCATTTAAGCTGTAGCTTGTGCGGACATAATGAACTGGCCTTTTATATTACACGATAAACCTCATGTTCTTAATAATCACTTGGAATTGACTTCATGTAAATAACTAGTACAGCTGCAGCAATCATCTCCTGAGATGGTGCTGCTATCTTGCCAGGATTTTTCTGGTTGCTGCATTCTTTTTTACTGCGGCGTTACTACAAAACCGACCTGCATGGGCTCCTAGCAGCTCAATTAATACCTTGCATAACTACTAAAGAGCTCTTTGTAGATATAACAGGTTGCTTATTGTAGGTTAAAAACGTACCAGTTGAAATTGAGTGTTGCCATTATTATTTTTGATGGAGTTTTTCCAACTCTGCGAGATGTATAAATTGCATGGTGGTTAAAGCTCAATAAATATGGTTTAGCAGTGGAGCAGTTTGTATTTAATCTTCCGTACAAGGGCTGATCCAGTAATCCAGTGAGTGATAGTGCAAAGATGTGTTCATGTGTGGCGCACTGTGCATGGATTTTTAAAGGTGGCTAAGGGACTTAGGGCCACGTGGCTTTTGGCCATCTAATTCCCTTAGCTACTTTTAACAATTGGGTCATCTTAGAAATAAGTCTTCCCTCTGGCTGGATCTGAGGTTGGTTGGTTTGTCTTCTCATGAAGGGTACTAATTTCTGTTGTTGGCTCCCAAGCAACAAGGCACAGAGATGGCATATTACTTGACTATACAGGTGGAAGGAATGTAAGATCTTCTCCCTTCCTGCCCTATGTTATTGTTTTTACCTCCCTGGTTGGATTAGAGAGTTTACAATCTGAATGTCAGACGGTAAAATCAGTGGAAGCAGCTGGAAGTTCAGCTTTTTTCAATTGCAAGCCATTAATTTATGAGTTTCAATTTGAACTCTAAAATCGCTTTGACAGTCCTATGTTTTTTGAAAATTTCAGCCTTGTGACTCATATTCAGATGTACAAAAATGAACATAATGGTTCTGCTGTGTGAGAAAGAAACTACATTTTGTAGAACATATTTTGCTTTTCTCTAGCAGGTCGTAGGAGTGCACGTTCTGGGAAAAACCAGCATCACCTCTTCCCAAGTTTCACCTTCCTTGTTTCACTTTCACTGATAGCAGTGCCACCAGATGCAGTCTGTACTTACCTTATGTTACTGTGTTTTTGCAGAACAGGATTACTCCTTAATTTTCTATGTCCTGTTTGTTTTCTGAGTCTGGACTCTAGCAAGGGCAGCTGACTTTTGGCATAGCTCCAAAGGGTTAAACATGAGAAAACTAATCTTCAAATCTCTCTGCCACCAATGGTTTCTACTCAGTCAGATGGCTTGCTTAGTGCTCAAGTGCTTTCTGGAGTTTCACAGGTGCAGCTGTCTGGGTACCTATTTGTCTGCAGCATGACTATAATTATTATTTCCATTTGTAGCATTTGTAGCCCCTTCGTCCACCTCCTTCTCAATCACCTTCTGCTTCTCTCTTCTCTTATTGGGCTGAAAATTCCCTGAGATGCTGTTCAGCAAGAATTTACAGAACAAGAAACAAATTGTTTCTGGAGAGTGCTATTTACCTTTTTTATTTTCTGCTTTGTTAGCGACGCAGAGGTTTCATTAGCAGGGAACAAAATGAATTCCAGGGACAGCGAGTAATATGCACACAAATTATATATATATAAAAAAAAAAAAAAAGCCAAAACACTAACAACCTTCCAACATGAAAATAACCAAACCTCCAGAAAGAATACAACTGAAGTATCTACTAATAAAGGAGCAAACTGCCTTCTGGATAATAGTCCAAGATGGAATTAGCCTGTTAAAACCTTGGGAACTAGCGGTGCTGTAACCAAAACCACAGGGTCGCTGTGCTTACCCCAGGTTGTAGAAATAAAGTATCAGGGAATACTACCATTGTGATTTAGTTGCCTTACCAAAGCATTTATGGGCTTTCTTGCAGTAAGCCTGTCTATTTCTGCATTCCCTTCTTACCCCACATTTAAAACTGTTTGCAGCAGCAGGGCAGGTACTGAGCTCCTGTGCGCTATGGTAGGTGATAGAACTGCAGTGCTTGCTGCATGGTGTGTGAGGGGGAAAGTGTATGAGTGCGTTATCTGAAACACAGCACCTTGGGAACCTACTGACTCCTTTTATACACAAAGGATAATATCCACCAGTCCATTGCTGGGGAAAACCCTCCTCCTTGCAAGAGGTTCTAGCAGCAAAGCTTTGAATCTGTGCTTAGGATGAGGGGCAGGGAGGAAGGAAAACAGCCACCTTCAAGCCTGCTTGTTAGAGCAGATAACTAGGATACTTTTATGAAATGGATCAAGCCCCCTCCCCTCAGGGGAGGAAGTGTGGGGTGTTGATAAGATTGTACCACACAGATGACATTTGGTAATTAGCATTATCTCTAATGTAATCACCTACTAAGAGGTTTAGCTGGGATGTGACTTACCCAGGAGAGGCACTAGAGTAAAGGGGAAGAAAGGACAGGTGAGAACAGCAAGATATAAGTAGTCTTTGCCCTTCTTTAATACTATCTGTGGATCTCAAAGAGTCTTCCCTACTTTTGACAAGTGTGTAGTAGCTCTGTGACATACATAGTATTATCCTCTTTTTGCATAGGAAGGAATAAGGTACAGTAACATTGATGACTATGTCTAGGTTAGATGGTCTTTAAGAAACTATGCTGTGAGTAGAAAGTGGACACTCCTTAGTGTTTGGTAGTACTGAGATACGCCCAGACCTGGAAGATGTATGAATGACATGTTTGTGTTTATACTTCAGAGCAAGTCTTGCCTTAAGAAGATGGTTGTTCTGGGTTTATAGGAAGCAGCACTTCAAACTCATTAGAAACAATAACATGCTAGTTAGTCTTTTCTCCTAGAGAGTCTCTCTTGCATGTGGTCATATGCCAGTCAAGAAGGTTCACTTAGTGATTTTGTGATCAACTGCGTGCTGGTTGTCTCCAAATAAATAGCCCTTGTAGATTCAACATTGCCATCACTCGGTGGGTTTTATTGCAGAGATGCCACATGCAATAATGGCCAATAATAACACCCTGATGAATTTGGTCTACAAACTTGCAGATACATTTTTAAACTGACTTTATGAGAAAGGCTCCGACAATGAATTTGAAGGAGGTATGAGTAGACTCTTCAGGCATTTGAAAGTTTTCCCCATTTGTAGATTTCATCTCATGCCACAAATTCCCACTGAGGAGGTATTATTTTCTTTTTCTGACTTTGAAACTGAAATCTGTTCTTCAGCTTAGGGGGAAGCTTTAATGCTGCAATACTGATTCTTAGCTTCTTGTAATACTCCATCCAATACTCTTAGCAGTCTTTCTATGCACACATTTAGGCTCCTCTGTTTACACTTGATTCCTGCAGAGGCAGTTGGAGTAGTTGGTTTCTCTTCTCCATCTTTCTCTAGTCCAGTTCCCTAAGGCATCACCTTCCTCTCCAGACAAATAAATGCCTTGAGGCAAGAAGACGTCACAGTTGTAGTCTCGTTTGCATAGGAAGTTGTCAAGCCTGATCTGACCTGCCTTTCCATCAGGATTATAAAGGTGACGGATAGTCAATTTCAGGGATTCATGATCCATTTTAGCACAGCGCTTCACCTTGCAGCTAAGTAATACGGCTGTGATAAAATCAGCCATAATCACTGCATCTTACTCAGCACTGCCTTGGCTGTAAATATTGCCTTCATATATTAAAAGAAAGAAAGAAAGAGAAAAACCTCAAATGGAAGGAGAGGAAAAAGGAGATCTAAAGAGAAAAGGTCTGTTGATCATGACTGACCAGAGCGGTATTTCCTATATAGGCTTTCTGAAAGAGGGAGCAGGGCTTGGAGCTAGTGGGCTCCTTGCAGTTCAAAGGAGACAGTGTAGGATGCACACCTGAAACATTCCTATTGCTATGGGGTGGTTCACTAGCAAAGTTAGGCCTGGGATGTACACTGCTTGAGACACTAATGAACTTCGAGGATGCCATCTTTCTTACAAGTGTTTCAAATCCTGAACAATTATCAAAATAGTTTCCTTGCTTTCCTCTAAGTTCAATCTTTGATTTCCTGAAGGAAGCATCGTGACTGTCTTTTCTCTTTCACAGAACAGTTTAGGACTGAAATGGAAGCCCTTTTGGCTTCTGACAAAAAACTGCTTTTTTCCTTCTTTGATTCATGACTGCCCTGTGCCGCTGTTTATTCTGTTGTCCCAGCATCACTGATCTTTGGAGCAAGATCTTTCTATCATTGTTCATTTACACTATAATAACTACCCTGCGCCTTGGGGAGTCACTACTGGCTATTAAATCCAGGTCCTTCATCTTTTGAACTATGTTCCAAATTACCGCTGTATTTTTTTTCAGTGACTATAAAAATAACACATGTTGGAAGTATTAAATAGGTGATGTATGAAAGTTCACCCTGCTATTATGCCGCTCTGGTCTTGTAGCAAAACACCATCATCATCACAACATATGTGAAGTATTTCTAGCCTTGCAGCACAATAAGGTCTTGAGATTTCCTGCTCCATAGTTTACTCTGTGGTAAGATCTGATGTACTGGAAGATGCATGATGAAACATTGGCTTCAAAGGCTTTGTGCATGTCCCTAATGGGAAACCAAAAACCAGAAGGACTTTCAGGAGCTTTCCCTAAAAGAAGGATTGGTGGAGGCTAGGCTGCAGTTATAAAAACGGTTATGGTGCACTGGTTTGCGTAGAGTAGAGGTGAATGATGCTGATACACCGTGGTTACCTGTAAAACTGAGGAACTGAGTTCGTGGGTAAAAGTGGGTACTTTCCATCTCTGTTTTTGCTATACCTTCTCTTATCTAAATGTATAATCTGCCATGTTCTGCTCTGTTTCTTTTTTCCCCATTAATTTGCGATAGTCCTTGTTTTGCACATTTCATTTTAGGAAATAGAAAATGGGGAGAAGGGAGGGCAAGAAAAAGGGCATCGTTCTCCTGATTTTAATCTGGAAAGGGCAAAAGGTGCAACATCACAGACAAGTAAGTCTGAGTTTACGTTATCTGAGGGAGTAGCCTTTACACTGAACTGCAGGTCTCCTTTTTGGCTGTCTCTTGACAAAGTGTGTTACATGGTGGTCTTTCGGATTTGTTTAGTTAGTTAGTCAGTCTCCTGCATGGAACTGCCTCTGCTGAACTTCGGCTGAACTGCATTGATCAACAGTGTTCATTCTATCTGCTCTGGAAATTAGAAGATAGAGAAGGGAAAGAGAAGTGTAGCTTGAAGTAAGGTCGTCTTCAATAAGAATTTAATTTAGATATTGCACAGTTACACTGTGTTGGTCAAATCACAGACCATTATGAGAAAGAAAAAAAAATTACTTGTTTCCTGTTCTGTAACCTCTGGATAAACCCAGATTGCCTGTTCAAAAGCTGTGTTTCCACTCTTCCTTGCTTCTAAGGGCAAAATAGGCCAGTACATCTACTGAAGATTGTATTGGACGCCTGGATCCACTATGATGTGTTTGCCCAGACAGTAAGCATAAAATAGATTTCATACGGTATCTCATACTGTCTACTGGGCTGGATCCCCTGCCTTGCTCCTTCTTGTTTGTGCTGTCAGGAAACTAACTTCAGCAGCTGGCTGAGGAGTTGTCTTCCCTAGGGGAACTTTCAAGTAGTGTGAAGTCATCTACACAAATCTACTTCCACAGGGGGAGAGGAGGAGGGAGAAGTGAATGTGGCAGGTCTGCTTTGTGCTCCTTGAAATCAGGCCTCTGTCTCACCATGCTCTGATAAGGAATCAAGGGGACTACCTGAAAACCTCAAGCTCTGAAGTAAGGTGGGGCAATGCACACTCCAAGTAGGAAATTGCATGTGAAAGGAAAAGATGCTTCAAGCCAATGTTGCTGTGACAGTGGTTGTTTATGCAGGGCTGGGTGTTATGTTGGTTAAAACATCAACAGCAACACCATAGTGACATCCCTGACGTTTGCTGAGCAGTGGTGCTCTAAGGACACTTACCCCCCATCCCCAAAATATTATAATTAATGTAAGGAAGTGGGTACTCTGAAGATTAATTATAGGATGTAGATCTCATTGTATTGGCTGCTGCTTTTTTTTTTTAATTTGTAGTTTGTTACTTTTCACCTATTTTGGGGTTTAGTTGAGCAAGTGAAATGAGTCTTGCTAAACCTTAGTCCACATTGCTAGTAACTATTTCCACATTTCTCAAAATACTTTTGTTTTTGCTGCTGATTTAACACCTTGGTGTCCAAGCACAGTGACCAGGAGTTGAATGGAGTAAGACACATAGCTGCATTGACTCTGCCAGAAACAATGCCTTCAAATGAGAGATGAAGCCAGATTTAGAAGTAATGTCCGGGAGCAAGTCTGTACTGTGACTGTTCGCTCTGTGTCTTTAAGGAGGAATTCGGTCCCTCAAGGCAAGGGAGACAAGATCCTGCCTACACTGCAGTTGCTTTTCAAAATTTAGAAAGCCTTCACAGTTATAGAAGCAAAAAATTCCTCTCCTTCGTCTCTTACAATGCTTCCTTTTCTCCGGGAAAGACTAAAAATAAATGAATGGGCGAATTAAATGCATGTTTACATATGCCACAGAATTAAAATGTTTGAATCTCTTTTATTTTCCGACACACTTTAGCTACCACTTTCCTGCTGGTTACAAATATCTCCTTACCAGTTAACCTGCTTTTCCTATCCATCTCTAGTTGTCCCTTCCCCTTTCTAAAAATCTCAGCCCTTTTTCCCTAGGGGAAAGTTGAAGGAAGGTGCTGTGGAGATAGAGAGAGCATATTTATTGCAGCACCTTTAGGTAGAAACTACTTCTACTCAGTAAAAAACTTCCACTTTCCCGCCATCTGAAATCAAAATTTCTAGCTGAAGTGATGGATCCCTATGTGACTGAAGAAGAGGAGGCTCCAGGGAGACGTTATGGCAGCCTTCCAGTACCTAAAGGGGCTCTACAGGAAAGATGGGGAGGGACTCTTTATCAGAGAGTGTAGTGATAGGACAAGGGGTAATATATTAGATATTAGGAAGAAATTATTTACTGTGAGGGTGCTGAGGCACTGGAAAGGGTTGCCCAGGGAAATTGTGAATGCCTCATCCCTGGAGGTGTTCAAGGCCAGGCTGGATGGGGCTTTGAGCAGCCTGGTGTAGTGGGAGGTGTCCCTGCCTGATCTTTAAGGTCCGTTCTAACCATTCTGTGATTCTGTGACTGTGGTTCTGTCTCAAGGAACACTGGCACGGGTAACAGTACCACATTCCTGTGCTGCCAGACTGGAGTAAAGATGCCAGGACCAGAGAGAGAGTGTTGATTTCAGTGTAGCAGACAGTTCATCTCCATTGTTTTCACTGCGATGGTGCCCAGCATATAAAAACCTAGAACACAGGCAAATCTCTTTCTTTTTGCTGTCCTAACAGAGAAGTAGTGATGGCCCTGGAGGATTAAAAGGAATAGCATACATGGTGTGGGGCAGTTGTTTTGCTTCGGGGTCAAAGCTGGATGGAAAACTATTCTTCAGTATTACCCGCTGTCATGTTCCACTCCCAGGAAAAAAGGTTTCGTAAATTCCCAACAGCACGGACTAAGGTGAGATAAATCTCAAGGTCCATATAGAAACATTTATTAGCTTCCCAAAATGATTAGTATAGGTCTTAACACATCCACGATAATTGGTTAGGTATATGTCAACTTATGGCAAATGGTGAGGTATGCATTGTGTTACTTAACAACAGGTAGACGACAACTTACGGCAAGCAATACTTGAGGCTGTATTTAAGATCGTTACTTAAAAACTCTATGAGAAAAGAGAAACTGAGGGACAGAGAAAGGAAAAGACAGAGAAAAAGACAGAGATAACGAGATCACTGGTCCTGGTTTCAGCATCTTTTTCAGGGAATCTTCCCAGGCATAATCTTCTGCTTTCTTGGAAAAATCTTCCCAGGTCTAGTCTTCTTTATTCGGAAAAATCTTCCCAGCCACTATGTTCTTCTTTTGTTTCTTTTTTATTCCCCCCTAGGGGCACTTATTTTCCCCTTTTATGTTTGCTGAATTAGCATGGTCCACCCACCTTGCTGAGGACAGCCTCGTCTCAGGTTTCTCCCTTCTCCCAGGTGTCGTGTAGCATGATTTGGGTGGAGAGACGAGTGCCATAGTCATACATGTTTAGCGTGATCTCCATAATCTTCATTAGCATATGCAAGGATGTGCACTTTCATATGCATTTTGCGGATAATGAAGCAAAGGTCACTTATTGGACACAATGGCCTTGAGAACTGAGAACTAGGAAGCTCACCACACGAGTGGCAGAACTAGCCCATCTTCACAGACAGTTCTCTCACACTTTCAGGCACCAGAAATGTTAGCCTTATCAGTTCTTTGAAGGCCAGGCCTGCATTATTTATTTCCTTGTGTTTGAGGCATTCAATTGAAGGCTTGGAGGGCCTTCTGCTGCTCATCAGGGAATTTACAGTCCATCTCTTACACCTGCACATTGTCAGTCCTGATGCAGAAGTGAAAGACCATGTTTCCATGTTGGGAAAGCTGCATCTTTAAGGTGTTTAGAAGAAAGATGAAACAGCATCAGCCCTTTGGCTGGCTGGTGAGCTCACAGTCTTTGCAACTGCAGTGAGGAGCATCCTGCCCAGCCAGCAGAGCACTCAGCAAAGAAAATGTTAATGCGTCTGGGTTCTCACCTTGGGTTTTTCCTCAAATGGACTGGCTTGTTGCTGTTTCCTCTCTCAGTGATGTTTTTAAGTGAGTTGTGTTGTAAATTATTTGTGCTCAGATGGCTTTGCTATGATTTGATTCATTAAACATCATCTTTTGGTTCACCTTCTCCTCTTGAAAGATATCTCCCTCCGTAGGAGTGTATTGAAAAGAAGCTTGGTTAACACACTGTATTTTGCTTGGTCCTCTTTTATACTCCTTCACCCCTTCTTTCATATCCAGATCAAACTCCCTCCATCACAAGGATGTTTCTGACTGTGTTCCTACTCATTCACCACCTGATCCCCCCCCCCACCCCCCCCCTCAGCAAGTGGGAATCAGCACATTGCTGCTTTTAGTTTAGTAATGCCGTCATCTTTATCATCCAGAGGCCTTCCGGATCAAATGCACGCCTGAGAAAGAATTGCTGTCTTGGCAAAGGGATTAGTGCCAGATACAGAGTATGAATTTAGTTCTCGGTCATTAGCTCAAATCCAGTGCAGGTTAGTTATGACCGTTCGAAGTCTTTTTTTCTCCGACGGCCACTTGGTGCTTCATGCATGTTGAATGGATGATCCCTTTCTTTCTCCTTCTTCTGGTAGATTGATGCCACCACATGTGGTGTCTCCCAGCAGCAGAGCGCGAGCTTTCTGAAAAAGGCCTGAGACTTCCAGTGAGCTGATTTCTTAGTGCTAAATCTGCTGTGTGCAGTGGGTTGGGAAAATGCACACTGAGTGTACAGCACTGTACTGCTGATCCCACTAACAGAGAAACGTGGCATTGTTAGTGGCTCTTCTGTTATCAGAGAGATGTCTGTGTAATAACCTTCAAAAGTCTGGCATTTTTCCTCCACTTCTGGAGATTTAGCTAATAATAGAGGAAGAATGATCCAGTTACTATCTCCTCAAAGAGCAGTAGTACAGGTACTCTGTGCAGGTAGCAGCATTGGTCGCCATCCCTGGAGGTATTTAAAAGATGGGTAGACATGGTGCTTAGGGATGTGGTTTATTGGTGGTTTTGTCAGTGTTAGGATAATGGTTGGACTCAATGATCTTAAAGATCCCTTCCAACCTAGATGATTCTGTGATTCTAAGATTTGTCTACCCTCTTTTCCATCAGTAGCAAGTTTCCTCACACATTTCCATTCCATTCACTTGGAATTGTTTGCTTGTGGGTCTGCACTCCCTTTGTGCTTTGTGCCAACGGTATGAACACATGTGATACCAAGATACAATGAGCATCTACCCTTCAAAGGTAGGTTGCCCACAAAGCTTTCTATTACGGAAGGCATTTGTGGGTGTTGTGCTGTCATGGTGGGTTGGTGGGTGATGCCAGACCTTCCAGGATACAAGTTCTGCTAATGGTGCTAGCAGTCTTTCCTAGGCAGGACTTGTAAAGTGGATGTGCCCTGCCCTTTCTTGCTTATATTTCAAGTATGCTGACTTTTTTTATTATCTCTAATTCCTGATACATCAACTATGTGCTTGAAATCCAGTGACCTCGTGGAAGTCACTGGCACAACATGGATATCCTAAAGGAGTGAGTCTTTTTTTTTCCCCCCATCATTTCAGAAAAATGTGCGTGCCTCTGTCTAGCCTCAGAAATTCATGGGCAGTGTTTTGCTAGCAGTCTTAGCAAGCTCCTATAACAAGGCTTCTCAGGGGATTTTGTAGACATTTTTTATTATTAGGTGAGCATTAACAATGCAAAGCTCTGCAAATCACATGTAAAGGACACAGTGTGCAATTACAGATGCAGAATTGTACAGCAGAAGTGTGACTGCTGAAGTCTGAACAGATGACTACAAAGATCTAAGCCGTACTGTTTTTCCAGAGTTGTTATTTAGCTGCTTTCCCACCAGTCTTCAATTTTGCCTTGCCCCAAAATAAAGGCACAGTTGAGGAGGCTTCTTTCACAATGGGAATGCAGTTAATCACCTGAGCTGCCATGGTTCATGCAGTCTAGTGGCTGTATCTCTTAATAGTGACCTAAGGCCAGATGTACTAGAGGAAGGTAAGCTATGAAATAGGAGACAGAGGAAGGGATAGAGGTATATCATACAACTTTGTTAGATTTCCTGCACTGACTATGGTCAGAGCACTCCAGTAAGTAAAAATTTCTGGGTGAAAATGTGGCTGTTCTGTGAATGACATTATACATTTGCAAGGTAGGATTTTCCTCGAGTGCTAAAACTGGTGCTCCAATTTAGGTGTCTGTCATGAAATATGACACCTGTTTAAATGGGTATACTTTGCTTTTCATCTAGTGTGTAAAAGAAAAATGTTGGAGACTACTGAGTTTGTGGTGCTTTGCTGGTGTTTTAGTTACGGTGTGAACAGACACGTTCAGAATGTCAATGACTACTTACCCTGTTTTATTAGAGAGGTTGATCGCCTGAGCAGCCATTATTCATGCAGTCCACTCAACTGGAGGGGACAGGAGAGGTTTTTGGGTTTTGAGGATTTTCTGTTTGCTTCCTTGGAAAACTGTTCTTCTGATGGCTTCCCATTAATTTCCGTTCAGTCTGGTTTAAAACAGAACTAGCTCAGTGTTCTTGCAGATCCCTCCTTCTCACTTTTTAAAAAGCAGATCCTCAGGTGATCTATAGAGTCAGACTTAGAACAACTTAATGCTCTCTGTAGATGTGCCCCCAGGTCTCCTGGAATGAAGTACTTTTCTGAATTTTCCACTCATCGGAGGATGTCTAAGGTAAAAAGAATATAAATTTCAAATATTGAGTGGAAGCAAAAAAAGAATCCCTTAGGACTTACTTTACACAGGGAAATGAACTGGTAGAAGTGTAGTGGAATAATTATAATTATACCACTGTGGCATAGCAATAAATGAGGTAGTGTAATTGTATCAGAGGCATCTTACTTTTATTCTCAAATACAGTGCTCACATAGGGAGTTATTCTGCTAGTGCTACAGCAGATGATTATTATTATCATTATTGTTGTTATTTATTAACCAGAATTTAATTTGGCACTATTTTGCTGCAGATTTCAAAGTACTTAAAAATTAAATCTCTATCATCATTCCTGTTTGAAGTACCACTGTTGTCCTTCAGGCCAGTTTATACAAACTCACAGAAAAATCTTTAGACCTTCTTCATTCATCATAAAAAGGAAAAGAAAAAAATGGGTACATACCCAAGTATTTTTCCTTTGCAGATCATCTTAAATACACATAGCTCAGAGCAAAGGAAGATGTGTTTTATTCCCAGCTCTGCTACTGAGTCTCTGTGTGTGACCTTGGCCAAGTTATTTCACTTTTACAAATGAGAATAATAGTGCTGACCTTGCAGAGGTATTATGAGGCTTTATTTCTAAAGCTTGCAAAGCCTTTTGAGATCTTAAAGTGGAAGGAGATAGCAAAGTTTAAAATACAACTATTATTAAACACATTTATCATATGGGTTGGATACAAATGTTTCAGCCATCTGATCTTGGTCTTTTTCATTTTTAAACTTCAAAGCCTAAATGAGATTTAGATTCTGTAAGTTTCACTGATTGCTTTATTTCAAGTGTATGGATGATGCTGTACATTCTCCTTTCCCTTACCGCAACCCTGTGAAACAAATCTACAGCCAGCCTCTATCCATTCTACTTCCCTCGTGGCCCTTCACCAGTAGATGGAAGCTGATATGGCAGAGCTGACAAGATCAAGCGTTGTTAGGTCACTGATCTCAGCACTAAGGATTTTAATTAGACTTATCTTCTTGAGCCCTCAGTGGACTAATTGTTGCTGGGGCTCTTGAATCTTCTTGAGACAAGGGGCTGCAGTCTTCGCAGGGTAATGCTTATGATACCTTATCTTTGCTGCTAAAGAAAAGTCATCCCTTTTTAGTTTTTGAATACTGTGAAGAGATTCCATATTGGCAGCTCATTAGCACCTGTAGCTTTTGCCTGTTGGTTTCCATCTTTAAAGGCCTCTGTGGTTGGATGCCTTCCCTGCATCCTGCAAAGCAAATTGCAGAAAGTGGGGTTTTTCCTTAGCAAAACTTTCTGTTTCGAGCGCCAAGCATATCTTATGCAGGAGGAAGTGCTTGGGAAAACAAAAGCTATCCATCTTTCTTGAAGCACTGTATTTCACGTGTCTCCGAAGCAAAGTAACGTTTAAGTGGATGGTACCTGGTAACCCTGAAACACACCCCCCTCCACAGACCCATCAATGATTTCTACAAAGCAAATGAAACATCACTCAGAAGGCGCTGACAGAAAGTATGTTCGCTATGCTGGGATCCAGACTCCCGGTGGAAAATTTGTAGGGATCTGTCCATGGAGAAAAAGTTGAAAACAGATGCTTTAGAACGTCCCAGTGTTGTGTTTCCATAGCTGCTGGTGGTGCCAGTCTGAAACAAAGGGAGCTTTTTCTGAATGAGGCGCTAAGTCAAATCCTTTGCATCTTTCCAGGTGTATTCTTTGCAACACCTCAGATAGGATGCATTAACTGCAGTGCCTTGGTCTGATGAATGGCAGGTGATGACACTGTTTCTTTCTACCTCTTTTTCTTTGCAGTTTCAGTTAGATGTCGATCAGCTGTATTGTATGGTGGCTTTCAGTTTCTGTACCCCTACAACAAATGCTTCAGTAGACATTGCTAGCTGGTGGACGTCACACCCCCTCCTCATGAAAAGCTCTGTTCTTTTTTGCCTGGTGAAGATAACTTTCCCGCTTTGCTTTCTCCAGGATAAAAGGTTCTCATGGAGTTCTGTTTAATTGAGGCTGCTTCTTCAAACCAAAGTCCAATAATTCTTGTACTCGAACAAATAGAAAGGTTTAATTAAAAGTTGAAGGCCTCAGATTTTTGCTGTGCTGCATCATAGAAGACTCTAACTTTATTTGAAAGACAAGGGAAAAGTAAGGAATGATTGTTGGCATTATGACGTTAAATAAGGTTTATAATGGCAATAATCCTCCATGAAAACAGTTGTTATCATAGCTAATGTCCGCTTTGTCAGTGTGTTAACCTTCCTTGGTTTTGCCTCGGGCCATTAAATGGCCAACCATTCGTTAAACACCCAGGAGCGACCAGTTTCAGGGGGAATATTATGAAGTTCATTTGCTAAGTGAAGCACTTGAAATAGCATGTTTGTCACTTGCCTCCGCTTATGCACATGTACCAGACCTCACACACATGATCTTGGCCATAGACGCAGCTCTCTGTTTTCATGCGTGTTCTCACTTTATGCTCTGGCGTGCACTGATTCCTGTCCTCCCATGTTAGGCCTGAATCCAGGTCACGCAGATGTGCTTCTAAGAGGAGAAGGGAAGTTATGTGTCTATTAATTGTTCTGAAAATTGGGAGACGCATACCCCCAGTTTTTTCTCACCTTTCTGTAGTTTCTGCATGTCAGTTTCCTTTGTTGTTTTTCCTAAACAGTTGTGTTTTCACCTAACTTTCAACAGAACACTCATTCAGATTCAGTCTGAATGATCCCCACTGAACTGCAGTGATAGTCACTCCTACTTTGACTTGCTCTTTTTCCCAGAGATTGACTCTCTCCTTTTTTTGCCGTGCAATGCTAACTTTCCCTGGTATCATTCATGACAGCTGAACATGTCTTAGTCTACTTTTAAGCTTGAGAATTCTTCTATTGTTTTCCACTGTTCCTTTGCTTTTCTCAAGCAGCTGAAGTTGTCAATTGCTTCCCAAAATGAATAAATGGACTATGTTAGGGACCTAAATGCTTTTTCCCTGCTGAAGAGTTTGTGCCGTCATGTAGCACTGGGAGCTATAGCCCTGTCATATGTTCCTGTAGGCCAGGCATATCTGGACTGGTTTTCTTCAGGCCAAAGTTTCCACTACATGCCAGAAGAGTTGTTGTTTATATGCAATGAGGAATGTGGATCCCATCATGTGCCCCTTTGCCTCTTTATTTATGCCTGTAAAATGTTTTGTAAAAATATTGAACTTTATACCCTTTATCACTGTATGTTGTGAGTATAAACCTGTTTTCTCTCATATCAATTTCAGAGAGATTTACTGGTTGGTATAAAAATGGGCTGTGTGTTTTCTCCTGCTGATAACCTCTGCTTGCATTTTAGTCTTTAAAAAGTTCCCCAGGGCAGGGATCATGTCTTTCTGAGTATCTGGAAAGCAGCTAGAACATTGCAGTGCTTCTTCATGCGAAGAGGAAAGGGGCGGGGGGTGTGTGTGTGAAAAAAAGTTCTGCGGTATCATTAGGATTGCAAAAGTTACAATGAAAGCTCCTACTGTTGAATACTGAAATCTATTTGAAAATATAATACTAGACAGCACACTATGGCAAGAGCAGCAAGAGGGAACACCGGAGTCCCTGGCACCCCTTTGCTTGAAAAGGAAAGGGTACCTTGTGCTTCAGATATGCAAATGTAGGTGCTCTTTATACTTCCTCAGCTCTTCAGAAATTAAAATGGAGAAAAAGATTCTCCTTCAGCACCCGCCACTCTTAATTGCACCTCTCTGTCTCAGTATGAATTTCGTTACATTTTAAGGGCTCCCCTGCTTTCCTCCCTGTCTTTCTGGAATGGTAAAGTGCTCTCACTTGCTGCTTGGACACTCCCAAGTGTTGCTCGCTGCAGGTGTCAGTCTGACAGTTTATGAGAGCACTTCATAATCCCATAAAGAGAGGGAGAGGAGAGCACTTCGCCATGCACAGCAAGAGATGCTGCTTAGCTTCGTGTGCTCTTCACATGCAAATTAGGAAGGCTGCTTTCACTACACAGGCCCTTCAAGACACACAGAAGTGCAAACATTTTCAGACAGAGTCTGTATCTGGTAAGCAAACATCTTTAACTTTCCACAAGTGTGTCTCCCTTGTCCTCCTATCAAATAAAAAACCCAAGGAAACTAAGTAACTAAACAAATAGTTATTAGGAATAGTTATATTGACAAAACTAAATAAACTAAATAGCTAAATAACAAGATTTCCATCTTGTCCTTCTGTGAGATTCCAGCCATAGCAGGAAAGATCCAGAAAAGAAGCACATGCACAAGCAGAAATTAAGGCCGTTGAAAAGTTGGGCATCCAAGGAACAAGATGTAATGAACTTTGAGATCATGTGGGTTTAAAACACAATAAACCTGAGGCTTATCTATTTGATTTCTAAGCCATTAAGATGCACTTGGTTCGTGTTGGTTTAGCTTGAGAAAAATTGGAAAGAATATTTATTTTTTCTTTTCTTTAAAAAAAGCAGTCCAATACAGAAAGAAAAAAATCCACAGGGGTGTGGTTCTCAGTTCTAGAAACTAGTGATTCAGTAGTAAAAAAAAAAAAAAAAATGGCTTATACGAAGACTTGTGCAGAGACTGGGATGATGACTGCCTTTAGGACACTTCATTAAAGCATAAATAGCAAGGGGATGAAACGTTCAATTTGCAATTCCTTCCTGCCTCTTTGGTACATTTACTTTACTTTTAATATAATTATTCATTACTTAATACAGCCAAACATTATCTACCATATCTAAATATCTGTGGTATAAAAATGTGTTTATCCAAAGTGAAGTCATATCCCTCAGTTGTTTCTGACACATCAGTTACTTTGCAGAACCTTTTATTAACATGCCGTATGTGACCTACCATTCCTGTCAAATAAATAAAGGAAGGTGAGAGCATGTTTTTAAGGAGTGTCCTGCCTATCTCTGGGTTTATAAAACACTGCTGCTAGAATTTTGGGCAATGTAGTGAGCTGCTTGCTCACTAGCCACTATCACAGCATTCTGTAACCCCAGCATGGCAGGTATTTTCCATAAACAAAAAGAGACAGTGGGAGAGGGGTTAAAAATACAGAGGGCTTACTTTCTCTTCTGGCTGATCTTAAGCACAGAACAAGAGCATGTCCTTTTGGGGTCAGTGGAGTTAGACCAATGTTTTAGCAGTGAAAAATGGGAATCAGGCCCATGATGTGCTTTATAATGTGTATATGTTTTATAATGTTTTATATGTGTTTTATAGTGTTGAGATGTGTTCAGTTGTGATAACTGTCTGGGCTTCTGTGGGTGATGTAAGTTCCCACAGTTCTTGCCTCCAGTTAGCATCACATATAAATAAAGCCATTACAATTTGTACTTTTAAAGCGTGTAAGTGACAAATTAGCAACCGATACTGCAAGAAGACATCAGCCAGCTTTCCCACAGCCAGTGTGCTGGGCAGGACATTAGGAATGCACATTTAAACTAAAACCTGGGAAGCTAGATGGCATTAGGGATTGGTAATACGAGTATGGTAGCTTTTGACTTCTGTTGAAATGCCGCCTAGGAAACGAAAGCTGTTAGCTACTTTGTGGTGCTGTCTCAGGAGAATATATGATGCTTTGCATCAGTTCCTTGTTCTTGAATCAAGGGGTGTTGAGTCAAACAGAAATCCTTCCACTGATTTTGTTGACTTCTCTGAGCTTCGGGTAACCTAATGGGCAGTATAATATGATATGTATGCATTGTATATAAGCTCCATATCCTCAACTAGTAAAGTCTCTCTAGAAGAGAGTCCTGACAGAAGGACCAAGCCTGAGGTCTAATCTCTGGCTTGGAGACAGTCCCTCTGTATCAGCATTTTGACATGTCCATGGAATAGGGTGTGAAGAGCAAGTGTTGTTCCCTGCCCTGTGGATAAATAGATAATTTCCTGGGAGGGGTAATACAGCCCATTAAAACCAAAGCCCACGACCCCAAGAAAATAAAAGCCACCACGACCAAAAATACCTTTTGTTATAAATATCCATGTAAGTAGTGACTATCTGAATTCACAGTTTGTTTGTTGCACTAGCTTATATGTAATGTCCCTGTGTGTCATTCCTCTCCCTGCTGCTGCTTGTCACCTTTTATCCGAGGTTCTCAAAGTCACTATGAAGCAATAATGAATTAAGCTGCACAGTACCCCTGCTAGTTAGGTAAATGCCATTTCTGTTTCCACAGATGGGGGGGAAATGAGGCACAAAGAGGTTAAGTGCTTCACCTAAGGTCATGCTCTAATGCATCATTGTCCTTTTTCTCCATGGTGAGGGCACTGTCCCCCCTGCTGGAAAAACTGCTCAGAACTGTTCTCTGACTCTAAGCATATCTGATGAATCCCATTCATATAGACAGAAACTGGGAGCTGGAATTATACTCTTGTCCTTCAGCTACCTAAAGCAGACTTCTGAAACTTGAATTAGAGGATAACTTTATTATCTATTTGTAGTGGTAGTATTTAATTAATGACTTATTAATATCTCTCTGTGGTTCTATCCAATATAGGGCAGCATAATCATTGTATATTACACCTATGTGATAAAGCACAGGTTAGAACTGTCTTACAACTGCTGGTTCTGCAACATGGAAAAGGCCTTGTGGTGTCTTGAAGCCCTCCTGTTCCCTGTTTCTGAATGTTTTAGGGATATTAGTAACATTGCTGAACACGGTAACACTTTGTCTGTATATTGATTAAACTTTTACATACACTGCCATCTTCACGAATTTGTCATTCCCCTCATTTCTCTTACCCCCATAGTTTTGGGAAACAGCTGTCATCACCATCTTCCTGATGAGGGCAAATGGCTGAAATGACAGAAATGTCATTCTGTTTGCAAACAAGATTAAAGAAAACCTGAAACTCAAATGCACTTTCAACCGTCAAGTGGAGGAAACTGTCATCAGATCAAGACTTGATGGTAAAAAGATTCCTCTCCTGTTCTTATTTTATGTGCAAGCAGAGGCAGGAAACGATGAAGGCTAGAAAAAGCCAGTTTCAGGATCCAACACTCACAATTCCCAAGGGGCTGGTAGTCTTTTTTTCATATTTTTTCCCCTCTTTTTCACAAGAGGAGTATCCAGGACACGTGTGAATGATCATACTGTCTTCCACTCCCAAGTGGCTTCAAGTCTGTTCTTCAGCTCATGATCACAGGCTCTGTATGAAAGCACAGAGCTTCTTAATGTGACAGCTCTAGGGGACAAGTCTGAGCAGATGAGACAAAGTTTTCTCAGCCAGGTGTCTTTGTAAAGACTGTTTTTAGTGGAAAGATGAGACTGTCTTCAGAAATACGTGCTGAAAGCTTTCTTTTTCCTGCCTTGTTTTCCTCCTTGTTACCTCTCTGGCTGGTCAGTGTTGAGTGATTGCTGAGTTGTCTTTTCACATCTCTATGTACAGTGTGCCCGTTTCTACCACCATCTCTGCTTTGGAGCTGTTACGTATCACAGGTTGTTACGCCTGTCCTAGCATGATGAACAAGAGCTTCATCAGCATTTGGTGCTGGATGCAGCTAATTGGAAGGAGATTGCTTGTTCCTCACATAAACAAAATGAAGGGAAAGGAAAGGAAAGAATGATGCTCATCCTCCTGCTCTGCCTGTCAAAGTGTCTTATCCTATCTCACACACACTCATGCATGTGCACTGGTGTGCACACATGAACATTTATTACAAACCTGCTCCTGACATAGCTGTTTCTGAAATTTGGAGGCTTTTGATTAGCTCTTTTCCCTTCAGATATCTGTTTGCGTGAAACTGTGTCTTTCTAACTTCATCTAGAAAACATAGAGTTCTGGAGTAATGCTTAGAGACCAGAAGAAGTAGGGCACAAGAGCTTTTCCAATAGAGCTTGTTCTCACATTGTTGCAGAAACATCTGTGTGTTGTTCCTGCACTGGTGTTCTTTCTTACTCTTTCATACGTATCGCCCTCTGCTAAGGACAGTTGGAGAAGTGGGGACAGAGGAAGTCATACCCATTTTGAATCTGCAGGTCACGTACCTTTTTGACAAGGTCAAGCAAGAATCCTGAGAAGAGTCAAACTCCATAATTAAATGCCATCCCCCCGGTAGCTGGTGTGTACTGAAGGACTCTGAAAAACACTGTAATGAACAAGGTTTCTCTTGTTTGGTCCTCCAAGCAACAGTTATATGATGCCAGTGAAGTAGCTTCATCAAGAATCCCCTAGACTTCTCAAAATAGAAGATGAAGTTAAATAGGTGCAAGCCTTTAAATTACTTACCTTTGAGTGTGTAAAGTTGGCCCTTATGCCTTACTCTGACCCTTATGCATCTCTCTCATCACAGGCAGTAGTTCTTTCTGGCTGTTGAATCCCAGATTCTTGAAATAAAAATAGTCACTTTAGGCAGGCCAGTTTTTCCTGGCTATCTCTATTCTGATACAGATGTGTACATGTCTCCAGGTACATGTATGCATCCTTGCTTGTAGGCATCTTCACTCTTTCTTACTCACACACAAGTACAGGCACACATCCATGCCTGCTCCTACTTCTATTTTTGGGGCTAGTGATTACTATAAAAACACAGAAGGTTATGCTTTTGCCTTGGTCCTCTAGACACTGGAGTTTGGTCACTAGAGACTACAGTATTAAAGGCACCAATGCTGTGACAGTGCTTGGGAAGCTAAAGATTGTGAAATGTCCACCTGTCCTTTGAGAAGGCCTTTATCCTAGGAGCTCAACAGTAATTAGTATCCTCATCTTTCAGGTTAAGTGAAAGGCTACAAGGATAAAGCCACATCCTGTCTTCTGAAATTGTTTCTGCTTTACATTCCTTTAGTACCACTTTATTAGAAGTGGCTAGAGAAATGAAGTTTCTGCAAATGCATATGCACTGTTAATAAGATTTTCTGAATCAAAGTCCTTCACAAATGCATCTACACGATGATGTACATAGACTCTGTGTCCCAAAGTTAGTTATACAGCCCTTAAAGTAAATAGACACAGTCTAAGTCCTCAGTGAAGTTGATTGGAAATAGGTAGCCAAGTTTTTCTTTTGAACACTTGCACCGTAAGCAGTTGCAGCAAGGCGAGATCCTGGAACATGGGAAAACAGAGGAGCTGGAAAACTATGTTTGTATTACTTAGATGAGTCTTCACAAATAAGGGTAGAAATTATTTTCTCCAGTATATTCTCTGATAGAGAGAGATCCAGTATAGATCTCCAGGTCATTGTCTTCCACAGACAGAGAAACTGAGGCAGTGTTCCAGTCACTCATGAAACTTCTGACACAATACGAAGCAGAATCCAAATTCACTGACTCCTAATGCAATGCTAGAAACTTTTCACATGAGTGCACACAGAGGTTTTGGTATTTAAAGTTTTCTCCTCTTACATAGACAGTCCTAGAAGTTTCACCTGCTTAGGTAAATCTCATGGGCTAGAAACCTAAATTAACAACTGTGTTGGCTACTGGTGGAGGGGGATAAACAGCAATGATTCATCAGGCTCGGGGAGATTCAAATCATGTGGTTCTGTGACTCTCAGAGAAGTTGTAAAGGTTTTTTTGAGGTCTGCAAAGTGGTTCCAGCCCTCCCTCTACCTATCCAGGCATAATGCACTTACTGACACTAGCTGAAAGTGTGGGCTTAACAGAGCTGCCAAGTGAAGCAGATTGCCAGGGGCATCCAAACAGCCAGAACCCCAGTTGCCTACTTTGCAGAGCCATGTCCACCACCAGCATTGAGAAAGAAGTGTGCAGCAGTGATTATGTTTGTGGCTGGAGCCAGGATTGCCCCTACCTTCCTCATCTTCCCAGCAGATGCTGCAAGCCTGACCCTATAGGGATCTCCTCCCCTTCTTGGGACAGGAATGGTAAGGTTCCAGCCATTATCCACTGGATGGCAACCTTCTATTTCCTCCATGCTGCTGAGAAACTCAGAGCTAATTTTTGTCTTCACTGGGGACGATCTGGGTTCCTGGAATACTCTCTATACTGCGACAAGGTATTTGGCGTGGGCTTCACTAGATCATTGGCTCTCCTCAGAAGGTATCACTGGATAGCTGTGTTAGTCCTGATCCCTTTGCTTTCAAGTAACTGTCACTGAATAAGCTTACTCGTGAGCATTTGGAGTCCTTCTGGCTGAGCCTGTGTTACCACATAACTTTAGAATTGCTTCTCTAAAGTCTTTGCATTGTGGAGTTAAACTGTATTCTTTACTCTTTCTACATACAGTGGCCTCAATATGTCTCAGTATGCCTGCATCATAAACTCTTGTGCAACCTCTGCATCTTCTTCTGCATTTTAAGTCTTATTTAGCCAGAATCCTTCCTTTCCGATTGTCCCTCTTTCTTAAATTGTCAGAGAAAGAAAGGACACAGATCAGGACACAAATTGAACAGTGGGGAGCCCTCTCATGGCTGTTCTAGTCTCCATTCAACAGCAGTGTGTGGAATAATGAGAGACAAACCTGGAAAGAGTATTGGCATTGGTGGGACCATTCCTTTCTACAGGGCTTCAAAGAGCAAATGAAGAGTAATGAGAAAAAAGTTGTATCGCTGGCTCTTTTTTAATGCTGGATACAGTATGATTGTGTATGGACCTAAAACCCTGTGTTTAAGCAGCTGGTCCATTGGAAAGTTCAAAGCCAGAATTAAGGTGATATTTCTCAAACTTCTTGGGAGGCTGTCATGTGTTGCTGGTAGCAGGAAGGATTGTACGACTTTCAGGGAGACATACTGAAAGAAGAAATACCACCCTAGCGATATATCCTTTTGATTGGACATCAAGGGACTTGATGCCCCTCCTTGATATACCTCTCCATGGCATATCACTTGACATCTCACTGGTCCCTACCAAGGACGTTCCAAGGAGAAAGCTTCACTTTAGATATGGGGGTATTTTTGGTTTTTAGATGTACAGGACTGATTAAAACCCTGTGAAGCAGTTTCTGCCCTTCAAGGGATAAATACAGGAAATATATGAAAAAAAAAAACATTGCAGGCAGCAGAGACCTTATCCTTTATTCTTTTATTTTCCTTTCCTTTATTAAAGGTGCTAGTCTTGAGGACCTTGCAAGGATTTAAATTTTGTTCTTTGCTCCTTTTAGAGGTATTTAGGAGAGAAGTTGTGAAGCTGTGGATGTTCTAGTGCCTGACCAAGTGCCACCACACATGTAGGGAAATCTGAAGGTTTGCTAAAAACAGCTCAAGTATCATCAACAGAACAGAAAGAATTAATTCATAGCAACATTCAGAATGGTCAGAAAAATGTTCTTTAAAACTTCTTCTATTAGAAAAAGATATTTTTTTCTTTAAAATTGATTTTGAAGGATAAGTAGGAATTCCCATTTAGATGGTTTTGAATACAGCTTCGATGATTGTTATTATTTAGAGGGACTTTTTATCACGAGAACTTTGAGTGATTTAAATCTTCGGGGAAAACAAAGACTGACCTGAAGTGGATTTTTAGAATGTTTACTTGGGAAGAAATTTTGAAGTCTCGATTTTCTGTTTTCAATTAATATTTCACACACCTGCCTGAAAATCTAGAAAAAAAAATCTTTAGATTAAGACACCTATTAGCTGTTATAGCTCTGCTCATTGTATTCACTTTTCTGTCCTACTCAAGGCCGTGTATAAGCTCATGACATTCAAGATTTGCTTGTAAGCAATTTCCAGAGCAACACCTTTCCACTGGTGAGCCATGACAAGGGCAGTGTATGATGGCATGCTGGTTGTATGTTCTTCATCTCAGGGCTCCAGTGTTATTAACTGTGTTGCATTGGGTCTGCTCCCTGACTAAACGCTGTATCCCAAACCAGGTTATTTGTGTCCCTTTGCCTTTGGGCCTGGGCAGGAGAGTTGAACATCATCTCCATAAACATCTCTCATAAAGTGAGTCATTATTTCTTTAAAATGTTGTGCTGTCAAAATAGCAACTTTAAGGGATGTTTGTTTCTTTTAGCAACTTCCTGCAGCTTACAGAAAAACCTTTCTTTTTATGGCTTTCAGCTTCAAAAGTTTTCCTGATAGATATACTTGCCCACTTCAGGCAACAGTATAAAGTTGTAAACACAAGTCCTGCCCTCACGTGTGTAACGTCACTGCTGTGAATTCTTTCTTCGCTGACATTAGGGCATGTTTTTCTTGTTTTCACACTGAGGGCCTGTGTACAGATGGGGAAGAAGGTAATACGGGCCATTTATTTGAATATAGGTAGATGTTTTCAGAAGTAGAAATGGAAAGGAAGACACCAATTACTGCCGGATGGCCATGCCTGGGTACTTAATTGTTCCTTTAACTTTTTTGTTCTTTTTTTAAACAACCCTGATGATGTGCAAATAATGATAGCTCCAACTCACTCTGTATACCTCTTCTGACACTCCAGGGCTGATCGAAAGATGGAGCAGTGACACTGTTGGTCAGCAAAGACAACAAATTTGATTAAATCTTCTTGAAGGGTAGCTCCATGATAGGAAGAGGAGCACATTTTGCAGTCATTTTTTTCTCCAGGATCTTTAACACACTTTGAGAGATTAATTCCCAGCTAGCTCTAATTGGGACATCTACCATTGCCAGCAAGATTTTTTTGAAGATATTAATCATTTCCTCTGCAGTCAGTAGGAGAAGGTGCAGAGCTGAGATCTCTGCTGCCTACCCAAGGTTTGAGATAACCTATCAACTCTTCAGTCATGATGCAAGAAAGCATTTGTAATGCTCTTAATGTTGCTGTTTTTCCACTGTCATTTGTGCTGATCTCATTTGTTTGTATATCCATTTTTCTGTGTTTGTCTCTCTCTGTCTTGGTCTTTATCTAATTCTCCCATACATCCTTTTTGGTTTTTTGTCCTCCTTGTGCTTCATCTTTGTCTTAACTCAGTCTCTCTTCTTTCTTGCTTGTTTCTCTCTTTGTCAATTTGTTTTCCTTGTAGTATTTTTTGTGCATGAGTCTGTCTCTTCGTCTCTGCTCTCCCTTCTCTACTCATCCTTTATCTCTTTCCCACTCTTTCTCTTTTTTCCAATTCCATTAGCGAAAGTAGATAATAACTTGTGAATTCAAGTGGAACTTCATTTCTGAAACCGTACACTCGTGCTGGAACCCATTAAGCTCGATAGCGAGAAATGAGAGAAATCATAATTATCAGGCCAGTAAAATACATGAAACATAAAATTTGTCAGGGAAAGTAATTGAAATTATTGGAGCAGTTGGGTCCTGGTGCTGTGCAGACCCTCAGTGATAATGGAAAGGTTACGGGCAATGTTTAGCAATGCTGATGAGGCCCAAGGTGACTCAACGCCACCACAGTCAGCAACTTTATGCTCTGCTTACATTAATTTGCTAATCCATCTTTGGAAATGGCCAGGCTGAGCAGTGCATCGGGGTTCATAGAACCCCAGCCAAAGACCTGGTGTAGCCAATGTTGCAAAACTTTTGCTTTCGTTTTCCAGGAGCTTCAACTCCCTCTATTCTGCTCCTTTTCACATCTCTGTTTCTTTCCTCTTCTTTAGTCTTCCCATCCATTTCCCAATGGAGCCATTTCAGAGCCTGCCTGTACAGTCACAATATGTTGATTATTTAAAGCTCATCCTAAGGCAGTCTCATCCATTTCTCTAGCATTCCCCTCTGAGAAGCTGTATGTACTTGCAAACTACCAGGGAAGTCCAGGAGCTGTTGCTGATATTTCCATTCTGTCTTTGTGGGTGGGGAAGCTAAATCAAAGGAAACTGAAGTTGTCAGGATCCAAGCTGGATAATAATGCATTTATGTCTCTGGTTACACTCGCCCTCACCACTAGATCCAGCCCTCATCCATTTCTTGACTAAAGAGATTGCATGGACTTTTCCAGAGCCAGTGCAGCCTTCAGCACAACTAGCCAGGGGATTTGTGCTAATGCTGATTCGGTGCATGCTAAGTATCCCTTTGGATTCTGTGTTGTATAATAAAATGTTATTGCATCTGCTCCAGTAAGGCAGCCTTGAAAAATTGGCACAGACATTGATCAGACAAGGTACAAAATCTACTCGCCCACTCTCATAAAGACAAACATTAATGAACTATTTGTTCTGCATGGAGAGAATGATTTTGCAGGGCTCCTTGTTTTTAAAAGGGAAGGAGATGAGGAAGGAGAGAGAGGAAACAGCATCTGCTTCTCTTTAGAGCCTGAAACAGATTGTGATAGTTACTGAATTATCCAGCCCCTGCTTTCTTTCTGAAGGGTTAATGTGATCTGGGGAGAATGCCATAGTGGTCTGCACTTTCTCTTTAGGGTCACTGTCAGGGTGGCACACGTAAGCCCCAGTCAGAGCAGCCCGGTGTTTCCTCCTTTGTTTCCGTACCTGTCATCACCCTCTACCTCTGCTGGTCTTCTGCCTGGTGTGTATGTCCAATTTTGTCACTCTTCTGGAGTTTCAGGCCAGCCGTGTGCAGTTTAAGGATCATCATTCACGGGCCGTTTTCAGGGAGACTGAAATGCTCCCTGCACGGCGCCCACTTTAGTCCCATCTAGCACAGGTATCATCGCCCCATTCCAGCAGCCTGTTGTCAGGCTCCTGTGATACAGGTTCAGGCTGTTCCTTCTGAAAAGACCTGAAAACTTAATAGGGCTCATCTACACAGCATGGGCAGAAAAATAATCATACTGTTGCGATGCACCTGGAAAGAGTGGTAGGTTCTGTTACATTGCCCATAGTTTCCTTTTTCTCTCTTCAGCCAAACTTTTCCTGCTAACTGGTTGCTGCTGTGGAAGCGACTGCATTTCAATAGCATCATGCAGTAAGCAGTTTTTTGGGCTGCTTTGATAGGAGGACTGCCTTATCCAACTAGGTGCACTATTAAAAAAAGAAAACCTGATGAAACAAACCACAAATTTTAATGAAATGAAATCCTCTCTCCAACAATCCTTCCCCAGATGTGGTGCTGAGAATGCCATTTTCACAGCAAACACATTTAGCACTGCTAAGTTTCAAACCTCAGAAAAAAGTGGTGTTTAACGAACTGGCCAAACATCCTCTTAGCAGCAGCAGGAGGAGTAGCATAGCTTATTAAGGCTGATGCGTTGGTTGAAAGCAGAGCTCCTTATTATAGGGAATATGTTACACATAGCTTGTCTGAGGGGGGCAATTGTAGATATCTCTTCTATTACCATTAATACTTTTCTGATGGCAGTTACAAAACCACTGGGTAGGACTTAGCAGCTGCAATTTAAGAATAATCTATGGTCATTTTTCTGGCATTCCCCCCTGAAACTCTTGTCAGCTGCTGGATTTAAAAAGTCTCTGCACAGTCCCATCAGAGAAAACAAGAAATCAACAGCTGTAATGCCAGTAGATAATAGAGAAGTTATATGGCATTGGAAGAAAATGAGGCATCATTACAAATGGCCTGGGAGCAAGAATTATCACCAACTCTTGAAATGGCTTGAATGCACTTTCTCCCCCTGACACTTGGGTAGATAGTCTTTACATTTGAGGGACTGAAGATTATATTGGTGTTTCTGTCCCTGGGAGCCTGGCTTCTCTAAGTGGTTGAAAGAAGTTGTAAGGAAGCCCAAGGGAAGATGGAAGAGAGGGGATCATTTTCTTCCTCACTGAATTGTTTTTTGCTTTTGGCAAAATCTGGGCCTGCTGTTCTCTGGCGGGGTATCCGCTGCTCCTTCTGCATTGGTTCAGACCTAGAGGGTGAAAAATAGCTTACCAAGACAGAAAAATGTAGCGTCCAGATTCATATATTTTTGCCACCCCCTTAGAGGCAGTTTCCTACCCTAAGGGGTGTCTTGGAAGCCTCTCTGATGGTGCCAAATATAGTTCTCCATTTTCCTGGGATGCAGTGTCTGTCAAGCAGCGTGCTTTCTGTTGGCGTCGTGTTGCCAACTCATGAATTTATGATGAGCCTTGTGAGCATCCTTCTGCCCTGAAAGACCCAACAGCTGAAATGTATTTGTGAATATTTCTGCTTGCTTAATTTTTTTAAAAAATACACAAAATAAGAAACAGTTTTCTGCTGTTCTGGTGGCAGAAAAATATCTAGAAGTATAACGTATTTATAGCCTCAACCCTAGTGTCAAAATTCAGAGGGAAAATCAGAAAAAATTATAATATTAATAGTGACTATTTTTAGGGATGGCTCTTTTCTTTTTTTTGTATTCACAGTAATTTGTCACATGAATGGAGATTCAAAAGGGTTGCTTCAAAATATAAATCCCAGATTATGGTATTTATTCCCCTAAAATCATAATGGGAACTGAAATCTGATGTTCTCTCTAAACTTATGCTGTCAGTGTAGTTTTTGTTAAGGTACTCAACTGGGGTAGGAGAAGTAGATTAATTTGTTTCACTGCAGCAAGCTATTTTCTCTCCTGTTATGAGACTTCATGCAGTAGCACAACTGAGAACTGTGTAGGTTGAAAATACTACAAAGTAATGTTTAAATCCAGAAAAGATCATTATTTTTGTGATGAAGAGATTAGGGGAAAAATAGTTCTGAGGCTGTCTTTTTTCCCCAAGGGAATCAAAAGCAGTTTTGGTGGTAGCAATGAAGTTCCCTGGCTTCAAAACTTATTTTAGTTTTGCACTTTCAAAATTAAAATCAAAGCTGCAGAGAAAGAAGACTCTTGAGTGGCTTAATCTGCATATTTTCTCATTAAAAAAGAAAAGCATATAGTGGATTTTCATGTAATAATATGAATAGTCCAGATTTTTTTTAATGGACTTTAATTTTTAATGAGACTGATCCTGCAGTCTGGTTATTTATAGCTTCCACAGCTTAATTAAGTCCAGTGAGAAGGACTGAATAAATGGAAGCATCTCAACCTGAGCTAGCAAATGACAATCAGAAAACGCATGCGATGAGATTAGCCTGTAAGGGGATGCTTTAAATGTTCCCTCATCCCTTTAAATCCACAAGCTACCCAAAGATGGAAATAAGGCAGTCCAAGCAGGGACTTTGCTTCTGGTGCTCTGTTAAAATGTCAATTTGAAGAAAAAAAATGTCTCTAGGTCAGTCTTTCGAGGTCTAGAAATGTTTCTGCTTGTGTGGGTGCTGCTGGCAAGCTGTTCGTAGACACTAGTGCATCAAAGTGTCTGAACAATGGGGCATTGCTGGGAGCAAGCAGGAAAATGAATTGCAAAGAGAGTAGCTGCTTAATGCATATTAAAACAACTCAGTGGCAAAAACAGTCAGAGAAAAGGGCCTGGTTGTGATCCACCCCAGCTTTCTCCATTACATGTGGGACAAGAGGGTGTGCATTAGATAAGTGTGCTTTATCTGTCTGAAGAGAAGTGGTCCAAGCCAAAAGAACGTCCAGGCTCCAAGTATACTGAGCAGGGCTGGGTGGCAGGTGCTTTGGGGCTTGCTGCTATCACTACCCTTTCTTTTTACTGGGTCCTTAACGGGCCTTGCTGGCATTTTCCTGGACTTCAGCATTGTATAGTAGTTAAAGCACCAAAGGATTGTTTAACACTAGGAGACTAGAATTGCGCATCAACTCCTCCTGTTGTCCTCTTTGAATTTGTCACGCTGCTTATCACCCTAAGCCCCTGATGGGTAGTAAAGGGTACTGGTGTAACTGTAGTGCTTTGGGACTCTCTAAGTTTTCAGGTTACTAGAAATTCCTATTAGAACAATGTGATGATTGTCAGTGCAAGTGCATATTACATTACTGCTGACTTTCCACAGAAAGTGAATATTTTACCCCAAGGTGAAACAAAGAAACAATAACATTAGGCATTCATAGTGAACCCTGTTGTTCTTGTATGGCAGAGGTAGATGCAGCCAGTTAACATAGGGTAGAACAAATCATGTGGATTAGTGATTTCTGGAGTACCTGGGTCCTGGCACTTCAATGCTTTCCATCCTTGTGGTGTTGCTGGATGGGTATCTGTGGAGAAGAAGTTCAAGGTCTCCAGAATGGACAGGTCATTGGCGGAGGGGGATGACTCCTAAATAGAAAATCTAGGAAGAAGGGATTTGCTCAGACCTTATTGTCTGAGTCACACTGGAGTAGATTCCCCAGTACACATCTCTGAATGCCAGCACAACTGACACTTGAGCATCAGTGAAATGGGAGGCTGCTGTTGGCATGAATGTTTTAGTACTTGCCTTGTTTTCCGCAGGCCCATAAGAGTTTGCCTTGAGTAACACATGAGCTTGCATAGTTTTCCTACACAAAGGTACAATATATCTGCTTTCCTGTAGAAACTCTTTGGGGCCCTGGCGCAGCTCTGTCCGTATGTCTTAAGAGCAGCACGGGCAAGTCCCTGAAGGTGAATGAGCTACCTTATAAAGTTATAAGCAGCAAACAGTTCATAGGATTGGAATGAAATTGTCTTTTTCTTGTTGATTGTTTTCTTCTTTCCTCTTTGAGAAAGTGTCAGTATGAGGTAGGGCAAAGTCCCTACTCTTTCAGGAGCTATTCCTTGGATTATTATGCTCCTCCTTCTACTGCTGTACCATGCTATTACATTTAAATCAGTTTAAGCAGTGGTATGAGAAAGCTGTTCCCATACTGATGATCCAGACACATACCAGAGAAAACTTACCTGTCTGTTGCAGAGTCCTGACAGCTTGAAAGTTAATCAGTGGCCAAGTTTTAAGCCTATTCGAGCTGAGACAAATCCTAATAGCTTTCAGTGGACCTTCACTATGCTCCTAGATGTGATTTTGTTGTTATTACTTCATTTCAGAAGGCTGGGAAGGCTTGTGGACATCTGCCTTTTAGAGAGACGACTGCTTGTATGATGACCTCTCCCTGTCTGTCATTGCTGCCTGTTCCATTTTGGGTTTGTGTGAACCACTGGAGAAGGAGAATTGATTTGACAAGTTTAAGATTTCCTCAGAGTTAGTTGTCATTCAGAGTTACTTGTTAGCTAACATCCATAAAGACATTTCTGGGTTTTGAATAATATTTAGCTAATAATGTGTTTTCCATTGGTTCACTATATGTTTTTTACACCTGGTAGCTGTGATTGGAGTCCTAGGTCACCCCGTGACCCTGTTCTTAGTATGGAATTCTGTAGTTCCCTAATACAGTTTTTAATGAATTAAATTTTTTCCTATATTCTCTTAAAGGCATTTTTTATCTGAAGACTCTTGGCAGGAAATTTACTAGCTGGTGAGTTTGCTGAAAGTGAAAAAACGAGTGAAGTTGTTTTATATAGCATGCACACATTTGTGGAATAATGTTTTTGCTGTAGTCACTGAAATGTATCAGTTTCCTTGCATAGTTATGTCAGCTCTGCCTGTCTGAAGCATCTACCTAATATATTGTAATTATATGGCTTTGTGTGTACAGAAGCAGCATTGCTGAGCTGAGCATCTAAGCTGTGTAATGTTAAGAGCTATGAGAGCTTATGCTTCCGTACGAGTGCAGAGGCATATGTTTTCAAAGAAATCAAACTTGAGTTCCTCCTTGCAGATGTGTCGGACTTTCGAGAGGCAAAAATAAACATCAGTAAATTAACAACTGCATTGCATGATGAAAACAAGATATTCTCATTCTTCTGAAAGTATTGACACATAAAAATGAGAGATCTCACGTGTAGCCTTTACTCCACCAAAGGTCTCCTTTCAGCTTAGGAATTGTTTGTGTCTTCAGGTGATATGTACCTATGTAGAATAGGTCAGTACCCATGGCACTATGAGCTCTGTGTTCTGTATACACCTTACTGATACACCATAACGCCTGTTATGTGGTTCTGACATGGGTTTTAAGATGCTTGTGCAGCATTTTGTATGGACCAGCTTCAACTTAGGAGTGTTTATTCCTTAGCTTACAATAGCGTGTACTCACCTCAAGCAACTTGGAAAGTTCATGTTCTAGGTGCAGTTCAGATACCATGTCTTGATGTATTTGAGAGCTATATGGAGGGAAAAATACAACACAGGGGAAATGGAAGGCTTTTGAATGCACAGGGAGATCTGCAGATCTTGAGAAAAGACCAGATGAGTTCTTTGAGGCCTAGTGTCCAGGCAAGTTAGGTGGAAGTCAGCTGATATAGGAAGCTCAGGAAAGGAGAGCTGTAGGAGCCTTTCCTGCATACCAGATTCAGGATATGTCTTCATACAAGCAAAGCCAAGGACAAGACAAAGTCTATTCGTGGAAGAATGCTACTCTTGTGGGAAATTTCATTTGCTTTCTGTTGAGTTGAATTAATAACTGTAGGAGTCTGAACCACTAAAACTACAGCATTCCTGATAACGAGATAGTTTTGGTGGATGCTGAAGGGCATGCACCTTCTAGTGTGGTAGCATTTGGTACTTCCATTTATTTAGGTATTGTGTGTTGAATGATGAGCTAGTGATAGTTGCATTACAGAAGGATGCTAACCATGTAATTAAGGGAGTAGAAGCCAGAACTTAAAGGTTCAGTTTCAAGTGCAGGCATGTACTTTATCTCAGACCTTGGGAAATCTCTTGGATAAGGAAAGTAAAAATAATTATTCTTCCCTTCTATCTTTCCACTGTCTTGTCATCTTAGATTGAAGTTTTTTTGAGGCAGGCCTTAGTCTCTTTATTACTGTGGTCACATTACACTATCGAGGACATGGGAGTTCAGCTTCTTTAAACATGAGTGCTACAGCACTAGACACTATCTGTAGAAGTACAGAGCTTCAGTTGTCAGTAATGAAGAGGATTTCTCTGCATATTGAACATTTCCATGTATTCTGGTGAGGAAGAAGCAGAAAATTCCCATTATTATGTGGGAGAAGGGGAGTATCAGGGCACAAAAAACCACACAAGCCATTACGCCTTTCCAATTTCCCCATACTATCTGTTACTTAACAATTTTCCGGTGAAATAACATGACAGTGCTGACTACCCCCACATGAGATCTCTTACCAACATGTGGGTTGCGAACACCTGCTTGCACCTTATGCTGCACCATACTGAGAACACGAAATTCCATTTGGAACAGAATCAGCTCAAACGTAGCACAAGCATCATTGACCTGCAGCCCCTTCTGGTCTCCCAGCTTGGGGCTGTCCTGTGAACCAAAAGTATCCCATACCTCTTTAAGCCAGTATGAGATTTTGAAAGTACTTGTGAATATCTTTTGTGATGGGACGTAAACAGTTCTTTACACATGTACTCTGAGCTGTTGCCATTACATCTGTTTAACATTCCTGACTTGTTTCCGATTCCAAAGTTTTAGGTATTTAATGCAGAACAATAAGGAGGAGAGAGGACAGAACCCTCTCACCAGTCATTTGTCTTCATCACAAGAGGTGCTCATCCCTCGTTTCCATGGTGATCGTGCAGCTCTGTGATTAGTTGAAGTTCACACCTCCCTCTTGGCTCTGAGAGGAGATGCTAAAGGAGCTGCCAATGTAATTACTAACCTTCCAGCTATCCAGCAGCCCTAGGGCTTATTGCTTTGATCAAGAGAGGACCGTGCCTAAAGTATAAGGACCTGACAGTTAAGGAGGTTGTGCTTCATGGAAGGGTGAGGAAGATAGGGTCAGAGGAACCTGGGGGTGAAAGGTTTGTTTACCTCTGGAAGACACTGAACATGAGGAACGTGTGGGAGACTTTGTACAGCGTTAAGCGTTGCATATGGAAAGGTCTAAAGCTGATCCTAACATATATTCTGTCTCTCACACAGGCACACACAGATACTTGCATAGGGAATCCGAAATAGCTCCACTCAAATAAGTGCAATTACACTTCTATAAAGCAGGATGAGGTGGGAGGAAAATTGGTCCTTTTTAATGGTAGTTTGCAGCAATACTACATTTTCATTTTCCTTCCTATGAGGGTATTTGTAGAGCAAGTAAATGAGAAGTTAAAGAACAACTAAGCAAGCATTTAACCTCTGTGAGCCTGAGCAGTGTCTTAGCTCAAAACGGAAAGGTGATGGGTCATTTCAACTCACGGCGAGTCAGGGCTGGATCCAGAAATCAGCATGAACCCCAGGTACCAGTTTAACATGTAAAAGGCCAGGCATGTTCTGTGAGTGACAGGACCGTCACTTTGAATGTAAACAACAAAGTGAGACATTTGGTATTAGGATGATGACTGATGGATATGCAAAATAAGCAACAATACATATTTTGGGGAAGACAGCTATGGAAAAAGTGATCACAGCTCTTGAGAAAATTCTTGGTCCCATTTCATTCCTCAGATGGTGTGAAAGATGTTGCATAGTAATTGAAGGGAAATAACTGGAAGGAGAGGTTATTATTTGTTCTAGCTTACTGGCAGTTTTTTCTTTTTCTTTCCCTTTCCCTTGCTGCTATGTGTCAAAATAAATAAAAATAAATTAGCAGAAAAGGAGTTCAGTAAATCCTTCAGTGGGCAAAAAACAGAGGTGGGAGATGAAGGACCACAACCTGCTTTCCCTTGAGCTCTCTAGGAGCGGAGGTGCTAGGCACTGTAAATTCTCCTGAACGTTAAGGCTCCTGTCTGGAGTTGTTTCTGTCTCCTCTTCCCATGATGTGGGGGAATGCCAAATGACGCCAAGATCTCAGCCTTTTAAGATTTACCATCCTTTTCTGTCCTTGTTGTCTTTCCAAAGTGGTCAGTTGGCTACAGCAACAGTAAGCATTTGTATTTCATTTCTGCAATCCCAGAATTTTTAAGGAAAAGGGGAAAAAAATTTTTATAAATTCATTGCGTGTCAAAGACTTGCCTGTTTGCTTTACATCTCTTAACAATCCTGCTCCACTTCTTCCTCTCCCTCTGTATTCTCTATTCAGCTTGAAAAACCTCATGTTTGAGCCAAAGGGGATTTACATGGTAATAGTTCAGTTCAGCAGATATTTTTGTTGTTCACGTATTTTAAAAAAACAAATTCTTAGAACGAGAAAGCTCTAGGGAGTTTTACAAGATTCAGAAGGGCTTAAAGTAGATGAACAGTGCTGGAAATAAGAAAATTTTCAGAGAGGAACAGAAACAGTACTGAAGATTGGCAATTCCAATAATGTTCATAGTGTGGCCCTTTTTAGGCCCAAAGAGGAGGAGCCACTGGATGAGCAAACTAATGGGAGTAGAAGCAAGCTTCAGGTACCTAAAGTAAAAAGTTCAATAATGCCTGTAAGCTATTATTTGTATCTAGGTATTTGGTGTGTGCTATCTTCAAAATGAAAAATACATCGACCCAAGTCCTGTACTAAAAGCCAAAATTAAGGCCATCATTTTTAATAGCTTATGTCTTTTTATTTTACACAGTTTATTTCCTCAACCCCTCGTATCCCAACTAACATCTTGGATTTTTATCCACCAAAGTAAACCTGAAGAGAGTTTTCAGCAGAGTAGCTGAATTTGCTGCAGTGCACACAGCTTTTTAACTTCCAGGCCTTTAACAACTGTGCTTTTCATTTAGCAGAGGCTGATGCAGGGCCTTATGCGACTGTAGACTGCTTTGGAGGTGGTTGCCAGCTGGGCTAGGTGCTCGTCCCATGAGGGACAGCAGAGCAACCCCTATCTCTGCCTGGTTCACTACAGGTAGATGAGTCTCAGTAGGCAGGCAGCAGGGGCATGCTCAGCCCAGTCCCAGTGCAGCCGCAGAAGACCACTGGGCTTTCCTGTGTGTCACTTCAATGTCCCACATTTTCATCAACTACAGTGTATCATTTCTTCCCCAAACCTCTCAGCTTGAGGCCATTTGGAGATTTTGGCACGTTGCTGGTAGGAACATTGCAGTGAATTCTGAGTTGGGTGCAAAATACCTGAGCCTGACAGACGTGCTAAGAACAGAAGTGCCTTACTTGTCAAGTATTACTATCACTTAAACTTTCCCAAGATCTTAGCTATAAATCATTACCTCCTTCCTCCCATCTCTCCTCCACACACCAGGTTGTCTGTAGACTTGGACAGTCAGACAGCCACAGGGAAGGATTGCTTCTGGCTTTTGGTTCTGCAACACAATTAATTAGTTATGAAGGTTATTTTAGGAATTGTTAGTTCCTTCCAGCTTCCTGTAACCTCACAATAATGTACAAGATTGGTAGAAAAGCATGCAAATTTTATCACTCCTTCCGTAACTATTGTGGCATTGAACCTTTTCACCCAAAAGTCATTGCACCAGTCATGTGATCACAGCATTGAAGTGGTTATGTATTGTCTGCACCAATTTTCCTCAGAGTTCTATAGAACCCATAATTATTGTAGGGAAAATAACGTTTTACCCATTAGGCCTGGAAATGCTCAGAAGCATTGTCTACAGCACTGTCAACTTTTACAGGAAAATTGCTACTAGTTCAATTTAACGTGTTACTGATGCAGGTGGGAGACTGAGCAGACAAGGTCACAGCAGCCAGACTTGGGTTTTACAGCCATTTCATGCAGTTTGTACAGTATTGGTTTCAACAAATGTAAGTAAAAATGGCAGGGTGAAATCCTTAGCCCTATCAAGAGTAGGACAGTTTTGGTTCTCAAAGTACAGTCAGCTGTGTTGTATCTGGCTGAGTGGGGTTGGTCTAATTAGCTTCTTACTTATATGATAAATAAAAAATAAACTGACTTGGACTGGGTCTGAAAATGAAAAAACTAAAGTTAAAAGCCTGAGGAATAGGGCAATTTGTTTGTAGAGGCAGAATACCTCTGACCCAACACAAAACTGAGTTGATCAAAAGTATGTTGCTCATATGTGAGCCCTCACAGGCTGTGCAATATCACTCTTAACACTCTTTGTCTATTAGGACACGCTTGTTCATACGTGAGGCTGGAAATTTTCAGGGAACATCCTGCAAGAGGTGCAGTGATGAAACCTGTTTGCTTGCACTTAAAGCATTACGGACAAGGACTAGAAGAGTAGATGGTTACGAGAAGAAAGATGTTTTTTTGCCAGGATTACAGGGTAGCATAGATTTCCATGCCTGGAAGTGTTTCCTTTTTTTGTTCTATATAAAATTTTAATGTAATGTTTTGGTTGTTTGTGTCTTATTTTAGCTTAGCTAGCCCTATGGTCTAAGAGCTGTCATTTCCAACATCTGTAAACACTAACCACATATGTGTGCACAAATAACAATTAAGAAGAGGTTGAGATATGATCAAAATGAAGAAAAGTTGCAAACATGAATAAATCCTTGTCGATTGTGTTGTCCAGAATGTATAAAGCATTTTACTGTCTTGGAGGAACAGAGGGAATTCAGAATGCAGGAAAGGTAGACATGGTGCTTTTCTTCGTGGGTATGCAAGTGGGTTTGAAAATAGAAGAGCATCAGAGGGGCAAAACCCGAGACCTTGCAGCTCTGTTTGGTTTTCTAAACTAGAGAGCATCGACTTACCCAGACTTGCAAAAATGGAAGGAGATTTTAAAAGTGTTCTAGTTGTTAGAAAAGCAGGATATAATGTTACCTTGGCAACCCAAGATGCTCTGTGTTCAAAGGGAGATAAGGAGAGTGTTTAAAAGTCTGGAGACACCAGGGCTGGCGTGTTGGTGAATGGCTCTTCAGAGCAAGCACTTACCTGCATCCAGTTGTGATAAGACTTTGAACAGCAGTTGCAGTATATCTGGAGTCTCTTGTGTGTGTCAGCAATTAAATCAGTGCCAAACAAAATTGTAAAGATACATGTGAGTTGTAATCTTTCATTCTCTTTAGTTTAATTTTCTTTCTTCCTGGGGTCTAAGGTACTTCTGTTCATTGATTTGGTAAGGAAGGAATAGGTGCTTCTATAAAACATCCTTTTATTTCCAGTCATGCAAAATTTACATTTAAAGCATCCTGCAGATAAATCTAATTCATCTTCAAATTCTGTGGTGGGCATTTCTATTTTTTTTTAAAGTGGCAAGGTGACCCTTTGCATTGCATCTAAAACCTGCACTCCTTACAGAATTAGACAGAAATGGCATGATTTGGGTTTGGAGAGGGAAACTAAAACATTCTGTTTTGGAGTGTTACAATACTAACCTCTCTATCTGCTGTGGAGCTCTCCCCATGCTTCAGAGGAGGTGTAGTTTTGGGTACTTCAGGGGGTCTCCTGGAAGGCGGGCTGAGGCCATCATGAGAGCAGAGCTTTTAAAGAGCTCACGAGAGTGTGACTATTGAGTTTTCTAGTCCATCCTGCAGCTCAGGGGAGGATCAAGTTGCTTAGGCCATTCTGACAGAAATTTGTCAAACCTGTTCTTAAAAGAAAAACCCCCTGGTAAAGAGATTGTGTAACTGCCTGAGGTAGTGAACTTCTAGTTCTTACTCTTGCAGATAGAAATTTCTTTTGAACATCTAATCTAATTCCGTTCAGTTGCAAATTAAATTAATTACCTCCTGTTCTATCCCCAGCAGACATGCAGAACAATTGATCACCATCGTCTTTGCTGCGTTTTACATAATGAGAGACTGTTATCGTGTCATACCTCAGGATTTCCTAGACTAAACAAGTCATTCTTGTTCTTTTTTTTCTTCTGTATCCTTATGTCCCGTTTCTTAAACATTGTACTTTTCTCATTGCTGTGCTCATGCCTCTTGTTCTGTCTTCGGGTGCAGAGCCCAGTACTGCACAGGTGATGCTCAAAGATTTGGACACAGTTGTGGTGGGATAGTGGGAATTACATGTTTTTAAGAAATAACATGACAATAAATATATAGTGAGAGGTTTTGTTACCTGTAACTCATTTGGTATAGCAATTGTGACAGCCAGAAGAGGGTTTAAACCCACATCTTAATATGTCATCTGCTTCCCTGAATTGCTCCACTGTTTTAGCAAACCCATAACATTTCTGTGCTCTTCAGGTGGACTAGCAGCCAAGTTCCTTCTCAGAAGTGAAGGCTTATTAATGGCAATTGGGGCAACTAGATCTTTTTTTGTCCTCTTGGAAAGATCAGTAACACATGGGCAGAAGATTGGGAAGCAAGTGAGTAGGATAACTTTTCCAGCCTCTATCAAACTGGTTGCTAAAGCCAAAGGCCAGCAGAAATTACTCTGGGTCACTGAAGAGTTGTTCAGTGTCACAGATTCTTTGTGCAGGTAGTGATGCCATTAATTCTAGCTAGTGTCCTTCACAGATCCGTGTTCCTCTTGTTCCTTGAAACAGTGCTGGAGAAGGATGTTTTCTTGGCTCATTGCACATGGAGCACCCCAAAAACCATGCCGCCTCCTGAAAAGTGGGCATCCAAATGTTCATGTTTTAGAAATAACTATGAGAGGCTGAGGCTAACGTTATTCACTAGGTTGTTTTGAGCAGCCCTAGGCGAAGAATCCATCGTGAACTTATAAAACAAATTTCACCCTTCTTCTCTCTGGGAATTGTCTGTGAACAATGTGTGATCTTCTTGAATTATTCAGCATTCAAAATCATTTGTCAAATAATTTCTATGAATAATTTTTGACTTGCAGCTTGTCCGTGATCTGTTTATTGCGAATATTTGAAATCAGATCTGACTGATTAGCTCTGATTGCACACATTGGTTACCTAGGGCAGTGATAGTCCCTGATGGGATGAGCCTAGGCCTTTGAAGTGCATTTACACAGTGAATGCTTATGATTAAGAATTTTAAATTCACTCTTCACAGATAATCTCCAATGGCTACTAAAATTTGCTGTTTCTGTGAACATTTCTGCCAGTAAACTCATTATCTAGAATAATTGCACAAAAGGAACAGAAAAGGGGGAGCAAAGAGAGGCAGACCAATTTGTTTTCAAATCAGAATGAATATTGCTGAAATACTCCACTCTTTCGCAGACCTTTGAGACTTAGCTGTGTAAAAGTATTTTGTAATCTGGATAGGCTTTTTTATTCCTGAAGTTTTAACAACCCCTGCCTCTGTTGGGAAGGGTTTTTTGGATGCAATGTTATCATGTCCATGTTCTGCCCCTGCCCCATCTCATATTAAGCAGATAGAAATCAGAAATTGAGGACATAGAAACTGTTTATGTAGTATATGATTTCTGCATAACCAGAGAAAAGCAGAGGGTTAAACATAGAATTAATGGATATAGTTCCCCTAGATTATTTAGGCCTGATTATTCCACAGTGCTTTAAGACTCTTTGGTGAAACAGACAGAGCAGATACTTGCATTCCAGGGATCCCATGGGTTTTGATTTTATTGCTTTTGGTTTCTATTATGTTTCTGCACAGGGAGAGAGGGTGAGCCTCTTCTTTAATTCCTCTCAAAACCAGAAGCCTGTTTAGGTGTTGGCTGATTAGCTTTGGGAATCGTGCTTAAGTAGATGCCTGGCTGTAAATTTGCCATCATTCTGTCAGCTTTGGTTCCCTTTGGTTTGGTCTCTCTCCTTTTTCTCTTTTCCCCACTCACTCAGGACATAAACTTTAATGATGAGATTTCATGCTCAGTCAAGTTTTTGAAAGCCACTTATGAAGCATCAATCAGATTATATACCTGCCCTGGCTGGGTGGCTGCTTTTCCCTCCCTACCAAGGGGCTGATGGTCAAAAATACATAATGAGCTACCACCTATCCCTCCCTCCCTGCCTCAAAACCCTCTGCAAGTGATGGCTTAGTCCATCACTGTGGAAATTGTTAATGCTTGACGTTACTCCAGAGAGTAGAATTGTGTTTCTTTTGCTTCTCAACACGTCCACTGACGCATTAGCTACCTTACCAGCCTTTACAGGAAAGGCCTGGTAAATCTCTTCTCCTTTTTTCCTGTACTTCCACCAGTGGATCTTAAGTTTCTTGGTACATTTTTACCACCCTTCATGTCAAGAGTCTAATTTCTGTTAGTCTTAGTGCATGCTCTCTGGTACTGTGGAGAAATGTAGGAGAATATTCCTACAAGCAATAAAATTAATCCAGTCACACCGGCAGCGTCATTGATAAAGGAGAGAGCCTAATAGCTTCCGGTTCATGTTTGGTAAACATGGCTTCTAAATCGTAGTAAAAATGTTTGGAAGTTGCTGAAGACTTGCCTGTGCAAAGGCTTAAAGCATCAAGGTTTTTACTGTCCTATCAGCGCAACCTGCAGAAAATCTCCTCATTCTTTCCATGACACTGCTTCTTTTGCTCAACTTCAGTGCTAATGCCTCCTGGTTTCGGTTAACAGGAAGAAAAAGGCTGTGTTTGTGTGCGTGCTCGTGAGATGCTTGGGAATAAGCTCTAGCTATAAGTTTAAGTCATTTATATAAAACATTGTGTTGCCCATTTTTGATTAAGGGGTCTTGCCACATAAGCACTTCTGATAGACTGGGGTGCAAAGTTTCAGAGCTATTTAAATTGACAGTGAAAAGCATGTGGCATTGTGGCACTCAACCCTTGCTGTGCAATTGGTTGTTGCCAGCAGAGAGGAAGGATGGCCAATGGCAGACTAACTGCAGCTAGTTTCACTGAAGTTTGTCTTTCTAATCCTCACGCCCTGGGAATAGCATACCCTAAGTATAATCAGCGGTGGATCTCTGAGGTCAGCCTTATCTACTGCACTGTGCTGTTTCACTCATTACAGCGTGCTGAATATTGGCATTTGGTTGACTTTTTCTGTCCACCCCATTTCCAACTCAGCATTATTATTTGTCAGATGCTGCCTACCCGACTGATGTTTAAATGAACTTTCTAAATGTAAAAAGAGTAACAGATAAATATCTTCCACTAAATAAGAAAGTACAGATATTAGATAAAAGAGGTCTTATTACCTGGTTCTGAAGTAGAACACAGCAGCTGTCTCATAGCACATGTTGACTTCTGCTAACAGTATGGAACAGGAAATAAAGAAAAATCATTGTTGCCACTTCAAATCATGGAGGGATCTCACAGGGGGAAAGACCTAATTATCAACATTTAAGTCTGGTCAGAACATTATGACAAGCAACAACAACTCTTAAAAAAAAAAAAGTGTCTCAAAATTTATTAGTTCTGTAGCTGATACAAGCAAACCCTCAGAAGCATCAGATGTACTGTTGGGCCAACACTTGATGGCTTTGAAGATGAATTTGTTCCACTTAATAATCAACATTGACAAATTAATTTGGATGTTTTATTCTTTTCTTCAATTTGGTTCTTTGAGGCAAGCAAAGCTTACTTTATTTGTAATCTCTTATATTCTTAGAGTGTCAGTAATCTGTAAGGTCTGCTCTAAATGAACTGCTGATATCTTAAATTGTCTGGGCCTCTTCTTTGCTGCTTTGTAGAGTTGCAGAGTAGAATTAATACAACAGGAGTGGTAAGTGGCTCATTAAGACTTCCTACTCCAGAGAGGAGGCATGAAAAAGAAGCAGTATGATGAAGGCCTGTTTAGCACTGCTCTCCACCTGAGGTTTTATTGCATGACTGACTAAGAACTGGGGCTATGCACTCCCCTCTACCTTTCTGCTGTCTGAATTCTGCAGCAGTCTTTGTTTCTGAATAAATGGTAACCCTTGCTCTGTGAGTACTTCATAACACCAGTAACTTACACTTAGGTTCATCAACACCACCAGAACAGTCTCTTCCTCTTCTCACAGTGTTGTGTGCAAGCCTGTGTTCTGTAACATCCCCCTAGCTGTGCAAATACAAACCCTCTGACAAACAGCTTGTGTTTTACACGAGAAAAAACAAGATGAAACTTCCAACCTATACAGCTTGTGCCATGATCTCTTCAGCACAGGCTTCCCCTGCTTCAGATGCTGAAATAAGAAACTGTTTTACGCATCAGAGGCTGCAGTCTTATTCTCAGCTAATCCCATGCTTCTGTCCTCACCAACAACTCCACTTTGCCTTTCACAGTTCTGCTGTGTAATGGGCCTCTGCCTATTTAATGAGTTGATGAGCTGTTTTCAGAGATCAAATACTCTCTTCAGTACACACGTAGCTTCATCTACTAAAGCAAATTCTATTGGCTTTGAGAAAAGAAAGGGTTGACAGTGTAGGAAAAAAGACTGGTGCGGGGAAAGGTTGTGTGACTGCTGAGCATTCAGATTTGGGAGGCAAGAAGGGCTAGTATTTTATTCCTCCAGTGTTCTGTGTATCCATCACTCAGACAGAATCCCTGTTAGTGGAAATCTAATTCTTCAGTCACTGGCCAAAGTTAATTAATTTGTAAATACATTTCATCTTCTAAGCGACAGCCCTTTCCAAGAGAGGAGCTGACAGAAAGAGCAAAGGGGTTAAGGTGTCATGTAACACCATGTTCACCCCAGGAAGACTGAGGTGACATGAACTAGTTCCATCTCCACAAACAACCCTTCATAGCACAGAAATCCTGTGATTAAAGTGAGGTGGGAAGGCTCTTCCATTGCTTCTGGTGTTCTGCGCCTGATTGCTTTGCCTTTTATAAGGAGAGAGTCTATCTACAGCTGCATTTGTCTAGCTTTGCCATTTTTTTTCATGGCATTGACTCCTTCTCCAGTGGTCACATCTACCTTCCACCTTGTACTGCTCTCCCTACCACTTGGCTTCCTGGTTAGCAAGAAGGAATCTTGTGATTTTATCTAAAAAACATGGCCTTGAAGGGCAGTGGGAACATGTATGTGAGGTTCTGAGGTGGCAGAGCTTCCACTGAGAGATGCTGAGAAACTTGTGAGCTGGGCTAACAGGAATGTCAGGAAGTTCAGCAAGGAAACATTCTGCATCTGGAGCAGAATAATCCATTGTCGGTACGGGTTAGGAACCATCTCTTTGAGTAGCAGCCAATCTGGGAAGGACCTGGGAGGTTAAGGTAATACACACCAAGATGAGTATGAGCCACCAGAGCCATCTTGATGTAGTGTGGTGTGGGAAGTGCGACTGCATGAGGATATTGTATCCAGTGTAGGCTTCCTAGTTCTACAAGGATGTTGAGAAACTGGGGAGGGGCCAGTGGGGAGCAACCAAGATTGTTAGGAACCAAGAAAGCATGGATTATGAGGAAAAACTGCGGGAATTTTGTTCCTTTAGTCTGGTGAAGAGGAGACAGTGGAGCAAGCAAATAGTAGCAGGCACCTACTTGATGAGTGGCAAAGACAACAGAACCAGTCTCTTCCCAGTAATAGCCAGTGATAAAACAAGGCACAGTGGACACAAGTTGCACGTTTCCGGCGAGATGTTACAAAAAACTTTTTCACTGGGAGGGAAGTGTTGCATAATAAAAAATGCCTAGATAGTTGCAACATCCTTGGAGATTTTTAAGATTTGGCTGGACAGTCCTCAGCTGATTTGACCTAGTTTTGAGTTGGAGATTAGATGAAATGACGCCCAGGGTTCCCTTCCAACGAGCATTTCTGTCATTCTGTCTGTTGAAAACTGTTTACTTTGATATAAAGAAAAAAAAAACAACAAAACCCTTTTAAGGTGAAGTTGCCAACATATAAAATGGCCATCAAAGCAAAGGTCTGCTATTCTGGAAAAATGAACCTTACGAAGCAGAAATAACGGTGTCTCTGTACAGCAATTGCAGGACTCAATCCTCCTCCATTCACATTGTGAAAATGTGTTTTGACAGAGAGGAAACTATGCTTCAGCTTAATTTAAATGAGAAGTTTTATGAATTAGATATAATATTAATGTATTATGGGCAGCACCTTTCCTTATGTTGTTTATTTTGCTGTGCAGTTTCTTAACTGTTGATCTGGGACTACAAAAGAAGCTGACACCACTACAGTAACCCAACAGTGAAAAAGTTGGTAAAGTGAGCATTTAAATCATCGTAGTTAACTTGGATGGTTAACATAACCTTTGGATTAGAGAGATGTTCATTATTTTTGGAAATAGCAAAACATGATCATAAGAACCTCACTGGATGGGCCTGCACTTTGTTCACTTTCTCTTTTGAAAAGAGTGAGAAACACACTTTCTAGAAATGAAAGCGCAGTTTCCAGGTCTTAAGACTCATGAGCTATGTGAAATCTGAGCATGCCAATCAGTATTTCCTTATCTTCTTTCTTTCCTCCTTTCTTTTTCAAGAAAGTCTAAGAATTGGTTTGGATCTCTCTGGTTTTATTAATGACATTACTTACTGATGTGTTGACATTGCATTAGAACTTTTATTCTGAGCAGTGCTAAATTCTCTATGCACTGATGAAATACATATTTCTTTCTCCTTGGCATAATGCAGTGCTTATGCTGTAGATAGTATAAAATTTATGGCACCTTAAATTGTTTACTTTGAGGCTTCTCAGTGCTTGTAAACAAAGGGAACAGGAGGTACTTACATCTTTCAGCAACTTTAACGAGCTCTAAATTATTTTTTTTTTAAATTATAGAACTTCTCAGTTTATTTCACTTTCACTTTTTCCTTTCCTATTAAGGAGTGAAGACATAATTTGTTAAATTTTTAGTAAGTGGGATTGAAGGGTCACTAGATTGCTAAATTAAAGGAACAAATTAAATATCAATACTAAATTAAAGTGTTGGCCAGGCTAGAGAGAACTGAAAAACAATATATGTGCTCCATTAGCAGCTTGGAAATTGTGGAAAACTATCTGTCAGGAAAAAATCCACTGTCTTCTATATATCATCCACTATCTTTGATGTGGCGTGCAAAAGAATTCACCAATGACAGGTGCTGTCACAGAATATATTTATTCCACAAGTTTTTATTTTCTCCATCAGCTACAATGATGGACAATCATGTCTTGTTTCCTGAATGATGGCAATTTCTTAGAGATTCTACAGTTGCTGCCCTTGAAGACAGCCTGTTTCATGAACCAATGTCAAAATCTATCTATATGCCTTTATAAAACACTTATCGCTGTGGTATTTAAGCACTCTACATGGATTAAAAATGAACAGTGAAGCTGCCTGGAGGATAGTCAGTAAAATCTACTTAAGTTTTGGATTTTGTGATATAATGTGATTTCATTGGTCTGACAGAGGGACACAAAGAAACATCAGACTCTTCACTAAATTTTCAAAAAAGAGCTGTTCATATCTTTTAACTCAAAAAGAGATTAAAGTATTGAAAAATTTGAGAACAAATTCCAGTTGTCAACGTGACTTAAATCTTGACATGCAAAACAATAAGGGTTTTCTACTCACTTGTATGACAATGAGAGGTGGGTCTATAATCAGCCTGTAATGGGCTTTGCCACTAGAATGACACTTCAGGAGAGAGAAACCTCTCCCTGTCCTGCTCCATTTTCCCCTCATCAGTATGTTAGTTGAGTATTAACAAAAAAATATTGCAGCAGGTTAAATGATGGCTTCAGAGTCCAGATTCTTTGGTTTTCAAGACTTGCATTAAACACGCTGCTTAGAAAAGCAAGCTGCTTGACCTCTCAGATAGTGGTCCAGGAGTGTATTTGGCTCAAAAAAGTACAAAGCCTGCAATATGGGAAAGAGACTTTGCAGTTAGTGATTTGCCGTGTTCCCATCACCTCAGAAACCAAAATTTTGCCCTTCTACTGCAATCAGTTTATAATTTAAGAATTGTTTAGAAAATCTTTTAAGCATTGTACACGTGCTTAAAAATTCATGAAACCCTAGCTATGTACCAGATATGAACGAAATATTTGATGTTATGTACCTCTTGTATCTTTCTGTCAAGCTATGAACTCGGTTTTGTTGCCTGAGCGTTTTTTGACTAGAAAGCTGTTCTGCGCCTTACCCTTGACTACGTAGGGTCCCTACTGAATTGAGACACACAAGAAGAGACATCAGAAACTGATGCACTCAGTTAACACTTAAAATCCAGGGATAAAAATCTTTGTTGGGTATATAACACTGAGAAAAAGATAAAATTTCTCATAATGATAGAGGAAAGCTCGCCATTGTTAAATAAAACTTTGTCAGGCTATTGGGTGTGTCAAGATGATGGATCTGTTGGAGGGAAACAAAATAATTAATCGTAAGCTGGAGGATGTTGTTTTGTAATTAAAGAGGGGCCCCCTTGGATAGGGGTCGCAAAGGCATGTAGCTCTTGCCCCTCCCTTGAGAAAAGTTTCTTTTCCTTTTAAGAACAGATATAAAGAGGGAGCTGAGTAGGCTCTGGGAGTTACACAGGAACTGGAAGAATCAGCAGAGTGGCAGATGGCTCCCTACACCTCTGTCTAGAGCAATATGCAGAGGGCAAAAATTTCCATTACCTTACAAGAGTTATTGACTAATTCCAAGTATCTGTCTATGATTAAAGCAGCAGCAAAATTCTGGTTTGTACTCTTGCAAAAAGAAAGTGGGCATATGCTGTCAACCATTTCCTTGACAGTTTGAAGAAATAGCACCAATTTGTGTTGCATTTGGCATCTGCTGAAAATTTGTATTTTTGGGGTGATGCTGGAGAAGCTAATAGCGATGCTTGCCACAGTGAGGGAGTATGTAAATTTCTTGGGACAGACAGTAACTAGGAACACGTACAGACAGATGTGAAGAAGATTCAGGCTGCCAATAGTATGCATACCCCAATGGAACGAGGAAGCGCACAGTTTGGTAAATATATGGGTTTGTGTGGTTGTCCAGATCAGCAACCTGAGATCATATTTATGCAAGGATGCCCAAGAGAGACAGGATACACATTCTCATGAAGAGTTATATAAATAAATGCTAACTAATGACCAAGGTCTTAACAGAGGGATAGTAGGTAATGTTAAACATAAAGCTACCAGAGCACTTATCTATATAATGGGTTCAAAACTGGAAGCAATGTGTTATGTATCATAGCTGCAGCAAAACCTGAATCTCAGTATGTACAAGTGGAGAAGGATGTCCAAGCTTAGCTCATTGTTATGAAAAATTTCCAGGATATATTTGTTGGAGGCCGGGATTAGCTGAAACCAACTGCAAGCCATTCATTGCAGTTCCCAGGGAGCACTGGACACACACCTGCCAGGTGTAGAGGAATTATTTTTTCTGTCCAACTGCAAAGGTGTCATTTGGAAACTAAATAGTAGAGGAAGAGGTCTAGTGGCTGCAGTTACACTCTTGAGCATTTGTAGGAAAGATTTATAGGAAAGCACACAACCAACCAGGGATATGTCAATCTGATTAAAGCAAAAAACCCCTTCCTCATGTAAAGAAAATGTGAAGACCTGTCCTGATAATATAATTAAGTAATAAACCTTTTAGAAAATCATTGAAACTATTGGTCAGAAGTTTATATGCCCAGTCCCTTTTAGGATTAAGGAGAAGTCCTCAGTGCTGCAAAGGATTTTGTTTAAGGGCACCAGGATGATGATCTGAAATATGTTACAGGGAAATATGATTAAAATGATACATGAAGGTCATTTAGGGATTGAAAACTCTGAGAGAGGTCGAAGATATTTTCCACTGTTCCTCAAATGAACAGCTATACTGAGGAAACTACCAAAGTGTCAGAAATAGAGGTCAATGCACTAAAAGAGACCAGGTTGGCAGCACAGGAAAAATTTGTCCTTGAGCAGAAGGGGCATTGATTTGTAGAAGAATGTACTGGTCCCCTTTGAAAACTTCTGTGAGGATGCTACAGCCAAACAGGTGTTTGCATGTGTCAGATCAATTTTTGCTGGAAATAGCATATGTGATAGATTCTGCAAATGGTGAATTGATTATGGTTGTGAAATGTATTGCTCCCCACTTGCAAAATAGAGGAAAACATACGGTATGTTCATCCAGTATTCTAACCCCCATTATCTATAAAAGTTGGATGTGGTCTCAGGGCGTTACTAGCATGGACTTTTCTGTTAGCTTTGGGCCTGGGGTGGAAATGCTATTAAGACTTTATATTGGAAGAAATGAGCTACGTGTGCATCTATCTAGCAGAAAAAGGACTTCTGGATGTATAGACTGGATTAAATCAGCAGTAGAGATACTGAACCCCAATGTGGCGAGATTTGTTTAGTTTGTTTAGTTTGTTTAGTTTCAGAATTAGATTAATAGATTGGAAATTACATTTAATTTTCAAACACCAAGGATTTGTCTAACACTGCTTATGATGCTGGAGCCCAGTTCCTGCAGAAGGACAGTAACGATCTATGTCTATTTTTATGTTTGTGGTGAAATGTGATGTAAAGGAACACTAAGTATCAGATACAGGCAGAGTTGGAAAATGTTGGAGAAAATGTTTGTATGTGGTTTGTTGGTCTTTTTTTTTTAATACATTTTTCTGCGTGAGTGGCTTTTTTTTTAAGTCTCCAGGAGTGCACAAAATACAGAACTTTGAGACCAGTGCAAATGAAATGCCACTGACTGTTTCATGTAGAGCCTTGCCCTTTTCAGAAAACACTCAGGGCAGAGGCAGCTGTCGTGGGGGAGGTTGTACTACACCTCTGCAGCACTGGCCAGTTTAGGACCAGGAAGTTCAGCTGTAAATCCACTCCTGATCTTATCTCGATTAGCCATTTTATACTTTTCCCACTTGTCGATTTACAGTCTCATTTCAGGTCTTATCTCAGATTATCCCTCTGATTCTTTCCTGACTGTGCTACTTTGTCTTTCCCCTTCTATAGTCATTTATTATTTAATACTCTTCTGGGCTCGTGTTTTGGTTTTAAACTCTGGAAAGCTGTTCAGAATGGTGTGCATAAAAGGAGCTGTACAAGCATGCTGCATTGTAGCTGTTTCATCCAGGTTATGGGGTTTATTGCAGGTGGACTATGCCATACAAGTTATGTCACCTCCGCATTAGAGAAATGGAGGCAAAGTATCCAGCGTAGCACCCATGCAGGCAAGTTGCAAAAGCTTTTGTAGCTGCAGGTGAGCAGTAGAAACATGCTAACGTGTTTACACTCTGCAGTTTATTGGTGGAATGAAACAGGGGTCACATCAATTCAAACTTTAATTTCTGGGAAGGGGGCAGCTCTGTCAGTTAGTAGTTTGGAATTAGCATGGAATATACTCGTTGGATCTTTGTAGAAAACCTGCCAATTTTCATTATTTCAGTCCAAAAAGTCCACTCCTGGGGTATTCAGTATAGCTCCTGCATCTGTGTTCTTTGTATACTTTAATTATGTAAATTACATGTCGGTAATAAGAAGTCCCAGGTGGTGGGGAATGGCACAGCACAGGCAGTCTCGTAACAACATTGTTAATAGAGAACAAATGCTCCCTTGTAGGTGTGCTTTCAAAAGCTGTCAATATTAGTGCACACAGAAACTTAACTGGACAGGAGAGAACAAAAAGTGTTCAGTGTTTCAGGGGGTCTCTATCTAGCCTAAGTTAGGAAACAACAGATGACAGAGAAGACAGACAGGCAGGCAGGATAGCACAAGGCACAAGTAGTGGTCCCAGTACATTCTAGGGGTCCACAGGCCTGCCATTTGTTTCCTTTTATACTTACTTATGGAATAACTATTTTTAAGAAGGTGATGCAGAGATGCTGAACGCAGTAGGGATTCTTCATGGTGTCTTGGTGGTCTTATGGAGGGGATCACAATTTGTCTTTTTTTGTGAAGACTTGGAGAAGTCAGTGTTCTGTGATACAAGTCTGTACAGCTATTGCTTTAGGATATTGAAGGCATGAACTGTACAGTATGGATGTACGAGCATTTTCCATGCCCAGCTGTCTTTTGTGCTGACTGGGTTTAGAGATGCTTGTATCAGTGCTTGCATGTGCCCAGGATTTTGTTCTGCACTATACAGGGCACATACTGGAAGGTGCTGAGTGCCCTTTGGCAGCAAGGAATTGTCCCTTCAGATAGCATTGTTTCTCCCTTTAGAGAGGCGCAAAGGATTTTTCCCTCTCTATGGCTCCGGTGGTCTGCATACCCTGCATTGGCACAGGGATGGCCGGGTGGTGTAGATTCAGATTCTTGTTCAAATGGAAGTGGTTGCTAGTGATGGATGATACGGCCAGCTGCTTGGTTAGAAAAATAGGTTGCGAAATGTTTTAACAACTGCCATGTTAAATGCTACAAAGCAAGTTTGAAACTGAAATTAGAAGACTCTAAATGCGTACATACACAAACCTTATCTTTTAACTTAAATTTCCCCCCCCACTCCCTACCACTCCTTCAGGGATTGGAGTGTAAGTAACCAAGTCTAAGCATGTGTAAAGGAGCCAGTGTCACGTCTTCTACTTCTGCCACAGACTTCTTTGTCCTTCTGCCTGTCCCTCAGCTCTGAAACACTGTCAGTAACCCCATAGCACCTGTATCTATCTTCAGGGTTGTCATGCCTGCCTGCATACCCCCCATTTTCTACAAAGGGCTTCTTGCAGATGCAAGAGGAGGAGGTTGATTGAAGCATCTGTGGAGATGTTAAAGGAGCAGGGAGCAGCTGTGGGAGACATCTCCATTCCACAGGGTTTAGGGGTATACCTGCCATTTTAATTTCCTCCTGATTTTTATTCTCAGGGGAAAAAAAAAAAAAATATATATATATATATATGTATAAAAAGACAAGGGCTCAATTGTTTTCTTTGCCACAGGCTTTCAGTGTGGCTATAATGCAAGTCACTTTGTTTCTTGTGTGTTTCCTACCTGTATGTGGTAATAGTAATGTTTTTTCCCTCATAAAGATTTTCTAAGGCAACGTATGAATAACGTCTTGGAAAGCTAAAATGATGTGGTAATAGGTATATAAGTTATAAAGCCATCTAAGATTATGTACGGTAATTAAAGCATGAAAATTTGTCTAACAGTGATGTAGTGATGCATGACACGTTCTTTCCTTTTTTTTCTTTTAAAGTGACATAAATTTACGAGCATCTTGCCTGTATTGATTTTGAGAGAAATCAAAAGGCCCTCCATCCTCCATTGAAAAAACACTCTCTGGGTTTGTTTACTCTGTGAACACTGCAAGGGAAAATTAAGTTTATTTAAAAAAAAAAATTAAATGAAAGCTTCAGCAGTGACAGTACATCATATCTTAAATCTGTTGTGTTTGATGAGCCATTCTGTTTGCAGAATTTTATAGTGTCTTAAAATTGTAGTTCTGGTCCTACTAAGAACTAAGTTCTGGTCCTAGACATCAGGAGAGTCTAGTGAATGAGGAGGGGTTATTTTTTTTTTTCCACTATTTTTTTAGCTGTAGGGCATGTGTTTTGAAGGGTTAGGTGGACTTCAGTGATCAGTACTTGTCGTGGTTTAGCCTCAGACAGCAACACAAGACCACATGGCCACTCTCTCACACTCCCCCCACAAGGGGAGAATTGGAAGAAAAAGGCAAAACTCACGGGTTGAGACAAAGGCAGTTTAATGGAGGAATCTACAAACACCATTATGGTACCACTGTTCACTGACCAGACCCAGGATGCCCCAGCCCGCTCCCAAGAGCAGCGCCTTCCTGCCCAGCCAGCTCCTGCTAGATTGGGCATGGATGGAATACCTGTGTCCCTGCCAGAGCCTGGGGAGAATTAACCCTATCCCCGCCAGAACCAGGACAGTAATATATTCTATGGAGTTGCAGTGGCTATTTTCCATAACGTTGAAAATTACAGGTGGCTGAGAATGTTCCATGGGAATGATTTTTCTGGTAAAAGACTTTCTACAAAATTGAAACTTTCTTTTGGGAAATCAAAATGAAAGACTTCATTTTATTGTCAGTTCAACCTAAATCATAAAACTTAATTTTATAGAAGTGAGCCAAATGTTTTATTTTGACTCAGTTCAATACCTGTTTAATTTCAACTTTGCAGTTTGCTGAATGTTGAAATGTCAATATTTCTCACCGAATGGGAATGTTACCCAGCTGTACTCCAACTGTAGCTGAAAAATTCTTCTTCAGGTATCATAGACTGAAACTGCTAATTCTGCGGCTGTTTTCAGTATATGCTGCTTTTGCTTGGATGGTGAAAGAAGCAAGTCGATTTAACAGTTATCTTCCTCAGTTGTAAATCAAAAGGCAGACTTAAACCTCTGACATTTAAAGGATGGCACCTTTAAGGAGCGCCTTAAAGCTTAAGCCCGTACTCTGTGATTTAAAAATTTCTCTTAACAGACAAAACTGTAGCAGAATCATTGTTTCTACATTTTGCCTAGGCATTGCTGGCAGGGAAGGGTGGTCCATGATAAGCTGGTGGCTCAGCTCTATAGGGAGTGGTACTTGTGAATGTTTGTACCCTCAGCATAACATGTAACTGCTCACCGTTCTGTGCGGGGGAGAAGGCCAGGGGCCACCAGCGTCAGAAGTGGAGGCCACACCAGAGCAGAACTTGGTTGGACAGTGCAAGGAGTACTTCAGTCTGAGGAGGCAGAAGAGGCTATAAAACTGAACTGGTTCCCAGACCAGTTTTAAAATCAGTGCACACTGCTCCCTGCTCTTGCTGTCCTCTCTCCCAGGAGCAGCGCTGTCTGCGTTTCCTGCCTGCTTCTCCTTCCTTTTTCCCTTTTTTTCACATAGTGTGTCATCCATGGTCCTGGCCCCAAATGACTATCTGTCTTTGCAAACACAAAAGTGAGCCTTTATGTATGCCACCAATAATTTTGAAAGCTTAAATGACATCTTATTTAACACAGCTTTTAAGAGTTGTTTATGATTCATGCAAGACCAGCTTCCTTATATTTCTTTATGGGGGAGTGCGTGCGATTGGTGTTTCCGAGCCCTTCTGCTCTTCTCTCTTGCCTGCCAAGCCAGGAGTTGTGTTACTTCAATCTGTGGGAGCCTGTCATCATTTGGTATTTGCTGAGGAGAAGAGAGGGTAAAGAAGCAGCTTTCCCTTGTACTGTTTCCCCAGCCATTACTGACGCATTAAAAGCATTTACTTCTTGTTAATGAAACATGCGCAGTGTCTGAGCAGTAGCTGTGATGGGAGCTAGAAAAACGAAAGCTCTCATGTTTGAACAGAGAGTAACCCACAGGAGGGAAAATACCCTCTGCCTTTAAAGTTGTTTTAAAACATGCAAGTCAAGGTGTTATTAAACAAATACATCTGCTTCAATAAGATGTCAAGGGTGTCAGCCTCTTCCTTCTTCTTTGTGATTGTCCTAAAAGCAGATGTTTGATCAAGATCATATACTTCCTCAGAGGAGATCCTATGTTACACCTCCTCCTCCCACCCTACAAAAAAAAGTTCCCTTTAATCAGCTGCTAGAGTGCTGTACCAATTACCTCCCTACAGGGTGACCTTTTTATCTCGTAATGGCATTTTGGAATCCAGTCGCCCTATCCACACTGGGAGTGTATGCATGTCACATTTCCAATTCTCTCTCTCTTTTTCCCCCTGCTGTTGTTGGCACTGTATACGGCCTAATATATTCATGACCTAATTAGAGTAATTTTTGCATAATAACGACCTCCCGGGGAAACATTTTTTGGGGTGATTTTCGCGTGTGTGTGTGTATGTGCACACTCACACTGTTCAGACACATTAACTGGAACAAGTGTTTCTTAATTTTAAACTGTTTCTCTGGTTATTAGAAGTATTTTTATGTCATTTAAAATGGAAATGATGCAACAGGAAACCCCAGAGGAGGCAGAGATTATTTGTTTTATTTTTCTGCTCTGGATTTCTCTGTGTTACCGAGAAGCTTGTGTCCTCGCTTTTGAATGTCCAAGACAGCATCATGCTGCCTTGCCATTATTGGATCTCAATGCTTTCAAGGCTTCATCTTATCCTTGCCAGCTTCATCTTTCCCCTCTGTCACTCAGCTTCTTTCCCTCCTGTCCTCATTTGACCTTCAGTTTTCTACTGAATCCTTCATTTGCTGTGGTGGTCAGTTACTTCACCTTATCTTCACTCAAAGGCTCTGCTCTCTTCCCCTGGGATCTGCTGTTGTGGTAGCCCAGCCTTGCAGACTGTCTCAGTCTGTAATAACCCTTACTGCGTTACTGTCAGACTTATCTGGTTCTTGATGTCTCCTCCATTCCTTGTTGACCTTTCCGTTTTCCCTCACTTTGCAGTTTCCACTTTCTTTTTCTCTTCAGCTTCTGCTGATCATCCTTCCTGGAACACAGCTTCCACTCCCAGCCCTCTCTTCTCTAGCTCCAGTTCTTCCTTGTTTTCCAGTCCTTGCTGTTTCCTAGCTATTGTTTTCCAGTTTCAGTTTTCCAAAGAATGTAAGTGCAACCCTTTCTGGCAGAGATCAGGAGCCACATTCCTCAAGGTTCTTTGGTATAAATAAAGTAAGTCTATTGACCTTGACAATGTTAGTGGAGATTTACACCACCAGGACATGTTTGTTTTCGTAAGTATATTAATAGTATTTTCCCTAATCTGCTGTTTAAAGAGCATCATGGGGTAGCGTTCAGAGCATTTACTTGCTCTAAAATGACACTAAAGGATAGGTTTGCTGAAAAATTTATTTTATTTGTTTTCTGTTTCCTACATGTTTATTTTAGATGCAGTAAATAGTTCACTCGGGGCTTACGTCAATAAGGAGCAGATAAGCTTTCCATAGACAAATGTTTTGTAGTGTTGAAAAAACTCCTTGTGTCTTGCTGCACTCCTTGTTCTTACAGCCCTTGGCTCTTTATACCAAGCTCTGCTGACTTTGTCCTGTATAAGTTCCTGCAGTTTCAGGTTTGTCCACTTCAGTTCCTCCGTACACATGCATCCAGAAGCTTTGCAAATGCCTGCTGTTGGTGACTTGAGCGTATCTCTGTTTAAAAGCCAGGATGAACCCTGCTGGGATCTGCAGATCCATCTCCTGCTTCTGTTGTAGTCCTTCATCCCGTGCCTAACTGCCAACTTGCACCACGCCTGGCTGGCAGCATCCCCTGTCATTTTCAGTGTGGGTATATGTGCCAACAGAGGATGGGAATTAAATAAGCATACCCCAAAACATGTGTTACCAAAATGTAGGTTTTTAAAATAGTCTGCGGGAATGTATCAGTCTACATTAGAAAGCCCCATGAAATGTTCCTCACTGCTGTTTGCTGTAACACAAATGTTTTTTGATATAGCTCCAAGATACATTATGCAAAACTGGGGTATTCATAAGATTGTTTCACATCCTGGCATCTCTGTGTTCTCATGTTGGTTCTTGAATTGATTTCTCATGTGCCTGAGCCTAAGCCTAGGCCTTAGCCTAGGAACATGCACACGATAAATGGGAACCACTGTAAATGTACGATGCAGTTGGAGAATTGCTGTCATCTCTTTAAAGCCATAGTTCAAATGAACCTTACATTTCACCATCTTTGTGTGCAGTTTCAAGCTAGACACATGGATTGTGTATTAATACCTACAGATTGTGGGCTAATGGGCTTAGGAGTGAGTAAGAAGGTGCAGATGTCGAGGCTCTGAAAGCTGCTTGATTAGTGTATAAAACTGAAGGTACTGCAGGAACAGGTGGGCTTGGGTGTGGGGATGGAAGACAAAAAAGGTGCTGTGGATAGCTTTGAGGTAATTCTGAATAGTTTCGCAGCAGTTTTGCCTAATGCTCCATCTGTGCTTGGTCGCTGCACGTGGAAGGGATGGCATATCTCTTTCAGATCACTGGAAGAAGGGTGATTTTGAGGACTGTGATAAGTTCTGTACATAGGGGAATAATTCATAACCAGAATAGAAGAGGCTGTTAAGAGTCTTGCAGGCCAGTGTGCCAATTAACTTTGGTAACCTTTTCAGTCTTGCTTCTGCTGTGCTTTGTCTTGTTTCCTTCAGTCAGGCAAAATTCATATGTTATTTACCCTTTTCCTTCTTATAACACCGAACAGCGATCTGAAGAAGGAGCTCCTCCTGAGCTAAAATAGAAAAGGGGGCCACTGTGTTTGAATGGAAAGTGACAGAGAAGTGGAAAATACATATTTTGATTTTTGGCCATATAAAACCTGTATTGCTAACTTTCCAGAAGTTACACAGGGCCTGAAACTTTTATTCCCAGATTCTTCAGAGCTTCAGTTAAGAACACCAAAATAGGTATGCTCTGAATCTGAACTCTGACCATTTGAATCTGTGCATTTAGGTTTTTGAAAGCTGACTTTCTTAGGAGGTTACTGCTATAGCTCTGTCCCCCACTTCTTTAGAAGTTATCCTGGTACTTCTTTCTATGAGCTTGACCAGAATCAACAAATCCTATGACAGCAACAGACGCAGAGAGACACATAAACAGGGATGTATTTGAATTTGAACTGGAAGCAAAATCGGGTTTTGAGTTCACTTTGGGTTTTGTGGCTGCATTTATGGAGATCTTTGATTAAACATAGTCACCATCCCTTGCTTTTGGCTTTATTATGTCCCTAAGCAGGGGACCCACAATAGAGAGGTTTTTTGTACCTAAGGTACTGATAGGTGCTTGATTACAGGATAGTATTATCGATCTCTTCACACATGTGAGTTGTGTTTGCAGCATCACAATCCTGTTGCTCTTATGTACTCTACATTTAGTGGAGTAAAGGCATTTCTTGATTAATTCCTCTTACTACCCTTTCCTATAAAGATGGCACTGGTGACAAAGCTGAGCACATATTAGAAATCAGGAGCTTTGGTTTGTCCATGCTTTATCACATAAAGAACTAACAGTGACTCAGGATGCACAAATTACATTTTTCCAAAGAACTTACTTCAGAAGTGCAAGGCTTGACATTTAAAGAACAATGAGAAATCCCAATTGCTACCTACTGCTTCCTGACACCTTCTTGACACCAGGTGCATCTTTTCGCTGTACCCAAATGGAATAAATCCAGAATAGAAAAGGGGATGACACTCAAGAGTACTCAAGAGAGTCCAGAGCTCCCAGAAGCAAGAAAAGAGAGTAACATACACACACACCAAAACAAAACAAACAAAAAAAAGGGGGGATCAGAAGCAACTGTATTAGGCTGAATAGAGAAAAACATCTAATTTAACATTCCCTGACAACTTTCTAATACTGCTTACAGTATGGTAGTAGGAGAGCATGAAAATATTCCCTTGCTAATTCCCCACTCCCCCAAAATCTTGAGATGAGTAAAAATGCAACAGCAGAGAAGGCCTGCTTCCCTTTTTTGTAAGATTTCCACAGATATATGATTTAATTCTTAAGTCTTGTCTCTTCTGTTCTGCTCTGACTGTATCATTTGAGGTCCAACTTTTATCCTCTTGAGGATTTCTATGGGAACAAAACTTCAGCCTGGAAAAACTGGGCTTTATTCCTTTGTCTCATGCCACCTCTTTTCCTGATTAACCACAGCAAGTATCTCAGGGAGAGAGGAGTCTGTGGCTGCTGGGTAATCTGGTTCAGAAGGTTTCTTTAACAGCTGGATCAATAAGTGCTTCTTCCAGATGCCTGTTTCCTTGATTGATCTGGTTGACTTTTTCCCTTTTCATCATCCTTTTTTTCTCTTGGCACTTCATTTTAATTCATCTACAAATGACCCTCCCCCTCTCCAGATGCCTCTCCATATTTAACTGCTGCCTGACCATTCTGTGGACTTGGCACATCCCTAGCCCAAGGAGCTTTATGTAAGAAAAAAGCCCCAAACTCATTAAATAGCTTTTTCGTGCAAGGCAGTGGACTGCTTGGTCCTGACCTTTCTTGCAGCAGCCAAGCCTCACCTGAGAAGGATGGCAGGTCAGTGCCTCACTCGGTCATGCAGAGCCAGCACAGACCCAGCAGGGTTTATTAGTCTGAGCTCTGCACCCCACCTTGCTTGTGAGGGACGTGTGTCTCCCTGTTCTGCTGCCAGAGCTTCCAGCTCTCCTCCCAGTCTCACCTCCAGTATGTGCAGAAGGCACCTTCTTTGGGTGCCGACAGAAGTAAAACGTGCAGGTCCCCCACCCCGTCATTACCCTTGATCAAGCATGTTGCATAAACATCTGTACCCTTTTCACATCGCAGCAGGGAGTCGCCATAAAGCTCTTGTGCACCTGTAAGAACACAGAGTCCCCCACGTTACAGTGCTCCCTGCCTTATGAGACTCCACGCCGTTGCTGGCTCCTTTACCCATTAGTCGATAAAAGAGTTCACAAGCCCCGGCAATTGGTTGCATCCCCCCTTTCAGCAAGGCTGATGCTTGCAAAGGCCATCAACTTTCCTGACAGAACATTTTTTTCACTGGAAAGTGCTTTTTGCTGTTGCAATGTTCATTTGCAATGTTGTTTTATCATTTCTGAATCAAAAAACTGTAAAAATGCCTTGATTTCATCTAAATGCAATGTTTCCAATGCCCTAAACCAAATGTTTGCACGCGTGTTAAAATTTTATTTCAGAGGAAATGTCAAAAGTTATTTGGTTTTGTTCTCACTTGGAATGAAATCAAATCTTGATGCTGCTTCCAGCCTTTGGAAAACAAAAGAAAAAACCAAAAGCTCTCAGGAGGTCACTAACATACTCTAGGAAAACTAGTATTCTTGTCTATGCTGGGATTTACCCCCGACGCCACCATAGTACAGGTATCTCTGCTGGCTGTGGAAATGGTAGATTTACCAGCACATTGGGGTACCAGGGTTCCCTGTCACAAAGCATTGTCTACATCTGTTTTGTAGGCAAAATATTGGTAACTGATCTGTCAGCATGTCACACTGCTGGAGCTGGGATCAACCAAAATTAGGGAAAGGTGAAAGATATAAAATAAAGCAAAGCTCGGCAGAGCCATAAATTGCCAGACAGAGATGCTCATTTGCTTTTGGCAGAAAAGCTGTTGCCTCTGCTGCCAGCACTTCTTCATTGAGGATTACGAGAGTCCCTTTTGAGTTTGCTGAGGAATCCTGGTCTGTCATCAGGCCTGAGACCTTTGTGCATCCATTCCATCGCTTTGATTAATCTGGGCAGCAGAGAGACACATGCACAAACGCATACATCCCGTGATTCAAGCTGAAAGCATTCCAACCCAAAAAGGATTTTGAAGAGAAATTGCCGCTGGATTTTCAGATTCATGAGTCTTCAAGGGGCACCTTTTGAGATAAACTTAATTAAGCAAGTCGTTCTATTAATCAGTTCTAATTACTCATGCAAATCACAAGTGCTCCGGCCTGTGGTTAAGTGAAACCTGATTTGATCCCAAGTGCAGCCAGGCTCAGTAAGTCCAGTGGGTATTTGCAAGAACGTGCCTTTACTGATCTTCCTGCTTCTCTCCAGGTACGATAATCTGGAGACTGTAATGTGAATTGATGAGTTGTCACGGGCCATAATGCTATTATCCTAAACACTGGAAAAGAGGGGATAAAAAGCAGAGCATGGAGCACATGAACTCATTTCTCTCCATCCATGTGGTATGCACATGGGTGCCAGCGGACGTGGGAAGGTCAAGGCTGTGGGCATGTAACAGGGAAGGCTAGCTACGTGTGTGAAATACCATGTAAGTGAAAAGAGCCGTCTGTCCCTTTCAAAGCAGAGATCTGCAGTGGCTGTTTACTGGGAACTAGGGAATGAAATTTGTCAAAGGGACATGAGTCAGAGTAGGGCATGATCTTGTGTGACTTGGGGCCCCAATATGCCATTTTCCATCTTAATCCCACTATGTAAAACAGCTACGAATAACTCAGTATTAGGCTGGCAGCAAATGTGGACAGCAGAGGTAAATGAGTGAGTGATTGCTGACTTCACCTTGATTGATTTGCGTAACACAGTCCTGTTGGTTAAAGGGCTGTGAACATGGGTTTGTTCTTTTCCTTGCCTTTAAAGTACCGTCAGCATAAATATTCATTAGCATAAGAGTAGCGTTAACACTTCAAAAAGGCTCCTATTTCACAGAGTCTCAGCTGTGAGACCTAGGCCTTTGATTGCATTAGAACTGAGAAACTCCTTTTGCTTGGCCTGGGATTTCCCTGGAACTGGGCTGTAGTCACCACCTCCAGTGTACTGCACTCAGAGGATGTCAGTGGAGGCGAGGGCTTTATCAGCGCAGCTTCATGGCAGAAGCTCTCTCCAGCAGCTTGAACTTCTATCTTAGAATGCATCTTCCCTCTCCTGTGCTCAGCTACTGGCTGAAGAACCCTTACAGGGAAGCCCTGGCTTGTAGGTTTATTATTATTATTAATTTATTTGCATGCATGCGTGCTAGCCCTGCACACACATCCATGTGCATTATTCCTCCCTTTCGCACTTGCATGACTGGCAAAATGAGCTACAAGCAGATAAAAATTGAAACACAGAACAGAGCAAATTACAGCATGTTCAATTATCTTTTTTGAAATCGTTCTTCATCTCTGCTCTGCTCAGTGCCTGGTGATGCTCCCTTTGCAATCCGACAAGGGCATTTTTTTCTCTCGTGTTTTATCCCTTCTCTTGGGTGGCAGGGTGGACAAGGAGCCAGGACTTGAGGAGAAGTTGTGCAGCAGGGCCAGGCAATTCAGGCTGCGTTAACGGGAGATCCAAAAGACCAACACTTTTTTGGTCTCTGTTCAACAGCCTGTGTAAGGAGTTCTCTCTTTGTTTCTTCTTGTTACGTGCAAATATTACAGTGGCAAACACTGATTCCTTCCCCGCTGCTTCCTTGCCAAGGAGGCAGAGAGAGATAGCTTTGCCTTGTTTACTTCCTTGCTGCTGTATTGCAAATTGCCACTCACCACCTGCTAGTTGCCGGCCTCACCTCACCCAGGGCTTTGCTAATTAACGGGCTCCCTCTCCTGGCTCCTTGTAGCACCCCTGCAAGATAAGAAGGGCTCAGGGCCCCAGGTGGCCCTGGCTGCCTCCAGTTTTGCTTCTCTTTTCGAGGGCTATGGATTTGTTGCTTAATTTCTGATTCTTTTGGGCAGGGAATTTCAGTACTGCTTCTGGATTGACAGCGCTGGCAATGAAAGTTTTCTGTCAGTTTACAGGAGAGATGCTCCTTCCATACCCCTGAAGACTGGCACAAAGGCATCACCTTTTGGGTTGAGAGGAGGTTTTGTTCTTTATGGTCTATTTAGCTCTTGGCCTCTCTGCTGAGAAACCGTCAGAGAATATAGTGTCAAGTGTGGTAGTAATAGTTTTAATAATGAGGACACCTGTCTGCAGTAAAATAAGATTACATCAAGACATTTTATGCAGTTCACATGTAAGTTAGGAATGACTTTTGGTGATGCCAGCAGGGATTGCATTAGAGGATTGAACAATAAATGCAACAAATTGCCCATTAAAATTGGGAGAAATTTCTTCAAGTAATGAAACATATTTAAACGTGTGTGTTATAAAGGTGAAACGGTTGAGCAGCTTCCAAGTCGTATTATGTCTGGTAAAGAGCCTGATCAGCTTAAATTTGGAAAGGAATATTTTGCGGTTTAAGGTAGAAGCAGATTTTTTGTAATTGTTTGTTATTAGTATCAGTGTGGCAGAGTTAACAGCATGTCATCCTGCAGATAAGGAGGGACTAGAGGAAGACTGTAAGCAATCCAAAGCAATTGGAATGCAGATTCTTAGGCAAGAGAAAGTATGGCAAAAAGCAATTGTTCTTATCCCTATATGTGGGAAGACTGTCTTGCCCACGGTTGCTCAAAGACTTGTTGGGGAGAACTTGAAACAGCCCATCTTTGGGGAATCTTAGTCCAATATTCGTCTCTAAAACCATGTTTTCTTTTGGTTACCATCTACGTACATCTTCTTCGGGAAAGACTTGAATCTCACACATTGCTGAAGATACTCTTAACCTGTCAGTCCAAAAACCCAAATAAAAGGGCAGTGTATCAATGCGGAAAACCAAAGAGAGCACCTAATGAGGAAGAAATTGTACTTTTTACAACTTTGCAAATATTAAACTATTGGCCCACAAAACCAGAGCAAGTAGGAACATCCTTTCATATTATCTCCAGTTAATATACGGAAAAATAGCGACATAATAGGGCTGTTATTTAACCAGCATCACACACTAAACCAGGGATTACCTTTTTAAGAACTACATATTATCATATACGGCGTCACTGTTCAAGCCAATAAAGTGCAAAATACACACAGTCATGGTGTTGCAAAAACTACAGCTGAGATGCTCCAAAGTGACCATCAGCTTCTGGGATTTACGTTTTTTGAGTAGCAGTTCAAAACACCTTTAGCAGGAGGCCTAAAAAACTGAGTCCCTAAATCACTAGCCATTTTTGCAAATGTAGGCCTGGTGTTTTTAAAATTCACTTCTAATAATTTACAGTGTCATCCAGGGAAGTAACATTTGGGTTTAAATTTATGGGGCCAATTGCATGTGTGATATAAATCTATATCATTCAGCAGTTACCCCAGGAGTGAATCTTGCAGAGATTTTTATCTTGACAGTAGCCCTTTAAAAGAAAAGGAACAGGAAGGCACTGAATTGGAACAACCCAGCATCTCTCTCGTGTTTGTCTTTGGTAAACACTGCAATTTATTTAAAGCACACGGAAGGGAGAAAAAATATGGCAAAGTTAAATCCCAACAAATTGTTTTATATTTACAAATGAATTAGATTATTTGCATTTGTTGTGTTTTTGGGTTTCTTTGAAACTGCAAATTAATGAGAAAAAATTATTTCCGAATCTTATTTTACTTAAAGGCGAGTTTAGTGAAGGCAATTTGCATGTAAATCAACGTTTACCTGACGCGTGCAATTTCCACAGTTAGATAAACCATAACATGAAACAGATGAAAGACATGGGAACTGTATAAAAATTCTTTGAAAGATAATAGGCGGCAGTTTGCAATAAATATTCATTAAGTGAGAGGGTGCCCTGTTCTCTCTCTACGCTGCTTTCCGTACAGCACTCACCTCTTTCTGACAGCCTCCTTGTTACATATCTTTGCTCTCCTATTTCTTCCTTATTTAATCTGTCTTCTTCCTTACGGTGTAGCACGGGTCACTTTCATTATGGGATGCTCCGTGCATTTCCACCATCAGTCTACTTGTATGATTTATAATACAGACCAGGAAGGAGGCATGTGAAAAATTAGCAGGGAGGTAAGAGTGAGTTCCAGGCATAGCCTGGCATTTGCTGGGGGCAGTAAGCTGCAGGGACAGGAGGGCAGCTGTCGCCTGCCAGCTTCTCCTGCGGCACAGCCTCTGCAAGCCAGGCTGGCTCCGTATCCTGCCACCACCCTGCCCCAGCTGAGAGAGTGTTGGGATGCAGGGCAGCCGATGGTGATGGGCAAAAAACTACTCCAAGAGATGCAGCAAGCTGGGCGTCCACTTGGCCTTCCAGCCCAGCCCTTCTCAAGTTTGTGAAAAGAAAAGCTTTTTCCTGCTGGTCTAGTCCTCATCTCCGGGGCAGCAGTGTTTCATTTGGCTGATGCCAACATGTAAAGCCTTGAGCCAGCTGTCTGGGGCACGGCTGTGACTAAAAGGATGTCTGAAAGAAGTAGAGACCAGAGGAAATCACATGACAAGTCTTGTGTGCCTCAGTGGTGTGGGTCACCCCTTTGATGCTTCTCACATACATGGGTAGCATCAGAGATGTTGCTAGAATCTTTAGAAGTCTTTGGGAGTTCTGGGAGGGATTGAGCACACTCATCATTTCACCCAAATATCTGATACATCAACTGAGGTAGATCAGACAGTTGTCACACTAAGAATATGACTGGTGTTCTAAAACTTGCAGTTTTAAAAGCAACTGGTAGGTGACCAGTTGAGAGATCAAATGTTCCACGTTGCAGTGAATTCAGACTGCATTTTATTGTATGTTCTGTGGTGTCTGATCGCGTGCCTAGAGAGCCATCAAAAGCTGCGATGTAAGGCCAGATGGTGTACTGGCAATATGCTGTGAAATTATAATAGCAGCAGGTCTGCAACGTATCTGTGAGGGCTGTGTTCCCACTCCCCAAGATAAGCTATTTTCACAAATGACTAATCTCATGTTTGATAGGCAGTACGCTACTCACGTGCTGCACTGCAGGATTTCCACACGAGCAGCGAGCAAACACACGCTTGCTTAGGTGGCTTCTGCCGAGCAGACCTTCTTTAGGATAGACCTTGTTGAAGCCCATTGCTTCGCACTGCAGCAGGACTGTGGGCTGGTGGGATCCCGCTGTCCTTACTATTGAAGTGCAGATCCCATTGCTTCGTTGGTTGTATAAGAGTCATCTGTCATCTTCCTTTCCTAAATTTCCTGTCATTCCATCCCGCCAGCCTGCAGGACTTTAGCCAGAACATGCCTCTGGGGCTTGGTCTGTCCTTGGGAACAGTTGTCATCTGTCCTGCTGCTGCCTCCTGTGCCTGAATTGTAGAGCTCTGTTACCACTTTCAGACACAAAGCCAACTCTGTTCGCTCACGCTCTCTATTTACATTTAATATCCCTTAAATGATTAAAGCAAACATTCCTAATTAAATGTTAACGTGCTGTAAGTATCTGCAGCCAGTGTACTGGCCGCTGCTCTAATCTCATATATGTGGACATAGCACCTGGACTTAAGGAGGAAATTACTTTTTGAAAGTTTGATGGGGGAAGCACAAATAACTTATCCGGTCATCCCCATTAGGTTTACTCTTTGCCTTTGGGAAGATCATCGTGCGGCTGGGTGCTCCGGACCTCTAGGACTGAAGTCTATGTGTGCCCAGGGCCCCACGTGGTTGTCTCAGCACAGAACAGAATCAAGCCTGCAGACACTCTGTGTGCAAACCTCTGAAGAGCAGGCAAAAGGAACAAGGAGCAAATCATGTCGTTATACAAATGGGAATTAGATGTGAATTGAAGGAGTTATTACAAAAGAAAAAAGCCATTTGCTCTTTAAAGAGACACTAGCAAGTTAGACTGTTTGCATTTCTCAGTTTGCTTTTAATTCCAATTTAACGGCAGAGTTTTCTTGGTTTCCTTTGTCCTCCAAGAAAGGTTCCTCCCCACCCTTGTTAGACTGTGCCAACACCTATTCTGTGGTGTTTCGCTATTTACTGCGACACCCTTTGCTTGTAGTCAGTGTAATGACAGAGGAAGGTGTTTCCGCAGTTTCACTCCCTCTGCTGACTACTTCTGTAACACCAACATTAACGGAGCTTAAAAGGTGGTGAGATTTGCTCCAGTGCCAGAATGTATGTAATACAGCTGTGTGTGCCCTCTGTGGTTTGCTTTCTTTCCTGTACCCCAGATCGACTCTGAGATACACAGACATGAAAATGTTGCACTTGACCAGTTTTTCCACTTTGCTTTGCCTCAGTCTTGCCTTCTAATTCTTGAAGTTTGATGGACTGTGAGGTGTTTCAGAGACATCTTTTTCTTTGAGTTCACTGCAGTGTTTCAGAGGTGCACTCCCTGTTCTTGCTTTCCTTTATGGTGCGTGGCTTTGTAATTTTTTTTTTTCCTTCAGTGTTAAAGGTCAGTCTCTTGGAAATAATTTGTTTTATTTTTATGTAGACAAGACAGATGAGATTAAATTATGTTACTAGTCCCATACATGTTTCTCTCCAGAAGTTCCCCATGCACGATATTTTGGCTCATTCCAACTACGTCAGTGTTCAATATTTGAGGAAGTGGGTGATGACTATCCACGTCTTGGTTAATGAGATTATCTGAACTTTTTTTAGGATCTGAACAGGTAGACTGTGTCCTACTGTGGTTCAATTCCGGTATAACTTCAGTGAACTGTTGATTCTCAGTCCCTCAAACTGCAGATCCTAAAGCACTGAAGTATCAGCCATAATTATAGTTGCAAGACATCTCCAGATTGAACGGTTATTGAGGGAAGGCAAGGTGGTGACAGAGCTACTTTATTCTGCTGTCAGGAAGACAACTTCTTATGTGTGCTTCCTATATTGAGGTGGTCATCTGCATCTTTTATCATTATGCTGGAGATGATGTTGATTTTCTTTGTGTGGTGGCACAGTGTAGTTGGTTGGATTCTACTCACCTAGGAGGATCTAGAGACACAGAAAAGGTCCCCTGGATTTTTCAAGCATGTTCTTTGAGGTGTTTTACCTTTTATTAAAAGAGCTATATGTGTTCATCAAGCTAGAGAAAAAGTTCATCGAGGTAGAGAGGAGTCTCTCTCATGGCTCCCCTGGACATGCCAGTCATCAGGGTTGTAGACATACATGAATAAAAGATGGCACCTACTAGTGGCTGAGCTCACAGAGCAGGTGACAACCTACTCCAGCTATTAAATACGAAATAACAAACTGAATACTTGCTTGTCAAATGCTTGCTTAGTTGGCAAGGGCCTGTGGTTTCACAGCTGATGGCTCAATATCCTAATCCTAGCTCTCCAGATGTGTCTGTGTCCTTGTAGACAACAAACTGGATATAGTTGCCAAGGTAAACAGAAATAAGCTTGACAAAAGAATAAAAGCTGTGCCTCTTGGGTGCAAAACAAGGTTTGCTCAGCTTCCCCACGGTAACACCTGGCTCTTGGGGCACTAGAAATACTATATTCATTGGCACTGAATGGCTCTTTGCTGGAACTTACTCAGGACTTTTTCAGGAAGGAAGAGCACGTCCCCGCATGGCTTTGTTTCAGAAGGCATATAAGGCAAACTCCCAAGTCACCTTCATTCATGTCAAGCTCCTGAAGGAGTAAAACCAGCATGAAACAGAAGCTGCAGTTACAGCTTTTGTTTAAGAGGATGCTGTCAAGCCCTTTAAGTACAAATACCAAACATGTCTTCAAAGTTCTGAATTCTCCTGGGGACCATGCTCTATATTCCACTACAGTAGTCTTGCTTTTTAAAACCAGTCCTCTGGTATTTAGTAATCTGAAGCAAATACAAGACCCTTTCAAGCAGAGATAAAATAAAACCCCTGCTCAGAGTCGATAGCATGGAAAGCTAGTGCGGTATTCTGGGCAGCAGCTTAACTTTGTGAGGTCTATGTTCCAATCCCCAGTGCGCATGGTTGGGTGGATTTTTTTAATAGTGATTCTCATGCATACTAATTTTTCCCTGCCTCAGTTCTCCATCCATAAAATGGGGCGATAGATTTGTGAGGATAAATGCTTGCACCGTTGTGTAGAGTTTACATCCTGACATGACAGAGTTGTAAGCAAGCAACTGAAATTCTGCTGAGTCAAAGTCAAGGATTCACATTGGTTCCCATGTTCTTTATTGCTGCTAAGTATTCAGGTGATTAAAGTTAAGTATTTGCATGCTACTGTCAAGTTTTGATTAATGTAAAAATATTTACGTGCACAAGGAAATAGAGTTCAAAAGAAGCAGTATTTCATGTATTTTAGATCAGCCAGTTAGGAGACAGCAGCAGTGCTATGTGACTCAGGTGAACATTGCAAATCACTCAGAGTATTGAATAGGTAACTGGATGTTTACTGCCACTAGCTCAAGAAAGGCACAGGGGCTATGTTTCAGCTACGCTGGAGAAAAACACTACTTCTGACTCATCTGAAGAGGTCATATGCAAGGTAAAAAACAAAATTGGGGAGTGTGGTTTCAGGAGCTGAGTAGATGACCTTGATGGTTTCATCCAAAGGTCATATGGCACTTTCCGATAAGTCCAAAGAGAAACATAAGTCCTTGTCTTTTTCTGTGCAGTTTACAAACCAATGCAACTGATAAGAATGTTTTGCGTTGCACAGTTCATCCAATACCAGAAAATAGCACCCTTAGAAGTGTTATTTAGACAACATATTAAATATACTTTTACTGCATTTCATAAATTTCCAATTTTCACAATGATATTTTTCAAAGTCCCGCCGTAGAAGTCCTGTGATTATGGCATAATCACAGGTTTCTTCTATTTGAATGGAAAATACTCTTTTTCTTCTAGTTGTGAAAAATAACTTGATGAAAGCATGACTCATAAAGGCTCAAAACCTAAATTTCAAATTAGAAAGCCAACATGTATGTTTTCAAATCTCTCAAGGTCTTTAAACCAATCGTGTGATTATTTTTTTAGGCTTAGCTCATTATTTTCGACTGGGGAGGGTGATTCTGTAGGCGAATGTTGAAGCTCCTGTTCAGCTTCGTGTATGTATGCTACAGCAGCTGAAGTAAGGGTTGCAGTGGTAATGTATGTGTTATTATCGAATGTCTGAGATTTTCTTCACTTCACTGGAGAGTCATGTCTTTTTAAAAACAGATTTAAATGAAATGCTTAGGGTGTCTGTACCCACAGAATATTCATACTGTCTTTTAGATTGTTCTGGGATTGTGATTCACTGCCAAGGGGCAAATATTAACATATCTTTGAACCTTATGAACCTCCTGAGAAATGTTATAGCACTAACATTCAATATCCACCAAATTATTGAGAATTATATGACACCTATCAGTCACTTTGATGTTCATGGGACCTGAGCAGTCTGTATCTGACTCACCTCTTGCCTTGTGATCGGTCTACCCTTGTGCAAAGTGATCCTCTCTTCCGAGCCTTCCTTGCTGATTGCAGCATATCTCTTTCTTTTTCATGAATATGCTTCCGTGCCACTTTGTTCCCTCTCACAAAGCTGCTTCAGCCTGGACAGTCTCTGCTGCTGTTCCTGTTCCCTGCAATCCATGCTTGCCAGCAGAGCCCCATCGCCATGACTCACTCCAGTCACCTTGAGATGGTTGTTCCTGTCTTTTGTATTTGCAGCCCTTTTGCACTCCATTGGGGTGGCTCATCTGGTTCCTCTTCCTTGTTGACAATAGTAGGTTACCAGCACGTAAAGCAGCCTGCACATTGCACAGTCAGGTACCCCCAGGTGAGTGCAGCACTGATCTCTTCTTGGTGATTTTGCTAGCTCTCAGCTCTTTCCTCCTTGCAGCATCCAGAAAATTTTACATCTTAGCTTAAGCCACAGTCGGCAGTTCTGTAGCATGTGCAGAAGGAGACAGTTTATTTATTTGAGGAAGTCAAATATGTCCCCACCCATGTGACATTGTAATTTTTCTTCTGTAGAAAGACCCTGGGTAATATATTAGTGGGAGTCACAAAGGATTTTTTAACCTACTTGAGATTTATTTAAATCTTCATATTTAATTTTGGAAAGAATCCAACTGATTAAAATACACAATATTTTCAGTTACAAAAGTTTTGACAGCATAAATCTAATTTTTGCATTTTCTTATATCATTAAACTGTTCTACTCTATGCTAATGCTTTGTAAAGAGGGTTATTAGCACCAAAGGCAAACCTTAAAAGGGTTGGAGGTTTGATTCATCTATGAAGCACCGACAAATTTGGATTAATTATTCAAATCTAATCCAAACCTCTCGAGTCTGCAAAATTGGGCTGGAAATCTCAAGAGAACAGGTTAGCTTGTGGGATTTCCGGTGCTGCCTGCCTAGCTTTCTGATGAGCCTACATAACTAGTAGAACCTTTTAAATGTACCACCTTTCTAAATTATGCGTGTATTTTAGATTCAACATCATTCAGGTGCAGCTGGTGCTGAAGCTTTTCAGCATGGGCGAGAAATGTTCCCCTGTCATAGTCGTGCCTTTGCTTTGGTACAGTACCTAGCACCTCCATGGCACTGAGGATCAGGAACTTAAAATGGCAGAGAACGGACTGCTCAAATAGCTGCCTTCAGCAAGAGATATCCACAGCCACGTTTCTTACATTGCCAGAGGTGTAAATTGCCCCAAATATTCTGAGCTATTTTTTTGCGTGGGAGTGATTCTGCTGTGAAAAGGTTAGCATTTATTTAGCCTGACAAATAGCTTTTGAGTTTCCTAAAGCTCACCATTTAAAACTGTGTACCTACTTAATATTTGATCCTAAATCTGCTACCAGTTAAGTCCCCTGATGATTAGATGTTCTAGGACGGTAAGAAATAGTCCTGTGTCTGTGTAGAAATATATAGCCTGTCAAGACAAAAATTATGCTCTGAGGGACAAGCACTGTGTCTAGCTTTATGTTTGCAGAGCAGCTAGCACAGCAGGGTCCCTATCTTGATTTGAGACCTCTCGGAACTACTACAAGATAAATATCAAATGATAACTCACGCCATTCTGCAAGAGGACTACAGATTTTCAAGGAACACCAGGGAGTTTTGATTTTATGACCCCAAGAGGAATAGCACAGACTTTTCTCTCCATATAATGGACAGGGATGGCTGGAATTTCTTGCTCAGTGACAGGCCAGCAGGTAATGCTGACCCGTGCATCTGACCCGTTATCAAAATTCCTCCGGCTTCTCAGGTACCCTGATTTCAGAGCAGTTAGAAGGAGGTTCAATGGCACTCTGTAGAAGGTAGGACATTCATACCTGTTACTGGGATGCAGGCAGAAAGCGTCACAGCTCATGGGTTTTGCAGTAAAAGGCAATTAATTATCACCTCGATGACCTCCTTTGCTATCAAATTGCTGCTCAAATGATTTTACTACTATTTATAATGAGGCCAGATCCTGACTATTTTATCCAGTGATTTCAGTGAAAGCTGATGGGTGCTTGGCACATTAGAAAACATTGTATTTTATGGTTGTGCTACCTCACTTCAGGGATTTGCTTTTATGCATGCATGTGTATTTTTATACTGCTCCTCTGCTCTGCTTGCATGTTATTGGGAAGTCTAGTGGTTAATGTGATCTAAAACTGTGAAAATGAAACTCAGAATGTATCAGTATATTCTGACATGCTTTGTGGCTGGAGATCTGAGTTAAACCTTGCTTTTGTGCTCTCAAGCACTTCCAGAAATCAGAAAGACATTAATTTGTTTTCTCATTTTCAAGAGAATGAGTTATCTGGTCACCCTCAATTTAAAACATGTGGTTGGACATCACTCTGCTGATAGTTATAGTAAAAGACATTTTGTAAAGCAGTACTTTACTTTTTAACTAGTAAGGTTCATCTTGGTGATGAAGTGTGAGACTGGGAACAGCAGCTTCATGGATTCCTTTCCTCTCCCCATTCCTTTTCTGGAGAAGAAAACAGTGGCAGTGAGACCTGGAGCCGCTGCCCCTTTTCCCTTTCACTGAGTTTCAGCGCTGGGTCCCACCTCTGTGGAGCTCTGCAAAGCCTGGAGATCCTTTTTGCTACGGTTGCTGTGCCTACTTCTCGTGAGGCCCAAGGGCAGAAGAGTCAGAAAGGAGGAGAGAGCAGGCAGGCAGACCGGGGCACGTTGTTCTTCTCCTAAGCAGTCATCTCATCTCTTTTACCAATGAGCAGGACGAGACTCTGGTGCTGTCACAGACACTTCCCTTCTAATGCCTTCCAAGCGACTGCAGCTCCCATAATCATTTCTGCATCCTGCTTAGCATGATTTCAGTCCCCACAACTGCTAGTGACTCACTCCAGTGGCCCCAGTAAGATCTGAGTCCCACTTTTCCTCTCCAGCTCCTTGGGTTGCAGTGATGAAGGGAAGGAGGGGGAAGAGAAGCCGTGGCAAGCTCAGGTAGGAAAGATGGTGATTCCATGTCAAACTAATGGAGGAGAGAAAGGATAAGAGAACAGGGCAGGGTTGGATGCAAGTGTCTGGTGAAGGCAGAGAAGATATACAAAATAATGCTCTCCAAACGGGACAGATGGGAACTAAGTCTAAAGGATCCATTACTGTCAATGCTATTTTACCTTTATCCTAGCTGGATCAAACAATCAAATGGGGGTGGGGAGGGAGGGAACAAAACAGACTGACCCAACCCTAAAAACATGTGTAGCCTCATTAAAATGAAGGAAGAAGGAGCACCGTCAAGGTGCTTCAGAAACCTTCAGAAACCTCCAAGTTTCTGCAGAATGGCAGGAGGAGTGTAGTATTTTCAAGTGAGAGAAAAAAAAGAAAAGCTGTCCTATCTCTGCTGTACCTGTGCTCCATTTCTATTTTAAACGCAGGTAAAAATAAGGAGAAATCAAAATTGCTTACTCTTTCCCCTTACTGAATTAGGGTCTGGAGGCAACATCTCCAGTTGTTACTCCCATCAGACTTCTGGTTTCTATACTACATGTTGTGCTTCAAGGTCTACTAGTGTGGTTTGGAAGAGAAAGGATGTGCCCTATTGTCATTGTTCCGTGACCTGGTGAGGAAGGAGGTTTTGGGTCCACAGCTCCTTAGGCAATTAGCAGTTAAAGAATTAACTTGTTCTTTAAGAAAGCTCAAGTCTCGTATCTTCTTGTCTAAGGAACAGCCGTGACTTAAGCATGACTCAAGTAGCAGTGTGCTTTTTACATCCTTTTACTCTCCAGACCAAGTTGTCCAGGGGAGACCTGTCTCCATGGGGAATATGCATTCGTCCTTCGAAGGTGTTCTTGGTTTGGGATTTAGGGTTGGCTGGTTGGTTTTTCCGTGTTCTGTGTTCTTGAGTTGGGGTAGTGGCCCCACTAACAGCTGTCAACCCCCTCCACAGAGAGACAGGCAGAGAAACCAGAAAACAAACAACACATGAAACGAAATTCAAAATGTGTTCAGAGAAACATGCTACTTCAAAGGCAAGCGTAGAGTCCCTCTGGAGCTCATTACTGTAGTCAGTGGAGGGGAGGGGTAAGGGAGAGCACGGAGTAGGAAACTGTGTGTATCCTTTTCCAGAGGCTACAATGGACATTGCAGCCTATGAATACCTGCCCCTCACCCCCATCTCTTTCTGTGGGCCCCCAGACCCTGGTCTTCTCTCCATCTTAGCACCTCAGTCTCCTCAGAGATGGGCTGGGCAGATGTACTGGGGAAAGATGGCTGCTGTCGGACACAGTTGCATGAATCCTCCTCCACGTAAAGTATGCTTCACATAGACAGCCTTCATTGTAGTGGCTCTTGCCAGTGCTGTGTGAGCACACTGGAAGCCTCACCACCAGAAGGTCAGACTAGTATCTATGGCTTGTTTGCTTCTCAATCTCTCCTGGGACTGTTAACCTGGGAGGTGAGTGAAATCTGACTGTGGTTGTCGGTGGTGTTTCCTTTGGGCATTTGGGAATTGGTTTATATGAGACCTGTCAAATTAACTTCAGATGGACTACTGTCCTAGGATCGTAGCCTTTCTGTGAAATCCTTTAGCTAGAGAGCTTGAATGTTCCCCTGCAAACATGGACTTTATTCTGAAATGATCTGCGTTTTTTTTAACACTCTGCTGGCTCCTGTTTTGTAACTCTTGTCACTTCAGTCTGTTCAGCTAGTCTGTCTTTCATGACAGCTCAAAAGAAAAGCGAGAGTAAGGCAAGCAGGTAATGGATCATCTCACGAAAATTGGCCCTGATTCATCAGTTCTTACTGAAGTAGACATCTCACAAGAGGTAATTTCACCCATGTGAGAACTATAAGATGGAGGGATATGCATTTTATGTCATATATGGAGGAGAGAAGACTTGCAGAAAGATATACTATGCATGGATTGTGTGCCAGCACTGCAGAACGTTCTCTTCCTTCTTTGCTGGTTGCCTAGTATGCTATACAGAGATGTCTGTGAGTAGAATAATGAAATATTATTATAGGGTGCCATGGAGAGGCAGAGGAGTGGTGGTATTGCACACAGCTTTTTTTTACTGGGGAAGTGTTAACGGAGAGCATCTGAGTTACTACGTGCAGAACTGTGTGAGCTGGTAAGACCTGTGATAGTGAAGGGAGTGTTTGTAGCACTCTGCACAGATCGAGTGGTGCTGGGAAAGCACGAGGATGATAGCAGAGCAAGGCTATGTGATCTTGCACACCTTGTGTGGAGTGGTGAGGTGGTGATAACCAGCCTGCTACATCCAAGCCTGTCCTCAGAGCGACCAGGGAGGTGGTGTGTGTGATAATGCACATAGATGCTGAGTGCGAGAACCGCTGTGAGAAGTCAGCATGCTGGGTACCACGGGCGGCAGATAGTGTGACACAGCGTATTGGTGGAGAGAGAAGACAACGGAGCCAGCCCATGTTTCAAGGCTTCTCAAAGCGTTCCCTCGACTTTGATCATTTGCCGCTCATTCTCCCCATACGCAGGCAAGACCCACTGATCTGGGAAACTATTGCAGCTGTTGCTGTAAGCCTCCAGAAGGATCTAAAAAGCTAATTGCAACAGCCAAACCAGCTGTTAGAATAAGGACTACATTCTCAGTCCTTAGATCCTGGCACGTCCCTGTGGGATGGAGTTTCTTCTTCAGCTCTAGGAGGCCGAGGGGAAGCAGCTGGGTTCTTTGCTGAACCTGCATTAACTAGGCTGGGAGAGACTTTTTCTGCCAATCTGAGGCTGAAAACTAAACAGCTGCTGTCATTTCAGGCCAGAGTATGGAAGCTTTTACCAGGGACAGGGATGCTGTGTTCACTTGATGCACAGTGTAGTTTGCCGTTCTGTTTCTTTTAACTGTTTCCTTTCTCAGAGCAGTAGACACTGACCAGACCGAACACCTGTGGGATGTGCTATAGCTGTCATCTTTGCCAGAATGACATTTCAGCTTCCACCTTTCCTTCCCTTAAAAGCTAATATGGAATTTCTACCTGGTGGATCCTGGCCTTGCTGTAGCAAGACCAGAGAAGAGCCAGTGTGGTGCACGTGTACGCAGCCTGAGCAGGACAGTGAGGACAAGCAGAAAGCTCTTACAGGGTGATAGCAATAATGGTGGAGAGTCTGCTACTTAACAGTTGCCTTAAACTGCTAGCTTGTGTAATTTTATTTAGTTCCTCCCAGGTGTGATAACCTGTAAGAAATTTATCCCATTTCATCTGTTACAGTGGAATGTTTTTTGTTACAGGGCAGGTCAAGAATGGCAAACTAAGGGCAGTGAAGGACAGCAGCTTGTTATAATCACCCTGTTGCGTGGGCACCTCTGATGACTGGGCAATCACATGCAGTCGCTAGACGCTAGATGCACTAGCACACCTGGCTCTGCAACCTAGTTAATAAACTCACTTGGACTCATATAGTTCTTTATGGAGGCACTGGAGTGTGTCAGCTCCGCAGTCCCTAGGATGATCCACTTACTCAAATTATCCATTTTTTCCTTGTCCTGTAGGGCATCCCTGTTATCTTCCCTCCCTATTATCCAAGATAATAGAGAGCTGACTTGCAATAATGCAGTCACAATGGCTCCATAGTGTCTGAATGATTCCCATGTGATTGACATTGTGTGTCTGTCTGAAGCTTCCTGAAGAGCAATTCTCCGTCAACACTTCTTTCATCAGTAGGCATTAGGCAGAACAGGATCCTATAGTGCAAGTCTATTAAAGCCCAAGAAGAAATCTGTTTCACTATGCCAAACAGATGTGAATTATACAAATTGGTAAAACACTACTTGGAGGATCAATTCTGTGTGCTTATGTGACTTACTGTTGTTGTGCATCAAGGCCATGTGGGACCTGGGGGTCTCAGTTTCAAGCAGCCAGGTTTTCTCAGCTATCTGAGCCTGTAAAAATGTGCAGATAAGCAACAGAGACAGCACAAGCATCTCAAGTGTTTTCACATCTGCCTCTAGGCAAAAGCAGGCTGCTCTACTGGGAATGACAAAGTGGTTTAATCCCAAACGATCATGACTCCAGTGTGGTGGTTCTTTTCAACATTTGGAGATTCTGGCCTTACCAAACAAATAATTTAGGAAGATTTAGCCTATTGATGCTTTTGTGAGTGAAGGTTTTCCTTGTCATTGTATTTCTAGCTCAACAAGCAGCTCTGTAAGTCTGGGAAGAAGACCAGGTTGCTAGCTTGGTTTTACTAACTCCATGATGATGGGCATTAATCTCACTGAAATTTCAGTTTATCATCAGAGTCAAGGCTCATGAGGTTCATCACTAGTAATCACAGCCCACTGAGGTTCATCTCAGCAGCATAATAACACTGCCTCTGTGCTGTAGGTGGACTGATGTGGGAATGAGAGTGGGCTCTGTTTTCTTCTCCGCATCTTGTTCAAAAACAAAATCTGAGTTTTGCGAGTGGCTTTGTTGTGGAAGACAGGGTGAGCCCAAAGCCCTCCATGGTTTGCAAGGCCTAAGGACCCTCAGTCCAGCTTTTTGCTTTACCTTGGCATTCACAGACACATGACCAACAACCCATCTACACTGAATATTGCTGTAGGCGGAGGTTATTAATGAAGCTGAAAATGCAATGAAAGGCTCAGGCCCTCATCTAGCATAAATCAAAATAACCTTGACATAGGTACACAGACTTGTACTGGCAGACCTGGTGGTATAAAATTTATTCCAGAATTGATACACTTCCTATTCAGCAAATGTTTTGTCCCTAGATTTTGTTTTCCAAGGAATGCTAGCTTCACTTCTTGGGCTGTTGGCTGTTTTGAGGCCTTTTAGCTTTCACTGTTTTTTTTCTTTCTCAGAGGATTTTGCAACTCCTTACCTTTGTGCTGTGGCACTTGCTGCCTAAGTAGCATGCCATGATCTCTGTGGTATGAGTGGATGGCAGAAACTTTAAAAAAATAGAAAGTGAATTATGCACTTTGCAGAACTAATCTTCAGATACTTGATCTGTGCTAAAATGCATGAGGCTTTGGGGATTTGTGAACATTTTCATGAATAATAAGAACTTCACAAATAACAGAAGAGTGAACTTACTGATCTTATTCCCAAATCTTTTATATATATAAGAGATGTGATCGGCTCTAGTTTTCAGAAAGAGTTTGGCACCAGGTCACTTTTTTCCGATCAACAAAGAATAGGGCATGTGGGAAAGGAAAATGAATCACATTATTTGCAGGGCTCCTACATCCATGAGTATTCTTTGACTTTTATAGATTTTTAGTAAATTAGCATAACTACATTAACCAAGATTTCTTGCAGTTGTTTTCCCTTCCAAAGTTGATGTGACTGAGAGGAAATACGAATGCAACAGCTTAAAAAGAAGAAGGGAGGAAATTATCATATTTAATACTGTTTATACAGAAACTGGCATACTTTATGGAGCATCATCTGATTAACTCATTTCCAGCCCTGCGGCGTGTGTGTGCGTGTATGATGGCAGGGAGGAGAAATGAAAGCTAGGCCATGTTTTTTCCTGGCATGAGGAACTGTTGCTGTAACACTTGTGTGGCTGGCAGCATGAGACATAATATTACCTAGAAGAAAACCTTTAAGTGTTGGATTAATTTCCCACCATCTGCATTCTGTCTGTACTGGAAATCTAGCTCTAGAGAGAAAGACTGGGGAACAGATCTGAGTATCTGGCAATTAGGTTTGGAGAAATGAAAAATGTTTCCAGGGGCTCCTTTCTACTCAGCTGTTTGGTGGCTGCAAGGGCTTAGTCAGCTGAGGAGCCAGCTTTGGAAAAGGCTCTTTGGCTTAAATGGCCTGAAAAGATTGGAAGAGAGGAACAGTGCCTTATCACAGAGGTGCTGCCAGTTGCAATTACCGACAGGTTGTTGGGTGCTGGCAGCTGAGGGAGGAATGCCAAGCTCTAAGAAAACGACGAGGAAATTGAGCTAGAAGTTATGTCTGAATGGGATTTACTCAAAAGGAGTAGCGTTGGGTAGGGATGAAATCTCACCGTGAACCAGCTGTAGATATAGGGAGGGGAAAGAGTGAATGGTAGCAGATCAAAATAGAAAGCACTGGAAGGAAGAGGGAGCAGCAGAAGGAAGAGGTGAATGTCAGGCACCTGTCATTTCTGCTTTGGCTGCTGCCTGCATCAGCAGTGAACCACAGAAAGCAAAACCCCCAGGGGAGAAAATAAGTCATGGAATATTCAGTTTCAGCGCCTTGTGCAGAGCCGAGAAAGGATGACCGTGTCTAGGCTGTCACCCTTGTAGCCAAAGCACAAAGGGTCCTTCCCAACCTACAAAGTGACAGGGAGGTAGGGGACTGAGTGAAGGAGGTATACCTGCTGGCAGGAGCTCTCTCTCTTGTAACGTGCTCATGTTTGTGTGTTATTTTTTTCTCTTCTAGGTAAGTGCATAAAGTGCTTGTGAATGGTTCTGAGGCGCTCTGGCAGGTGCTGTACTGGGATCTCTCTGGCTTCTCCAAAGAGGAGGAAGGCAGCACTCTGAAATGGTAACTTCATAACCTGTGAAGCAGATGTGCCAGTGATTACTAGGGAGTCCCTTTGTACTTCCATCTGTGAATCTGTTATTTGCATCTAGCAATAACCCACAGCCAGCGAGAAATACATCCACTGTCTGCCTAAGCCTGGGGCTACCATCCCCAGTCCCAGGTGACAACCGTCCCCTTGATGCCAGAGTGCAGCCTGCAGGCCATGTCCCACGTCCTGTTGTCTGCCACCTTTGCTCCTTCTGTTTCCAGTCCTTCTGCAGGTGTCCCCATACAGTTGGTAGATACTTTCTAGAACGACGGCTTAAATACAGCCCAGAAGTATTGGGACCTTTATTGCTCTTTTTGCCTTCTGACATTCCTGAATATTTGGACACGGCAGAAATCCATACAGTCGCATCTCATAGCTCGCCACATCAAGTGCAGGGAGCTCCCTGGACAAGGTTTTCTGAATTCCTCTTCCTTTGGCTGACTTCTGATCCACCCAGTGGGGAATTGTTTTGAGAACATAGTGACAACCAAGCAAAAGAAAATTCAGAATGACACTCGGGGAAAAGCTCCTTGGCAGTGAGATGAATTGAGCTTCTCGGGGGAAGTGCTGGGAACACTGTTGTTTGAGATGTTTAAAACTCTCTAGGTCAGAAATTGCAGGGAGCAGCCCTGTGCTGGTAAACAGACACACTGGTGGAGATGATGGGTCTTTCTCCTCTCTGACAGCTTTTATTTATTATTATTATTTATTGTTTTATTAGCTTCAGATCGTTGACTTCACCTCTAGTTCAGTTTTGCTGTATATACTATACAGTCCATAATAAGCTTGGTACTAAATGATATGCTTTTGTGCTGATGTGGTGCTTGTTTGTTTCCCAGTGGAGCAAGGTGATATAAGCACATACATTAAATATATTTATGACAAATTTCTCATCTATTACTTTTATTTAGAGTGGTTTTGAAGTAGACCATATTCTGCTGGAAAACAAACATCTTTCTAAAGGCAGACAGCAAATCCAAAAGTATATTTGCATCCTTACTCCTTTTTTTCTTATTTTTATTTTTTTTAGAAAGGAAGCCACAAAGGGAGAAAAAGAGGAGAAAAGAGTTCACCACTTTCCTTTTATATTATACAGTCAGAATGATAGATCCTGGCTCATCTTTGCATGATGGAGGAGATCTCAATTTCTCTCTTTTTTAAGAATTAGAGCAGAGACAAAGAGACAACACAGTAAGCTCAAAACACACGCCACTTCCATTCTTTATTGTCCTTAGTTGGAACAGCTCCCTTGAGCTGGGAGACATTTTGGATCCACTTGGCCAAAGGTTTAATGCCTTATGGTCAGCAAAGCAATTGAGCGTTGAAGCACACAGCTATCATTAAGAGTGTGGGGTTTGTATATGAAAAGCCCCCTCACCCTCTAGTAAAGAGAGAGGAGGGAAGATAAGCATGTTCAGTGGGCAGAGAAAATCTTGTTGGAAAATTGGGAAAGGAAGCTACCATTTGATTTCTGTGCCCTAGAGATATACATACCTGTACATGTCACCGAAGAGCTACAGGACTGTGGTAAATGCCAAGCCCTCTGTACTGGGTCTGACTGAGGTGGAGTTAGTTTTCCCCATAGCAGCCCTCATAGCGCTGTGCTTTTTGTTGGTAGCTAGAAGGGCACTGATAACACACCAGTGTTTTGGCTACTGCTGAGCAGTGTTTGTACAGCATCAAGGCTGTTTCTCCAGCATTTTTCCCCCTCGCTGACAGGCTGGGGGTGGGCACGATCTTTGGAGGGGACATAGCCAGGACAGCTGACCTGAACTGACCAAAGGGGATGTTCCATACCATATGATGTCTGCTCAGGAATAAAAGCGAAAAGAAAGGAGGAGGAAAGGGGAGAGGAAGAGGGGACACACGCATTCATTATTTATGATGTTTGTCTTCTGGAGCAACTGCTTTGTGTACTGAAGCCCAGCTTCCTGGGAAGTGGCTGGACATCGTCTGTGGAGGGGAAGCAGGGAATAAAATCATATGTTTTCCTTTGCTTCCATGCATGGCCTTCACTTTTGAATTATTAAACTGCCTTTATCTTGACCTACAAGGGGTTTTTTTCATCTGATTTTCTCCCCCCTCATCCTGCAGAGGAGAGGAGCGATAGAATGGCTTGGTGGGCACCTGACATCCAGCCAAGGTCAACCCACCACACCCTCCTGGGTGTTTTAGGGCGGTATGTCTCTGAAGTGTCTCATGAGAGGAAAATGATACTTACATTAGGAAATAATGTCAAATAACATAAGAGATTCTCTCTTGAGGTTGAGTGCCTCCCTTCTTGGCAAGCATGCTGCTTCTTGTTGTGACTTACTACAGGGAATATTCTTGCTTCCGTCTTTTTAAACTTCACTGGTGTCCATCATTTCTCTGGGATCATTAGGTTTTTGTAGTTGTCCTAGCTTCACAGATAGGCTTCAGTGGGACTTACCCCAGGTTGCAGCTGGGCTTATCTGGCTCAGCCAGATAAAATGCAGCTACGGTATCCTGCACTTGGACCATGCCTATCAACACACTATGAAACTGAAATTCATAGGGAAGAAATGCTTTTCAGGTGCATTATTTTCCTTCCTATAGAGATAGATTACCCCTATTATATGTAATCCTAATAGACATATTCTCTTATGCTCATTCTTCATTTCTTTTTTTAGTTACATTAACTATAGCTTAAAAAAAAAAGATGCCAAAAAGTTCCTGCTACCGGGACATTGTTAGAGTACCTTGAGCACCTTTTGATGGGTGTTCTGTTATTTTTTATTTTTATCCTTTTCAGTCAGACCATTTCCACTTCTGTTGTGGTCCTTCTGAATGGGATCTGTGGTTTGGTTTGCTGTTTCTGAACTCAGTTCCCCAAAGACTCTAATTACCAGGTTTGGGGAGAATCCTAGGGCCTGCAGGAAGCCCTTTAACCCTGATGTGTAACCTACAGGAAGGTAGCTGGCATAATAGTTTGTGTCCATACACGGTATAGTCAGCTGACATTATATCTGATATGACCTTTTTTAGTGAACTGAGCTGACATTTGATGTTCATGTATCCTGTTTCCTGTTTTGCTTTGTTTTTTTCCCTTTCACATTCTGCACTGTACCATCCCAGATTGCAGATCCTCTGGGCTCTCCAGTCTCTTACTGAGGCTATAGAAGAGACATGCCAGATTCTCCCAAATGCACTGAAATGATCATCATTAGGTAGCCTAGTGAATGGTGATTCTTACATCTAATGATGCCGTACCCTGCAAGCAAAGCAAACAGGAGGCAGGGCTGTGAAAAAGCAGTACTGTGGGCAGATTTTAATTGCCATGCTGAGAGGTCAGATAAGAAAGTCATGAAATGGCTTGGACAAATGTGAACATTTATATATCATAGTAAGACTCTAAGGCTGTGGCCATGTTTGAAAATGCTTCCAAATTTGGTTACACAAAGAATGAGAGCATGCAGGCTGTTGAGCCTTCCCTCTTCTTTCCCTTGCTTCCCATATCCTCCACCAATTCATTTACTTTTCCTCCTCCTCTGGCATTCTTCTTTGCTTTCACATTCTGTTCAGTCTCTAATCTTCTGCCTCGAATGCTAAGAGATTCCTCTATGTCCCACATACTTCTTCTGTGTGTTTGCAATTTTTCTTAATTTATAATAAAGCTGGTGCCTGATAGTCTTTGAAAGTGGATTCTAGCTGGGTTATTTATCAGCTATGTAGATTGCATTTCCTTAATCTAGTTAGTTATTTGGTATATAAAGACATATTGCATGCAGTCAGTGGATAATGCAGTTATAAACTATGCTGCATAGAATTTCCATTTCTTGTCTGCTGTTCTGAGAGCCGATGTGAAAAATTTCATACCAATCCAGTAGCTTTTGCTGCTGCTGTTTTCTCTCGAGAGTGCCAGGCCCTCTTCTCCCTGTGTCGCTTTCTGGTTCCTAGTGCTCTTCTCCACAGATCAGTGTAGTTGAATCTATGGCTGTGTGCGTCTGATTGCATGAAGTCACTAAGCAGAGTGCAATGTTCCTGAGAACGAAGGACGGCTTGCGTTGGCAGGTAGCTTCCAAACACTTGTGACTGACTGCAATATCCTCTCTGTTTTAGCCCAAATTGCAGCAAGAGAGCCCTCTTTTAACACCTCTAAACTGAATTTCATTTGGCAGTTGCAATCAAACTGGATCCTTAGTATTTCTCATGTGAACCTGATCATGATTTTGCTTAGGGTTTAATACACTAACCCATTAAGTTCCCAGATGGTTTGGAGAGCTCAGGAGGAAAAGAGAAAATGTTTTGGGCTTCTTGTTACGTAGCAGTCAGTTTTGTCCAGCGCTGTCAACGTTACCAATATAGTGGGCTCAACATGGGTCAAAAGGAATCTAGACTGTGCCACAGGATCAGAGCTTTTACAGGTCCCTAGAGATCGAGATGTTTTAAAACACTGGCAAGTCTCATGTGACAATGACATGCTTTCTTTAAAGTGCCTGTCTGCAGTGGTCTGTGTCAGCTGGTGGAACAAATCCAGTCAGCAGCTCTGTCTTGGTACCATCCTTTCATCTGGCAATAGAACAACTGTTGAAGTCTCCAAATGCCTGCCATGGTGCTGTGCAAGTAAAGGGGAAAAGGAACCAGAGGACGAGAGGACCTTTGATAAAAGTATGCTAAATTGAGGAGGGGGAGTCATTATCGTCTCCTGGGCATGGGTCCAGGTGAACATGCGTAGGTGGAGCAAAATGTAAATGTGTCCGTGCAGGCAGAGCAATGATCTGGATCTGAGGTGATTTGGAGGAGGTGTGTTAACAGTGGTTAAACACAGGACGTTTACTAGCTGGGAGCTGACTTTGATCTTGGAACAGGGCTTAAGTGTGAAATGAGTTCTGCTGGGTCTTGATCTGTTTCCAGTTGAGTGATTCCTGCACGCAAAGATGAATGAGGCTGGAGTTCTGCCTACTTTGCAGGTGTGCCTGTGCCGTGGTTTGGGCTGGTCTGGCTGCTAAAACGAACGACTAATGCTCTTTTTCACCTCTTTCCCCTTCAGGGAAGGGAGACCATCTCCCTTCAGAGTACATGACAAAGGCAGCTGACCTTGGTTGTTGCAAATATGAGCAGAGCCTCTGTGCCTACCATTCCTTGGTATTATCTATGAACATCAGACCTTATCTTCTAGAAGTGGACACTGTCTGAAAAATACGCTGTTAATTTCAAGAGTGAGAGAGTTAGAAGAGGCTTAGCTGAAAAGTAAAATTACTGAAAAGAAAATTGGTTCTGTTTTGCCTCAAACCAGGACAGCGAGTGTCAGCCTGGGGCCTCTCTTTGGGCTGGATTTTCCTGGGAGTCAGGCTGTGCCAGGCAGCAAAACTGTGAAACAGTGTAAAGAATTTTGGAACAAACCTAGAATCGAGTACATGCATAACTCACTGTATAGGGACATTACCTGCTTCTTTGACTTGCAAGATGAAGTTTCTCTCAGGAATTTATTTTTCATAGTCCTTCATCCCCTGGTTTCTTTGGCGGGTATCCTTACATTGTTTTCTGGAGGAGGTGGTATCTCTTCCCACAAAACTATTTCAAAAAAACCCTTTTACTTTGGGCATCTTGTACCTCCTGGTGTACACAAAGCTTTCTGCTCACAGATACAATATATGCCTCAAGTGCTGAGTGAGTAACACAGACCTCTCAGACTATTTCTGGGAAACCTGTGAAATTTTCCAGTACTCCTCTGACCTACGTGTAATGGCTGTAACATGTGCCATGCAAACTGCATTTACATGGGTGACATAGGCTGAATGGAAATACTGCCTCTCCATTCATAAATGAATCCTCTCTCTTTCCTCGTCATTTTCCTGCCTGCCTGGCTCCCCTTGCTGCTCACTTTCTCTGTCATTGCCTGCCCTTTGGACACTGCTAAAGAAGCGTGGTACAGGATGCCTGTCCTGCCTGCCTGAGCTGTGGCCATCCCTGCTTCTGTGTTACAGACGAAGCCAGGTATGCTCCACCGCATCCTAGAAATGATGAGCTTTTATTTTTTGAGAGGTCAGGCTGAAGTAGCCACTATTCTTTGACCTGAGCCCCTGCAAATCTTTGTGCCCACCACAGTACCACCAGCGAGAACTCACAGCAAGGTCATTCTTGCTTGCATTGTCCTCCAGGGAGATCCACATGCCGGCAGAGTTAATTACACTAACAGCCGCAGAAATTATATTGGCCCACCACTGGCCTAGTGAGATGAATATCTCCATTTCTTAGTCACAGGGGGACATTAATGGTATTTTTATTAACTGGTGACCTGTTGACTGCTATTAGAATATAGATTGTATGCATAAACCAGGTCAGGGTACTGAAGATATGATTATAGAGCAATTACTGTGTCAGCCAGTGTGGCTTCTAATCAGAGCTGGCAAAGAGTCTTTGGAAGCCTGAAAACCGTTTTTTGGAGTCCAACAAGAAGAAACAGCTTTGGATCAAAGTCTGTATTGTGCCTTTACATCTTCCTGGAATTAAATGTCTGATTTTCTATGATTAGCATGGGCAGTCAAGGCTGAAAGACATCTTAAGAAGGACAGCTTTTAGTGGAACACAACTGATTAGGAGAGTTCAAAGTTTGAAAACTTTTTTTTCCCCTTTTCTTTTTTATTATATGGTTTATGTTTATTTCACTGAGCTGGTTGAGGATGCTAATTCTGCTTTTGCCCTTTAAAATGAACTGCAAGGTCATACGGTTGAGTGTCTGGGATGTCAGTAAAAATGATTACACTAATCCATGCATTTCATTTGATGAGGGCCATAGCTACAGAACCAGATTTAGAATTGCTCCACGTTTGTCAGAACTATTAAAGGAAAAAAAGGAATATAAAAGTGAGAGCTGGTATGTTAGATACAGAGGCTGCTGATTTGGAGGTGGAATTGAATACCCTGATTTCCAAAGACAGATTTGTTCCACTAACACCACCACTGATTCCACTGAAATGACTGGAAGAGACAGAGGAACCACTTTGCATGGATGAGAACTCAAGGCTCATATGTGTGTCCACTGGTACTTGTAACCATATTTGTATTCTCTTCATCTATGGAGGAGACAACAAATACAGTTGAGCTCACTGGTACACCTACCACATACACTTGTATTTCATGTTTTTCTGTGGTGGACATTAGCTTTACTGGAGGGTAGAGCACAATACTGTTTGCATGTTTATGATTATCCTGTTCCCCCCCGAAAGTCCTAAATCATCTGAGATCTGAAAAACTAAATAATCTTATGGTAATCTAATGCAGAAGCTGGATTTGTAAATCTGGTTCTCTGGTTTATGAAAAGAACATAGTTGTTGAGATGCAGGAGGAAACAAAGTGGTTATAGATTTCATTTGATGATTAATATATAATACATAACTTAGAGGATAAACTCACTTCCATTTTGGAACTGGAATTCAGCTTAAATTGGAAAATAATATTTGAATTATGAGCCTGTTGCTAGGCTTTCTGCATTGAGAGAGTTCAGTTGCATGCAAAAACTAGAGGGAGGAGCCATGTTTGTATTTTTTCCATGAGATTTTGAAATATCTCTGCACTTGCCTTTGTTATCAATGTGCTTAGTAAGTCCTGACTATTCTTGAAAATTCGTCCATTGATCTTTTGAGATTTGTTCCTATTCTGTCTGATTTTTAAAGCCTGAGAATTAAAAGGGCATATGCTGAGGGGACGGGAAGAGAGGAGCAAGAGATTAATGTGTTTCCTGAACCAAACTCCTTGTGAGAGTAAAGGGAAAGATGTCCTTTCCCTGCTAATATGTGGTTCAGTCCACCATGCAATGGTGGCAATTCTTGTCATACTTTGGGTTTTTTTGGTCTTAAGGCTTACTTTCTGTGGTGTTTTCGTGAGAGTGTTTACTTCTAGTAAAAAAAAAAAAAAAATCAAAAAAGCATTTCTTATCACTATTTTTGGGGAGAAAAACTTGGTGATCTGAGACATGAAACATGAAGAAACAGAATGGCACTGAAGGACCCAGTACTTATTATTATTTCATCAGGAGTTACGATTTTTAAGCCAATTTGATGATTCTTTGGGGTTTGACTTATTATCTTTGTATCCTTAAAGATGCTACTAAGGCAAATTTTCTTTTTTAAACACTTTTTCTCTGACTAACTTCCCATTCCAGCAGTCTGGCATCTATTTAATACTCTGTGTGTCAGAAATTCCCATTTCAGAGATGACTCTTGTTTCCATCAAAGCTGCAGCCGTACTTCACAATTTCACTTATTAACAGCCTACTGAGATAATTGGGTCTGCCCAGCTCATTAAAAATAAAATATTGATGTTTTCTTAGGGTGGATGTAATTATCTTGCCCCCACAGGGAACAGGCAGCGTAAAGGAGAGAGGGTGTGGTCTAATACACATCCTGCTATGCTCCTGCTTGCTGCTCTGCAGTGGAGGAAATTAGGGACTCCTACTGCAGTTACAGTAAGTGAAGGTGGGAATGCAGAAGAAAAGATTTCCTTCTGGAAAACACAAATTGACGCTTTTTTTTTTCTCCCCCATTAAACTTGAGTTCAACAGGACAGTGCCGCAGTGCTTCTCTAGTGGATATTATTATGTTATAGTATACTCTCAACAGTATACAATTGCAAACATTTACTTCCAGTGAGGGACATCTTCTCTAGCTTTGTATCACGAGGAGCAGTGATGGTGCACATTCCTCTTCTCTGCCCTGCTGGATGTTACTCAAGACAAAATTGCTGGAGACGGTTCTACAAGCAAAAAAAATACAGCTCCAGTTTGTCTTTTCTGAGATTTTTTGGCAGCAATTTCTTTGGTGCTCACTATTTCTCTCTGTAAGGCACCAAATGGGTAGCTATCAAATCCAGATGGTACAAGCCATCAAATTTATGAATAGACAGCAGTGACGTTTAGCTACCACTGAACCCCTGGTGAACTAGGAGCTCTGGGATACATATGTTCTTGTCCTGCCATGCCTTGAGTTACCCAGTTTGCCTTGTCCGACTGTAATTGTGACATGTTTCACTGGTGCTGTACTGGCAGTGGATTTTAACTTCCCATTGGTAAAAATGGACATGGAGGCAGTAAGTATCAGGAAAAAAACAGAGCACTTGTTATTTCCCATTCTTTCTGTTGTTTTCATTGTCTGTTAGAAGACAGACACAAAAGAAAATCTGAACTCTCAGAGAGCATTTAAGTAACTTAGATGTTCCTGTCTCATTACCTGTTTTAGGTACGTAGGACCTCAGGTCTAATTTAAAGTAAGGGTGGTGCAGGCTCCTTAGCTGTTTGATCGGTACTGAGAATACTTCCCATGGCTCATATGTTTGGCTAAAAAACCATAGCTGTGAAGACTGCATATTGTCTAAATTGACTTTTTCAGTAGTGTTGGCTTTCATATGCATCTTAACAACCATACGTGGGCCTCAGCCCAAACTTTTACCATAGTCCTCTGTGTAACTGTGTTTTCTGATGAAAATTTCCGGTCCTGTGTTGCTCTGTAGTGTATTCCAGCTGCTTCTCTCTCCTGGTTGGAACTAGCTTGAGGCACCTTGCTGCTCCCATTGCATCTCTGTTGAGGGTTCAAGCGCTTGGCAACAAACTGCTGGGTACTCTCTCTGCTTGCAAGGCACCCAGCACTTCCTTAGAGCTAGAAACCTCTCTTTTAGTCTTTTACCACAGCCTCATTACAGTGGGGTGGTCAGTACTGAGGCACTGGTCACTAACTCTTTTGGGCAGGTACTGGGTTAAGTATAAGCAGGCATGCAGTATTCTGACAGTTTGGGTTTGTTCTGACTTACAGCTGGTTTAGAGCGCAGACAGACATGTAAGCCACTGAAGAAGGGCACCAATGTCTCCTTACAGAAGAACAGTAGTTACTTTAGAGGGAAAGAATACCGCATTTCTGTGGAAAGTTTCTCTCTGAAAGACCACAGTCTGTGTTTGAGCATGAGGCAAATAAGCATTGCTGAGTGACAGGTTTTGGTTTCTTAAAGTGTTGCTCCTCTGCGCCACCTCCTGTATGTACAGCAGCCCTGATCCAGAAGGCTTTGGCACTAGGCAGTGTTGCAACATTCCTTTCAGGATGATCTGAGAGGAAACAAACTCCTTGCAGTTTTCCAGCCCCAGGGCTGTGGTCTGGCTGTAGGGTCACAACAGTTTGTTTCACATCCAAGTTGAGGTATTACCAGCTTAAAAGCTGAAAAAATTCTGACGTGCGCTCTCTTCTCCGTTAGCAGCACTGCTAAGGGATTTTTCTGTTTCTAAGAAAGGCTCCTATTCTGGGGTGCCACAAATGATGTACATAGCTCTGCAGAGTAGCTGGAGGCAGCATTATAATTTCACAAGTTTGCTTCTGCAGTCAGCTCTGAAATGCTTTGTATGGAGGTCAGCAATAGAAGTCTTTTGAGCAGGAATTAGGGAAAGTACAGTAAAATCAGCAGGGCTTGTTACACTTGTGTTTTAAGACCATGCTGTTTCTGGCTTGGCTAAGTCGGGGCCCTCTTGCTGTTAGTGGGACTTAAAAATAAACCACTTCCAATGTGCCAGTGAAAAAGCCTAGAAGATGGCCTTTAAACAGGCCACTTCCTACTTAGGCAGACGGTGAAATAAATGGTCACGTTCCTGAAAAAGCTGGCCATGTTGTGGCTGTAACTGTCACAGTAGGAATTGCTGGGCCCTCAGCACTTTGGTATATCTGGCCTTTATTTGGATAATGGGAGCTGAGCAGTTTGGAAAAATCTGTCCCTAATTATTGGTGCAGAGCCCTTGAAAATCTGGCCCCGAGCTCTTCTCAAATAAAAATCTGGCCTCGTGGGCATGACACTGTCAGAAGCGGTGCCTGGCATAAAGTGCTTCTTATCCTTTTCAGTGATTTCATCCTCCTGTGAAGTTTCTAATTTATTTTAATTGCTTTAAAACTTTTTAAATGAGGCTATTTAATGGCTAGGATTTTGACTTATGGATTGAAGCTTCAGTGCATTCCGCATTAAATGGCGTGTATTTCGTTATGCCTAAATTCTATTGTTATGCCTGCCCTTTGTGCTGGCTTTTCATTTTCCAGTTTGGGGGTAGTTGTATTTCTGGGGCTCCCATCTGTCATAATTTAGTGTTTCTTCAGCACTTTTTCTCATCTTAGGAAGCCATTCAGCATGTCCAAATACTGCTTTATGCCTGCATGGACAATGCTCGCTGTCTTTGGAGGCGTCTATTCTCTTTCACAAAGGGAAACGTTGTGGTACATCTGAGTGCAGACTGAAGGCAAAGATGTCCCTTTGAGCCACCGGGTTGTAAAGAGATGAACTCACTGGCTGTCCTCTCTCAAAGCTTTTCAGGAGCCTGACTGCTCATGGGGGATTCTTTGCGTGGACCACAATTGAGCCCAGCGCTTCCTGTGACTGCTATTTTGCAGAGGGTAGTGCTATGTAAAACTGGGCATGGAGTTTTGTTGCATTGAAATTCATGTTCCTGATACACATTGGTTAGAGCTAAAAGGCTGAATTCACATCTTGTTAATTAAGTCCTCCTGCCCATGCTTTCAAGCGGGTACCATTTTGGATGGCGTTTCACTTGGTTCTGGCTGCTACCTGAAGTGATATTCTTCACTGCTCTTTGTCGATAGTGAGCAAGCAGAAAGAAAGGTCCCTTTGAAACTGCACCTTCCCGCAAGCGGGAAAGGGGAATGGGGTCTAAGAAAACAGAGGTAAATGTGTAATGCAGTGAGTTAGAAGTAGGCCACAAGACCGATCTCACAACTCTGATCTTCGAGGAAATGGTCAGAGCTCTCTAATAAGTGAGGAAGGGTGAGCTTCTACCTCTGTTTCATTAGGAAGACAACGTGTCCAGTGACGCAATACCTACACAAAGCCAAAAGGGGGGAGCATCCAGTGGCTGAGGCCAGTGCGGCCACAGAGTTTGTACATCCCTGGGTAAATCGTGGAGTCTCTGTGCCTCAGTTTCCATTTGTAGCGTAGGAATCATAATGCCTATCTGTCTCAAAGAGCCACTCTGAATAATTTTTCCAGTGTTCTTCTCACTCACTTTTGTAAAAGCAAACTTCTTACATTTGTAAAATTATCAGGGGAAATGTGGCTAGAAAGCAGCATTCAAGGGGACTGTCAGCTTTGTGTAGGAGATAGTGTGATTAGCTTAATTATTAGGGCAGTAAGGTTTCTTTAATGTAGATAAGTATATAAAGATATAAGCCCAGAATTGTTGTAGCAAGTGAAGTGCCACAGATTGCACGAGCAGAACCACTTCTTATTTACTGGCCTGGCCAAATGAGATTCCAGCATAGGTTTAGCCTCCTGTAGAAACCAGTGCTGAGTTGCTGGCTCCGGGGGAGTCAGTTGCTACATTCTTCACTTTCAATGAAACTGAAATTTCATCTCAGAAGTGTTAGTGAGAGATCCTTTGGGTTATATTGACTTGTTTTTCACCTTACTTTGATATTTTCCTAAGACAGACCTGGAAGGTTTTTCTGGTGTGTGCTTGGTTTTTAGTGAGGTATTTTTCCCATTTTGTGCAACCGTTGCACCAGAAGTGGCAGCAGAGAAGAGGCTGAGTAGGGACGGAGATAACAGGAATGCTTTGAAGCCAGGCAGAGATACACTGAAACAGCTGGGAATGACTGAGAGTTGGAAGAAAAGTGTATGCCATTAAGTCAGGAGCACTGCGTACTTTCTGGAAATACGGCTGGTAAGGAAGAGGTGTGATCTCTGCTATTTCTTACTCAGTATCTGCATCTACTCGTTCACATCTCTGACAAATTTTAAATGCATTTAGCCCTGCTTCCCTTTTCCTTCAAAAAGCAAGAAACCATGAGTAGAATGTGATCTGGAGATGTTTCTCTGCCTGTATCCTGGAAGCTTTTCTGGGAAAACAAGGTCTGTGTGATAAGTGGAATTCAGGCAGATGGGTTATCAGCAGCCTAACAAATACATTCATCTCATTCTGATGCTTTCATATATTTATTTATTTTAAAGGCGCCCCTATTTCCCCATGCCATTTAAAATACAAAACAATAATTAAGAGTGTCTGAAGAAGCTCCAGACGGATTAGGGATGTCTCCCAAGAGGTCGGCTGACATTTCCACTCTCTGAAAGTCCCTGCTCAGCTGCCTCTTCAACCAGCAAACCTTGATTTCAGAGGCCATCTGATTAAACAACAAAGCATCAGCAAGTACTAAAAGTCACTTCTCTTGGGCCAGACTGCACTGACAGCAAGGGCAGAAACAGAAAATGATGAAAGGGGAGGAAGTCTTTTGGTGCAAAACATGTCTCTTCGTACTATATAGAGAGCTGGAAGATGAAATGTTTTCCTTTGTATGATCCTGGCTGGTCTGCTGCTTGCTGTGTCCTAATAGCCTGGATCCTGGTTGTAAGTAGACAGAGATTTGATTTGTATCCTACGCACCACCGTGTGTGTATGTGAGGTTGTGCAAATGAGGGCTGTTAACTCCATGATTAGACTTAGGTATCCAAACACTGCTCCATGTGAAATGATGTTTTACAGAACTTCCTCTGCGAGCCATTACCATACCTCCCTGCAGCATCCTTGCCCCCTCTGTATCTCTCTCGCAGCACCCCTTGATTGTGAGCTGCAGCGTGCTCTGGTGCTCTGCCTTGGCTCGCACATGTAACCTCGCTGACGCTCATCTGCTGCAATCCCCAGCCCCTTCTGCCCTCCCAACCCAGGGCTTCCTACAGCCAGCTCTGCCCCAGCCCCTCGGATCTGCCCTGCTGCTCTCCCAGGCAGCGCTAGCCTCTGAAACGGGGCACTGTTTAGCTGTTGCGAGGGCAGTGCCACGCTAGCACAGCTATGCTGCTTTCAGAGCTGGATTAGCATCCCCCTCCAAATAACGGGTGCGGGGGGCTTTGTGGGCCACGGTGCGGAAATACCTGCTCGAGTTGGTGCTTGATGTATCTGCCCCCGTGACTCCTAGACCTGGTAATGTTGCCAATTTTAGGGCTTTTTTTTCAGGAATGCTGTTATAGGTGGTATATTTCTTAAAGCCACAGCTCTTAGTGACATGCTGTTACATGAAAATCCAACCTACTGCTATTTTCTTTTCAAAGGAAGTTTCTAGTACTTCTGGGTGAAAAGGTGGACAGAGGAGATTTATATGAAAAGGAAGGGAGAGGGAAGAAAAGAAAAATTCACAATGTGGATTTTTTTAAAAGAAGTCATGTTTTTTTAGGCAAGTGTCCTGCATTTGGAGGGATGTGCTAAACTTTTTTGAATATTTAAGGCCACCTTTATTGAGGCAGATTTGCCAATTCTATCATACCCCACAACAGTAATTTCTTCTATGCTGGCCATATCCTGCAGCAGTTACCACCAAAAACCTGGACGTTATTGTATTTAGTCCTTGCTGAGACTAGATGACTCTGGTTCAGGTATTTGACTGGCCTGACTTTTAGTTTTCAAACACATATTTTTTTTCTGTGCGGGAGGCAATTCTCAAATCATAGCTGAGTCCCGACCCTTTCCTAATGGGACACAGTAAATAGAATTCACCGAGGGGTCTTTAGTCATCAGACTGGGCAAATAATAGTTGCTCTACTCCTTCTCTCTCACATTTGCCTTTTAATTTTTGCATCTGAATTATGAAATGCCACCTCCACTAGCCACTGCCAGGAGCAAGGAGCATTAATATTGATGTTGGAAGGCCCTGCTGCACAGCAGCAGGGTGATTTAAGAGTTAGAATGATCAGGGATAGTATCGGAGTAAATAAATTCAAGGTCCAATTTATTTTTTTCTTACATCTAGCTCTTTTTTTTTTTTTTGGTCAAGGCAGAATTAAGAAAATAAAATAATTTAAAAGAGGGGAAAAGAAGTGAATCGACAGGTTCTTGAAGCTGCTGGCTCGATTAGTTTGTAACATTTCCTGCCTTACCGTCTTCTTTCTATCCTTCCTGCCACCTGTCAATGCAAAAGCAACGCAACAAAGCCCGGTGCCAGTAGAGCTGTGCTATCCGGATGGCAGCGAGCCACAGCCCATCTCTGCATGGAAAGGAAAAGAGACTGGATGGCCAAGAGGGTTTGGTAGAGGGGCTCACAAGCCTGTGGTAGAGATGGGAAAAAATGCCAAAGCTGATCTATCGTGTTTCTTTCTCAGAAAACTTAATAAGTAGGGCTGATTCTGGACTTTATTCTTGTGGTGAAAGCTTTCATGACTACCGTTATTACCTCTTTCTGTAAATAAGTCAGAGTTAGTCTTTTAAGTTTCCATCTGCGACTGAGGAGACAGTGACACTGCACTTGTGCTTTGCCTGTGGTGCCGACCAAGGCGCGTTATGCCCCATTCCACTGCCTACGCAGTCACCATGATCTGCTCCCAGGTGTGCCCTGGGGACATGCACAAAGCTCGGGTGTGCCAGCCACGGGCAGGGGTGGGATGGAGAATTTATGAGTGGCTGCCAAACTGGCACTGTCTTTTTGAGGATGGGTTGTGAAGCCCCAGAGAGCGTGGAGTGTAAGAAAGGGCTGCTTTCCAAGGTACATAGCTTCTGCAAAGACAGCGGAGGCAGAAGCAGCAGAACAGCATGCCGGTGGAGGGGCTGGCGAGGGAGGCTCCTGCACCGCGACCATCCAGCTCCTCAGGCCAGGAGAGCTGTCAGGCAGGCAGGCAGGCTTGCACAGGGCCCCTCGCCGGGGACCTCGGTTGAGTCGTCCCCTCTCTGTGGCAAGCTGAAGAGCCAACCGATGGCAGGACCCCATGGCGCTTGCTTTTTGCAGCTAAGTGTGCAGACAGGGCAGCATAATAAGACAAGGTTTTGTAGAGTTATCAGCTTGTTTAGTTGCTGGTGACCGATGCCAGCACTGGGATGCTTCGTTGCCCTACAAAGAAGTTCCAGTGCAGTGAGGGATGAGCATTGTTACAGTGCAGAGTGATGTCATGCCAGTGAAATAAATATGGCGCAGATAGGAGAGACTGGTCTTCTCTACGCTGAATGCCAGCAGTGCAGTTGCCGTTCAGCTTTTCTTCCCTTTGAAACCAGACTGCACAACTGAGGTCTGTAAAGACTGCAGCCTTGTCTCCCCAGGCCACCAAACAGCAATGACTTGACAAGGCCACTTGGCAGCAATGACTGCAAATGGGTTGGAAATGGTGATTCGTGGAGGATGCAAATATGTAAACTCTTTTCCGTAGGTCTGTCCAGTTTGACATCAAGGCTGTTGCAGCTTGCTGGGTGTGTGTGTGTTGCCTTTTCTGCTTTTTTAAGAAAGCTGTGCTTGCATCTCTTCTGCCTCTAGCCTCTTCCTTTCCTCTCAAGCTTTTGCCTTCCCCTGTTAGGGCATTTCTGTCTCAGATGTTGCTTTTGATGGGATTTTTTTTCCTTTACCCATCTTCGTTTCTTCTGACCCCAATTCTGTTTTTATAATGAGGCCATGCTAATTCGTGCTGAGAGCTTATGAGTTTTCTTTAAGCACAGGGAGAGGTCATTGAGAAATGGCTAGGGGTGTTTCTGTCTTCCCATGGCTGCTGTTCAGAAGGTCTGATCAATTTATTTCCCTATCACCATCAAACCATCTCTTGGCTAAATTAACAGGAGTGCCTTGTGCAGGCATTGTGTTGAGGGGGAGGGAGGGGACAAATAAATTGACAGAGGAGATGGGGGTAGGAAGGCAGGGTGTGTGAGAAGACAGGGCTGGACCAGCAAAGGTCTGCCTGCGCAAACACCAGCTGCTTTGTCATTGTGTGGCAGAGGCCAATGATTTTGCACAGTGTAACTGGTAAGGGAAAAGAAAATTAAACAGTTATTTTAGAGAGGCAATCAGTTGGTACTTTGTAGTGGGCTATAAGCAGATCTGTCACTCGCCTTTATTAATTGAAGACATGCCTTAAGGGGAGCCCTTTTTAGGCATGTTTACTTAGTTACATAGAAGGTCCTGTCCCTTAGCAAGAGCCCTATCGTTGTTATTAGTGGTAATACAATATTCCTCTTTTGCAGAGTTTATCTCTTCATCCTTAGCAACAAGTGTTGGGGTGGTAGGCTAAATGAAAGGACTGAGTTACTGGAATGGGTGAAAAGGCAAAAGGGTCAGATTTCTTCATCAGGAGAAAAGTCAGAAGGATCAGATTCCTGGTCAGGATATATCAGTAGAGATCCAGTGAAGGCTGTGGTGCTATATTCCTTCTTGCCTTTTGAAACTTTCAAGCAAACAGAGAAAAAGAGAGTGAAACAGTTAATCTCTGTATAAGTTAGCATTTCTCCAGACCCAGCAACATCTCGTCATGATGTGGGGAGCAGTTTAGAAAATGAAAAATAAAATCAACTCTTTTAGCCACCTTCTAACATGAACTTTCTGTGCCTTGGCTCCTCCAAGCAGAACAGTACAAACCCGAACAAAACCAGAGCAAGCTCTCTTCAAAGTGGGTGACCAGAATGATGCCTTCTTTTAGATGGGATCTCGCCAGTGCTTTTTATAATGACATCTCCATTTCTTTTGTCAGTACATATGGTTGCCCCATGAGGCATTAGTGCTCCCAAGTCTGTCTTCCACCAGTCTTTCCAACTAATGAGCTCCCCACTTGCAGGAGAAGCTTTTACTCTTGTGGCTGACCTTCCACTTCGTGCTTTTCTCATTTCTGTTTGTCCAGTCCTTAAGGTCAGGCAGTTCTTTCTTTATACATCTCCATCTCCCTCAGCATTGACAGTGTTTTCCAACTATGTGTCATCTGTTCACTTCAATAGCACTCTCTTTTATGATAAGATCAATCCTGAAAATATTAAATAAAATTGGTCTCAGTCCTTGAGGAGCTCTATTAATAAATTCCCCTTTCAGCCTGACTAGTTGTCATCTCTTTTATCAAGTCCATATTTGCCTTAAAATTCTGTGCTAATGCCATCATCCAAATCTTAACTAATAATCCCGTCTAAGACACTGTATCCAGTGTTTTACTTAAGTGACGATAGGTTAGTCTTTACTGCCTTTCTTTTGTTTAAAAACAGTTATCAGAACAGGCAGTCAGGTTTTTTTGAGATTTTGCATTTTAGCCTCTTTTTCATTTACCTTGGTGTCTTTAATTAGTTATGCATGTATTCCAAAAGATTGCATACCACCAGGATCATATAACTGAATCTGTAGTTGCCCAGATCACTTTCTCTTTTTTTTTTCTTACTTGTATGTTTTAAATCAGGTATTCTGCAGTCATATAATACCCTTCTATATTGATAGGTGTACTGAGATTCTTGCAGTTTATCCTGCAATATCCCTTCTCAGTTCTTTAAACATTCTGGGGTGAAAGTTCTCTTGTTCCACCTCCTTGAGTGTGGTATGATCTCAGAGTTTACTCCACTCCAGGAATTATAATTCCCATTTTCTCATTCCTATTCGCTACACTGCTTTTGTCCTATACTCAGTATCACCATAACTATTAAAAAATTAAGCTGAGTCTTCATTTACTTTTTGGCACGTGCAGAGATTATCTTCAGTTTCTCCTGTGTGCCCGCTGCATAGCATTCCTGCTTATTTTTTCTTTCCTGTCCTTTTATTAATATGACCAAAGAGTCTTTCTACTGCTTTTGATAGTAAGTATCCCTTGCAAGGTCTGGCACACCTTGACTTTTGACAAGTGTGACTTTGTTTGTACGCTTTTGGACCATGAAGAGAATTCATTCCTCATTGCTTAGTTCCTCCTTCTGTTCTTTCGTCGTTGCACAAACATCCTTTCTACGGGGATATTTTTTTTTGTTCCTTACTTGGGTTATAGGAACTGCACGAGAATTGTGTGGTGTCATTTGAGAGTGCTATCGTGTGGTAAAAGAGAACATGCAAGGTTTGCACTATCAATACCCCAGTGTATTAAAAAACAAAAATAATCACAACTTTCCATCAATTTTTAATTTCCTCCAGTTTATCTGTTATAAAAAGAGGCCGTAAACTTCTGTATTTAAACCATGGATTCAAATGCAACCTCTGCATCTGAAACTTGGAGAAGCTTCCTGCAAAATTCCCAACTTTGCAGCTTGGATTTGTGTCTATTTTGAGGACGTGTTTGTGGACTCGATAAGGTAGAAATAAATTTTGCCTCTGCTGCTTGAGTAATACGTGGGCGGAGTTGTCTCATTGTGAATAATACTTCTGGGGACAGATTATAGCTATTGAGGCAGAGAAGGATCAGGAGACTTCGGGATGTGAAGATCAATCCAGACTTTGATAGTACTGGCGTTGTGGTACACTTGCTCTTCTTCCATATGAAATGAGAGCAAGCAAGGTGCCTCCCAGATTACTGCTCAGTGAAGATTAGACAAAATGGAGTTTGCTTGGATCTGAGCTTATTTGTATTCATTGGAGTTCTTGACGCCCACCTCAATTCCAGCAACCTAAAAAATAATGGTTACGTTAAAGCTTTCCAGCAAATGCCCACAACACAGATCATTATCGTCTGAGAGACAGGAGGGAAGGAGATGAGGGGGAGGAGAGGCAGGGGGAACCTGCATCCTCCTGCTGCTGCTGCCTGGATTTGCATTGTGCAACACTAATACACAAGAGGATGGTATTTTTTTCCCAATATAAATGCATGCATCTATCCTAACAGTGAAAGTAGGGCACATGTGGTTACACACAAACATTTAGGTGACCACAAACACTGCGTTTAATAGAAGAGCACGCAGCTACCACAGTACCTGCAGCCATTGCCTGCACAAACAGTTGTACCTGTGGAAGCATTCATGCAGACGCCCTCAAGCAATCAAAAAACCAAAACCCCCCAAGAAGTATAACTGCATTTTCACACGGACTGTCTGTGGGCTACCCATTTTAAAAGCAAAAAATTACCTCAAGAATGGAACTGATATAGCAGCAATACAGGCTATATATTGGGGAGCTGACCCTTGCATCTCTTCTGGCTGAAAGTAGTCTTCCTTTCATACCATACTATTTTGCTCTTCCGTAACCCTTGTACTCTAGTAACTTGAGACTGTGGATTACTTGAGGGTACAGAGTTAGCTAGAGAGCTGTGCCTTTTAAACCAGTGAGCTTTGTCTGAATTTTAAGCTATAGTGTGAAAAAACATGTACACAGTTGCACGCAGAGCAGTTTGAACCCACCTGAGCACACGAGTTTCTTCTGTCCCCCCTCCCTGAGCTCAAAGCCATATGCTATACTAAGTTTAATGGTAACTATTCTCTTTTTTTCCTTAGGTAATGAATGATTGATGTAGGATGTTGGTGGTAAAAAGCTGTATTCTGGAGCTTGTGTACCAAATGGGTCAGTACATGGGTGCCTGGGTTGCCTGTGTATAGGTATCTAGTACTGGTTTATACTCTTGGTACCTGAGACATCCATTGAAGGCCAGCACATAAAACATATGGCCTTATGCTCTTCAGGACATCTAGGCAGGATACCCTAAGGTCCCTAGGATGGCATCAGCTATATATTTAGGAAACTGAATCACAGCCTGTTTGATTCACAGGAAGGTAGTATAACAGTTTAGTATTGGATCTCAACAAAACCTGAGTACTCAGCAATGAAAAATGCTTTATAGGTTTAATAGCCAATATCTATGCTTGTACAGAGGCAGACCTATAACTGCAATAAAAGCTACCCAAACAGACAGGACTCAAAGACTAATTATCTAAATGCATTTTCCCTTTCTCTTTTATTTTCATTCTCTACACTTTTTAACAGCAGAGAGAAAAGCTGCACATATAGCTATTATTTTGACCAGGTTTTGTATCTTCCTGATTTGAACATGAAAGGGCTTTATAGCAACGCTATTTCATCATGTCAAGCTTCAGTGCCAGTTTATTTGCTTTGCCACCCATTTTGGGGGGTTTTATTCTTGACCTCAGAGGTACTGCGTGTGTGGTTGTAGGGAACTGTAATAGGGGAATTTTTTAGCTGCCCCTTGGTGTAGCAGTGACAAGTCCATCACTACTTGATATTAGAATGTTTTGAGGAGGTTTGAGGAAGTTTATGCACATATGCCTGAGATTGTTTGAATGTCTTTTGGTACTTTTGGGAATGAGAAGTCAAGGACTAGATACACAGTGGAGACTACTTGGCACAACTCATGTCACTTCAGGGATGCATTGTCGGACACCAGCTTCCTTTGCTTTTGCATGGTACGAGCCCATGCAAAAAGTCACCACCGGGACTTTTTGAATGGGAAAAACAGGCTATAGGGGGAGTTGAGCTATCCCACCCCACCAAACACGGGAACCACTGTATAGCATCTCTGAGAAGCGTTCCTTCTTGAAGAACAAAGGTTATGTTTATGCTCAACAGACCTGTAACATCTGTTCCTGGGGCATCCTGCAAAAGGACTGGCATCCCTCAGAGAAATAAATATAGGTCTTTGGAGTGTCATTTTCACGTAGCTTTTCCATAGAGCTTCTACTGGAGCTCTGAAATTGATTGCTATCACCTCCACCGGCTGCCAGAAGGGTGCGTATGGTGGAGTGAACAAGTGTTCTTCCATTGCCTGTTTCTAAAGAGGTTTTGTATATATTGTACCCCCATTGGGAAACCATGGTTCTGCAGCTCTGTTTTTATTTCAGGAGGTCTCTGATTCAACCCCAATATCTTGACCATTTTGTAGTAATTTTTTTAAGAAAAATAGATTTAGACTGTCCTATAACTGAACGTAATTTTATAGCCCTAGAAGGTGGAGAGCAGAAAAATTAAAAATGGGTCTTCCAAGCTGTGATTCAGTGGGCTTTCCATAGGAAAGGGAGGGAGGGAAGAGGATGAGGACATACAATAAGGTCATTACAAGAGAAAGTGGGGCTTCTCTTTAGCTGATGAAGCTCTGGCAGTCGTATTTACTGAGCCATTCTTCTGCCTTCCCTCATAATAGTGGCACCAAGGGAAGTGAGACTGGTCTACAAGTAGGTGGTATTAGTTGCTTGGCAAACTTCCATTTAGGCTAGGAAACGGCTTGAGGGAATAGCAGTTTTTTCTTCAAAGAGGAGGATGCATGCATATGCGTAGGTATATCTCAGGGGTAAAGTAGGAAAGAATCAGAGGAGGGAAGCCAGTAACAGAGACGACATTTTGTGTAAGCAGAACATAAAAACTACCTCTCCTTCTTTCAATACATATCGTTCTTTTGAACATGAAGAATGTAATTTTCAATGAAAGATTCTTTGGAAGCATGAAAGGGCATGGGGAGCAGCGCAGTCATGATACTGATGTCAGCAGTGACACTCCCACTGTTAATATGTTTGCCCTTGCTAAGGACCTGTTCGGGCATAGATGGAAATTTGAATCTCTGGTTTCACTGCATTTCTTTACATGAGGTTCTTCCAGTTCCTGTTCTCCTACACATACAACTCTGATTCCAGCAGTATCAGAGCACCTTATACTCTTGAATTTGCTTATCCATACAGTACCCTACAGTGAGACCAGAGCAGTTATCCCAGTTTATAATTAGGACAGTCCAGTTAAGGAGTTAGAGACTAGTGATTTGCCTGTGTCAGCATTGGGAATAATGCAGGCCCATAGGAGTAGATTTACAGAGTCAGGACTGAGGATCTGACTGTAAAAATTTCAAGGGGGATTGCTTTCAACTAGATGTGGCTGTGAACTGAATATCCATTAGCAGGTGGAGTACCTATGATGTGCATCTTAGTTTGAGCAGAAAGAAATCCAGCCTGTGTGCTTCTGTGCAGCTCCACAGTCCAGGCTCAGTGAGTGGGGCTGACCTCGCGATTCACTTCAGTAGCACATTTGTGCTCTAAACCATAACACTAATGCAGACACACCAGAAATTATCTGCTACCCTTTGAGATGCCCTGGGACATTCTCCTTGCTTCAGAATAGAGGCGGTATCCCCTAGATTTGATGTCATATTTTCCAGCCTTGTGCAGATACCTCACATACAGTAGGGCAAACCAAATTACTTCTGTGTGGGCGATGGAACCAAGCCCAGAAAGTCTGTAGTAAAGCAGCAAAACAGAGCTCCTTCACACCCTTGGAGACCTTTCTCTTCAAAGAGAGTTTTGGGATTGCTGTGGGAATTTAAACTTAGATGAGGACTGTCTACCGGGAAAGGGAAATTCTTAGCAGTATTGTCATTCCCACATTGCCATTCCTGCCCATTAGGTTAGTAGGTAATTAGCTTTCTTCTTGGCTTTATAAATTTAAGTAGAGGTTTCTAGTGATGATGACCATGTTTCTTGGGTTCTGGAGAAGTCATAGTACTTGAAAATAATGGCTCCACCGGGTTTCAGTCATCAGTTTAATGATCAGTTCTTGTTCATGATTTACCTGTTTGGAAGTAAGCTTGATGTCGGCAATGTTGCAAAATTTACCTAAATTTGATCCATCTGCAGTGATCTGGATTGGAACCTCAAATCTAAATGCCTGTGAAATTTATAATTTTTCTTTAGGATTTGAATAAAGAACTCCAGATTTTGGAAGCTTTTGTTCTCCCAGCTTTTCGTGTGAACCTAGGTCAGTGCATTGCTTCCATAAAATACTCACTGGGAGTTTTTCTGGGCTAGCATTGTGTCTTCTCATGACTTGGATAAGCCACTACCGTAAAATGGTTGGTCACTGCAGAAAGTGGTGCTGAGATAGCCCAATGAACAGCGATGCTTTTTTTTCCTGAGATAGTGCTGCAGCACACCATGGTGTGGTGAAAGGAAGTCATGCTGTTGCTTAGTGAGATAGTTCTGTGTAGTATCATGAAGTAATGTGACATAAGATGGCATGCATTCCACGTGAAAGTGATGGTGCCTCTTTGCAAGAATTAGATGTTAGCATTGTTCCCACTTCGCCACTGGGCTGCAACCCTGAGTATTGCTGTATTAGGTCTAGCTGACAGAGGCACCAGAGCCACACAATGATTTTGCTCCATCTCCTTTTATGACAAAAGCTAACAAAACTACAGAAGGACTCAAGCTCTTAGTTCTTCTTGGTGGCTTTCACCGGAGCTGTCCTGTCAGGCTTTAATTAGAAGTGTTGCTTGGTAATGCTTGGATGGCAGATAAGTGTACTAAAGAGAGGGAGCAAAACTCAGTTTAAAACATTAAGAATTTGCAATCCTGTTCTTTTACACTGCATTTTCTACCAGTCTAATTGCAAACCCCTGTAAAATGTCCTTTTGCTGTAACTTGGGATAACGACCTTACAACTGGAAGCACTGGTTTTTAGCTACAGTCTCCTTGCAAAATTCCACCTTAGACTATTATTCTGCTTGAACACTTGTAAAAATTTCAAGTAGCTATAGAAATTGTCTGCACAATTTCCTCTGATAAGCTTATTCCATAACATGGTCTTGAAAAAACAAAGACATCCCCCTCCAAAGATGGCTGCACTTTAGCAGCAGGTGTAAAAAAAGGCCACTATTCTACAGGGTATATGTAAATCTTCCAAATTCTTTGCGATAAACTACAATATAAATGTCTGATGATAATGTGGTTTGAAAACATTGTCCTTGCTCTATACCTTGTAGCTGGTTGAATGATTTACTGACTAATTATCTGATAGGAGGCAGCAGTAACTTACCCCTGGACCCTGTATTACCAGTGTTGATAAAAGAAGCAGCTGTAACCAGGGTGCCTCACCATGATACATAGAAGGTGGGTCTCCTTTTGTAATAATAGTAGCAGCTAATTTAACCGTATAGACAGCAAGGTTTATTTAAAAACTTTCTGCGTACTCAATGTAGGGAAGTGTGGTGCCACTGCTGAATGGGGCAGGGACCTGGTGTCAAAAGATCTGGAAATGACCGAGGTACTTAATGCCGCCTTGACCTTGGTTTTTACTAGGTAGATTTGCCTTCAGGAATCCCAGGCCTCTGAGAGCAGTGCGAAAGTCTGGCACAATGAAGACTTAACCTGGTAGACCAGGACCAGGTTATTTAAACCAACTAGATAGAAACAAGTGCAGGAGACCTGACAGGATGCATCCATGAATGCTGAGGGAGCTGGCTGATGTCATTGTGAAGCCACTCTAGATTAGTCCTGTAAGATCTTGGCAACTGGGGGAAGTTCCTGAAGCCTGAAAGAAAGCGTCACACCTGTCTTCAAGAAGGGCAGGAGGGAAGATCGAAGGAACTAGAGGATGTTCAACCATACCTTAGTCCCTGGGAAGGTGATGGAGCAAATAATCCCAGAAACCATTTCCAGCTCCTTGAAGGACAGAAAGGTGATTGGGTGTAGTCAGCATGGATTTGCAATGCAATTACAAGTTTGGCGAATGATTGTATATTGGAGATCTTGCCAGGGCATATTGTTTGTTTTAACTTTAGAAAGCCTTTTGACACTGCCTCGTCTTTTGACAATCTCCCATAAGATCCTCATTGATGAACTGATGAAACATGGACTAGCTAAGTGTACAGCAAAGTGGGTTGAAAACTGGAGACGCTCTTCTCAGTACCAGCCAGTGAAGGTACAAGAGGCAGTGGGCGCAAATTGCAATACAGGAAATTCCATTTAAATGTGAGAAAAAACCTTTTTGTACTGCAAGGGTGCTCAAACACTGGAACAAGTAGCCCAGAGAGTTATGGTGTCTTCATCCTTGGAGACATTAAAAATTGTAAATGGCCCTGAGCAACATGCTGTAGTTAACCTTGCTCTGAGAAGAGGAGCTGGACTAGGTGAACTGCAGAGGCACCTTCCAAACTCAGTGATTGTCCTGTGGGTCCGGGTACTTAGGTTTGACGTGACAATGGCTGGGTTAGGTTCAAAGCTCTAAGTAGAGAACAAAGGTAGAGCTGCTGGATGTAGAAGAAAACCTACTGAAACCCTCACTTTTCTTGTAGAAGTTCTCTTGAACTCATTTAAAAGTGTCTGAATGGCATCTCTTGGCTGTTTGCTTTTCCAGACTTCTTTGGCATGAAAGAACTGCCAGTCACTGAAACATCTTGCCTTCTGGTAAAGTTTCCTACTCTTCTTATAAGCATAGAATGTTATTTAAGTATCTCGGCTCCCATTTGAAAGGTAGAAAGGCAGAATTATGTGTTCACAGAATAAACAATGGAGAAAATATGCACAAGCAGCTCACTTTCCCCTTAAATCTTAGATGGGTGATGTATATTGACCCATATGTGTGGCGCAAAAGCAGTCCAGAGAAGGAATGCATAAGGAACAATTCTTGTACTTAATGTTGTCTGGGTTCTTCAGAAGTATTCCAGGGATTCACTTGCACATTGAGATGATCCCCCCAATCTTAACTGAGTAAATTGCTCTTTTGTGATTTGTAATCTGCTGACTCGGGCATCAATATGAAGGTGTATAGCAGAACCAGCACTGCTATGGCAAAAGAGAAAAGCTTCGTTGGAAGTAAGGGCATAGTTTGGCTGCAGATTCCCGATCATGCAAATATTGTATGTTCGAAGAAAGAAAAAGGCCACCTTGGTCAACTCCGAAGACAAGCGTTTGGCTTTGGCAGTCAGGAGGAGGATAAACATGTAACAGTTTCCTTTGTAAACAGAGCATGTTTGTTGTTACGCCACTGCAGAACAGTAAACTTCCTGTCTAAATAATTGTTCCCACCACAGCCCTTGTGTGCCGAAAAGATACAGAGACTCAAGGTTCTGATAGAAAATATTGATCTTTTGGTTGAGGTCAACAAGTGGTGATGAGAAAGGAAGGGAGAAGAATGGCAAAGCATAAGGTCTGTTCCCAGTTTTTTTTCCAAGATCGTCCACTTGAAGAAACCAGAGAAAATGTCCTTGTTTTATTAGTTCGTTGTAAAGTTCATTGTTCATCTTCCCTCTGCAATTGAGACATTTAGCCTCTTGGGAAAGACAGCTAAACAGAAATCCATTTACCTTTCACATGTTTTTCATAATTTCCCCTGCTACTTTGGTTAATTAATTATCACCGCTATTTGTGTTTAAACAAGGGGTCTGTCTCCCTCCCTCCTCCCAAGCCCATCTGCTCCTCCATGACCTTGCTTGTGAAGTCATCGCTGCGCTGACTTTGGGAAAGCGCAAACACTTCCATGGCAACAGACAGCTGTGTCACAAAGACAGGGCTGTGACCTCACGGCAGGAAGGACTGGGCTGGTGGTGGGGGAGAGATTTTCTCCCACAAACACAGAAGCTTTTGATGATAACAGAGAGGAAGGCAAGTTATATCCAGAACAAATGATCTTGCTGTTTGACTGCTTCTGCTTTAGAAGTTGTCCATGGCTTTAACTTCTCTTCTTCAAAGACCCTTTTTAAACTTGTATGTTTTTCATGCAAGGGGAATGGTTTCTCCCTCAGATCTCAGCTTAGAAGACATCTCCAGGAAGAAGTAGGGGATGGATTTAATGACAGAGGACACGGGCCTGAGTTTCTACACAGCCTGGCAGGTGTCTAGATCCAAATTTTCATTTGTTCAGTTTGGTTGAACAAACCTAAGTCTTGAGAGGCAGTCTGATTTCTATTCTAATTGCACATGGATTTCTATTTTAGTCTACCACCCTCCCAAACTGCCTGTCTTCTGAATGAAATTCAAAATTGCTCCTGTATAGAGCAATCTAGCAATGAAAGCTTTCCTGTATAAACATTTGCATTGCTGGATGGGAAGTGGAAATCAGGTCTTATGATCACAAAGCATTTTTAATGTAGATGCAGCAAGACACATCAAAGCTAAATAACATACAAGTGGTACTCCACAAGCTGTCTGCAGAAACTGCCTCTGTAAGTATTGATTGTGAGGCTACAGAAAATGTATCTTGATCAGTGTGTTGCTGTCTTCTTCCTTGGCTGATGGCTTGGTTGTTTCATGAAATGCCACAGTCTTCAAATCCACACATCTTCTTCATTAGCTAAAAGTAGCCAGTGTTTCAATATAATTCATTGCTGCTTGTTGCCTGAGAACAATTTATAGTGCAGTGTGCTACTGTGATAGGCTAATCAGGTCAAAACAACTCTCCCTTTTGGATCTTTTCCATTGTTAAGTCACCGTTGTTCAGAGCATGTATGATGGGGCTCCACTGGTGTGACCCACAGCAAACCATTTACTTTTCTGGAGTCTGTTTTCTTTCAGGTGGCATGGAGGATGATAGCACTTAAGTAACACCTTACCTTCACCACATCTCACTTAGCCTTACCTAGGTAGTGCTCAGCAACCCCATGTTGCAAATGACAATACTGGATCACAGTGAGTGGAAGCAACTTCTTCAGGTTCTCATATCTGTTGCCAAACTAGAAAACATTAATTTCCAGAGCTGCACATTTGTTATCCAAATGCCAAACCACCACCGATCTTTTCTGATGGGTCTTATCTTTTTCTTGGGGGGTAGGTGGGGGAGGAGGAGACAAGAAGGGGGTATAAGAAAAGAGGATTGAAGGGAGAGACTTTGTTTTGCATTAAGATCTGTTTACAGCACTTCAGGGAATTTAGGAGACCTAGTACAAATTCTGAAGATTTGGCTAGTCAATAGTTGGAAGCTGAATCTAAGGGAAAATCAAGCCCTTTGTGTCCCATTGAATGGCTCTCACCCAAGTATCATTTTATTTCATGTCTGATTTGTCCTTATCATCCCATCCAGCTGCTGCAACTGTTTACTTTGCATCCCATCTGATTCCCTCCTTATGTCTTCTCATCTGGCTCACTACTTATGTCCTGCTTGATTTTCCCTAGAGTATCAACTATTTCCCACTGTTCGCAAGTGTCATGATCTCTGTGACCTCTCTTCCTACACACAGACCTTCCTTTCCGTGGTCTCTTACTCATCTTTGGACCTATGAACACTCATATCACCCCTACTTCACTTACCTGGACCTACTGTACTGTCCTCTCAGACGCTGATGCAGACTTTTCTGGTTTGCACTAGACGAATATTTGGGTTTGTTGCATTTTGTTCCTGCAAAATTATTTTTCTCGGAGCCCTGCACCCAATATATTACATAGTATGGAGTGATTATTGCTGTCAAATCTGGAGATCCAGCGGCCTCTGATCACTGTAACAAAATAGCTGGTAGAACCCAGAAAGAAATTGGGCTTTCTGTTTTGCCATGCAGCCTGTCTGTTCCTTTGCTCTGGTATAATAACCACTAAAGGACCATGGGGAAAGCTTGTTTTGGGACAGCAGTAATGTTATATTTAAGTATGCTTTTAAAAAAAGGAAAAGGGCAAGAAGTTTCTTTAGTTTGGCATGTTCTATCAGAGGCAAGATAATAGAATTTCTAAACCCATTGATTTTATGGCATTAAGAATCTGCTTGATAAGTCAGTCTCTGTACACTGGTGATCACTATCTTCAGCTGTATAAGCAGTACTGTCCCCATTTCATTTTCAATAAGAAATTGAGGGAGACTTAGCCTTGCTGAAAAATATGGGGAAAAAAAAGTAGCATAAAGTCTCTGTGCTGTTGGGGTATGGCATAGCTATTTATTATTAAATACTGTAGGGGTCAGAGAGAAACAAAGTTGGAAGATGTGCGAGCCAAGCATTCTTAATGTGAGTCCCTGCCTCCAGCAGGCAGTGCTGGGGGGCCTGCACCAGAGCACTGCTTGTGGGGTGCTCAGAGGTACTCCAGCACCAGCCTTTCCAACGGGCAGGGGCATCCTCGGAGGCAGTGGGCAGGGGAACTTCATACAGGAGGTGCTTACTGCTACTCCAAGGTGTGTGCGACCAACCCAGGAGCAGTCACTGTCAACAGGAGGTGTTGCAGGGAAAAGGGCAGGAATTAGGGTGGTGGGGAGATGCCAGTTCCTTGCAGTCCTGTGGATGTGAAACACATACAATATTGAAACACTTCTTAGTTGCAGGGGAAAAAAAGGTTTGTACCCCCCCTTCTGGGGTGTCTGAAAAAGAAGGAAAAGAAATGAGGGAAGGTGGAGTCACAAGGAGACCCATGGTGTTGCCAGGTACCTTGGCCAGATAGATGTGCAACATCCCTTTCCAAATGCTGCCTCCCTCCATGGGGCCGTCCAAGTCTGTTTTCTACTTGGCTGGTTGTGCTATTGAGTCCCATTTGGAAGGATTCACATGTGACCTAAGACTGTCCTCTAAATGTCTGAATCTGTCCTCTACAACATAAATAATGCAAAAACAAACATGCCAAACAGTAACCTTCACTTGTCTCCCTGACACTGCTGCGGGGAGGGAGGAAAGGAAGGAGCGAGTGTGAGCAAGTCGATGAGCGAACTGCGTGCTAGGCAGGCAGGAGACCAGCAAGGAGAGGCAAGGCACCGCATGAAGAACCGTGAGAGCAATTAGATTCGCTCTCCACACGGCTCTGCTGTTTTAGACGAGGACAACTGTCTGCTGGGGCACTGTCCCTTACAGACCAGCCCCAGCCTGGAGCAGAGCAACACTGCTCCCTGGCCAGGGCGTATAGGAAGCTTCAGCAGTCTCCTGGCCTTTTCTGCTCAGCGTGGTCCACGGCTGGAGTTGGGTGAAGGCACCAGTACTGCGCAAGTTGAAACCTTCGCTCTGCTGCTTAACTGTCCTGGTAGTCTCAAGCAAATTGGTTAATATTGCACACTGCATGTTCTCTTCCCTGCGCCCTCCTCTAGCCCCCCCTCCCCCCTACAATTCTCTAAAGTGGAGAAGAGGATCCCTTTTTCCTTTTGAATGTGCTTGTGATGCAAGTAGTCATTAATTGCGGATACAGTTGTACGCGGCATGCGTGCTAAAGTACTGTCAGCTTTGTGTGGAAGAAAAATGCACGCAGACTTAAATAGCTGAGATTTTTATCTTTCTCCTCCCAGAAAATACGCAGCAAGTTGTCCCCATCTAGGGACCTCGCAAGGAAAAAAAGATATTTCACTATTTCTGTTTTCTTTCCCTGAGATGCAGTAAGGTAAGGGACTGGCCTGCATATTTCTTCCAAAGAGAAGGGCTTCCCCGTTCCAAAAGTGGAATGTTTCTGTCAGATTAAAAATTGGGATATTTTCCTCATTTGTATGTGGAAGAAAAGCAAAGGTTTTTTTTCTTCCCTTTCTGTTGGTCCCTTGAAACTTCACTGTGAAAGATTCTGGGACAGAGAGTTAAAAATACAGGTTGTGGACACAGAGAAAGTATTTTTCCTGTATGTTCCTCTAAAATACTCTGCAGTGGGAGCCGGGATGAGTAGACCCCTGAGAACCCCACACAGACAAGTGCAGTGGCCAGCAAGTGTTATGGCAACTGTGAAAGTACCAGGCACCCAGAGAGGGCACGTGTCTGGAGGATCATGGAGGGGTTGGCGCAAGTGTGCCTTTCAAATAAGGAGAGTGCAGCCAACCTGGCATAGCTCTGAATCTGATGGATGCATACAGGACATGTGGGACGGTATCTTGCTGCAAAGGAGCCACCTGGACAGATGGTAAAGGCCAGGCCCCAGCTCAGCTTCTGATCAGGGTCCAAGAGATAGGCAGATAATTCTCTCCAAACCAACTGTGAGGTGGCAGAGAGAGAGGACGGTGCACAGGGAAATAAGGAGAAAGACTTCAGCCTGAGAATCTTGGTATCCAGGTGCCTTTGAAGCGGGGCTGACCTTCTCCCAGTGGATTTCAGTCTGAAGGAAATCCAAGTTTCTGAGCTGATCAGATGTCCCAGCTTATGCATAAAGCTGGAAACCCTTTGTTTTGAGGAGTGCAGAAGAAAAAGCTGCAAGACGGATCAGGGTGAGATTGTTGGCATGTAGGAATGCTGGATAACTTGCTACCTTGAAAGTGAGCTGGGTAAGCTACTGCAGGCTGATTCCCTAGGTACTGCTGCCCCTATTCTGCCGAGCTGTGTTTGCACAGCACTCAAACAGAGCTCATTCCAAGCCCTCGTCTTTGCACTCAGAACCTGCCTCCCCATCTGCTCACCTGCTGTCCATCACTGCCTACACTCTGGGATTAATGCTTCCACTCCTGCATGCCAGCAGTTCGACTCCCTCAGGCTTTTGTAGCTTGCTTTCATGAGGATCGGATCAACAATTCTGTCCTGCTTTTCAGCACGTACCAACTCGGTCTGTCATACTTGCACACTCTTGTGCACACTTCAGCTGAACACCTTTTGCTTGTTGTGTTGCTCACAACATGGAGAGGTTTTTGCTTCAGCAACGTGGTTACCCCACGTGTAAGAAATTTTCTTTTCATTTTTCTTCTTTTGTCAGAGGAAGGCAGTTCTCTGCAGAGCTTGCAAAAATTTGTTTGCACCTTTATTAATAGCGAGCAGAATTTTGTCTCTTGGTGTGTGACAGAGAAGCCTAAGCCATTATTTTAAATTTTTATTTAAAAAGCAACAAGTCACAAAAACCTCACAACAGAGCGTCTGCATCTTACCTACATAGATCATCATCCTCTCCTAGCTATATGCTGAACAGCCCATTTTCCCCTCAGCCCTGTGCCCTGAGGGGACTCAGTTCCTAAAGAAATGGGATTTATGATTCGCACAGGTTTTTAATATGGCATCAGAATGCTGCTGTGTCTGAAAAGCTATGCTACTTATTTTGGATCCCAGCAGACCTTCTCACCAATATTGACTTGCAGCTGAAAGCTACCATGTGCCTTTAAAATAAAGAAAGATGCTGAGTCTTGTCAGCGCACCGTTGCAGGGCACAGGCATCCAGCTCTTCCACAGAAATGGTGGTGGCAGGGGATTTACAAGCCTTTTACTCTGGCAGAGCATCCTCAGGGCTCTGATCCTTCCTCAAGCGGAAAGGAACCATTTGTGTGTAGATCTGTGAGCCTCTTCAAAGGATGGTGTCAGGTGTACATTTACGATCACACACACCAGCTTGCCTTGCTCTGAACTCGTTAAGCTAAAATGAGGAAACGATAGAGGCTTTTCTGTCACATGGGACCTGCCTCCTGAGCCTTGTCCCTGTGCATTCTGGTAGCTCCACATGGGTTGGGCTGCACTTACGGCATGCATGGCATAAGCCCGTGTTTCTGGTGTTCGCAGCAAGGCAGTGTGTATATGTTGTGCTAGATTTTTGCTGAGCGCACTGTGTGCTGGAATGTTGGAGTATATAGCGTCGATGCAAATTTTGTGAAGGGCTCAGACGCATGATTAAATGCTTATGGATTCACTGTTGGCTGTAGTTTTCTCACTGTCCTCGTGTACACTCTTAGCACGTGCTGTGAGGGAGACTAGAGGTGTGCTGTATGAGATGGATCTGAGCCTGGTTTTTAGCATTTGCAATGTTTTAATAATGCTACTTTTCTGCTTTGGAAACAAAATGCAACCTAATCACCCCCTCTGACTTTACTGTAGATTCAAGACTGGTGTTTCTGATAAACTGGTTTCAGAGTCCAGGGTGGGTTAAAAGCAGTAGAAATAATTGTGGTGGGGGAATACTTGAATTGAGGAATAGTGAAGAAAGAAAGGCGTCCATGTACATATGGGGTACATACATGTCTGTGAGAGGGTGCAAGTGCCCACTGTTCTCTCTGACTGTACATGTGTCATCTGCTTTGGCTAATGAGTTTCTGTGGCTTAAGAAGTCACCCAGCACTGCCTGTCTGTGCGTATTTTCCTGCCCTTGGGGTAATGACTTGATCCACAGTGGTAGTTAAATTGGGCTTTAGTCCCTTGTATTTCCTAAGATCATGCCCACAGAGTTACACAACTTCAGCTGATGGTGAAGCAGAGTCAACTGATTATCTGTGTCAAAGCTATTTATTTTAGTCTTTTATCTGGTTCTTTTCTTGTTCCCATTGTTGCTGCAAAGTGAAAGACGTATGAGTTTTTCAAGCTGACCACAGACAGTTGCTCCAGGACTTTTCAAACAAAGAGGCAGTAGGAGATTGAAGGGGATGCTGATAGCATCCCTTCTCACAGAGGTTTGGCTGCTGGGGCTCAGAGCCAGCTTTGAGACTGTGCAGGTGAGGATGACCCCCTTCTTTTTAGTGGTCTTGGTCAGAGTGTCCCAGGCAGTGCTGTCAGAGGCTTCTGCAGGACCAGTCTCCCTTCCTGTGGGAGCTGCTTTTAAACCGAACCCCTGCAATTTGTAGAATCTTCATGATTGGAGAGGACCTTTGAGATCATCGAATCCAACCATACACACACAAAAACCCCCTCCTACAATCTCTGCCACTACAGCATGGGCTGAAGTGCCAATCTATACATTTCTTAAATACCTCTAGGGATGGTGACTCAACCACCTCCCTGGGCAGGCTGTTCCAGTGCCTGACCACTCTTTCAGTAAAGTAATTCTTACTAAGATCTAATCTAAACCCCCCCTGCCGCAACTTCAGACCATTTCCTCTGGTCNCCTACCCTCAAGCAGATCAAGACTCCCACCTAGGTTGGTCTCGTCTGCAAACTTACTGAGGGTGCACTCACTCCCCTCATCCAGATCATTGATAAAGATATTAAACAAAACTGGCCCCAAAAATTCAGTCCCTTTTTGAGCTACATCACACTTACCAGTTTAACCACAGCCATGTCTGGCCGTGCACTCTGTTAATCTGGACCCCCAACCTGCAGCTGATGTACCAGCTTGGCCTCAGCCCATCTCAAGCCCTTTCCCAGGGCCCTGTCCGGCCATCTCTGGTCTGTGTCTGGCCCTGGGTGCTTTGAACAAGCCAGATCCTCACTACTGCTTCTTTCTTCATGGTGCCTGAACATAGAGCTATCAGGGCCTAAGGTGCACACTGATGCTGGAACAGAATAATAATAAAAAAAATTTATTACATACATGATGGTCAGTATGTTGAGGCAAACTTGCATGCCTGACCTCCAAGTGTAGCTGTCTGTCTGGTATCTTGCTGGGTTCAGGACTGTGTGAGAGAGGTGTTGAGATAGTTTGTCTGATTTGCCTCACAAATGAGAGCCAGGCTGATCATGACCAGTCTTTGTCGCTTGCTAAGGAATATGTAAAGTAATGTGCAATAGACTACTCTTATGGCTGGACAGAAGATTGATACCCAACGGGATAAAACCATTAGGAGCACAAGCCACTGTCACTTGGGCCTTTAGTCCTGTGGAATAGATAAAGTTGTGGCATGGTTTTCATTTAATAATGAGCTGATCATAAACAAAAGATGTCCCTTATAGAAAATGCAAATATTTGAGCACTCATCTTTCTCCCCAGTCAGGGTAAGTAAGTCTGCCTAAAGAAATTTGTCTTTAAATGATGAGTATTGTGGAAGACAGACTCTCAAAAACGTTGAAAGCATTTTACTTGCTTCAGGTCCAGGTTCTAAATCTCTAAGCCTCTTCAGGGCCTCATGGAAGCTGTGACACAGGACCTACCACGTGCTTGTTCTCTCTCATGGGCTCTGCAACCCATTGGACTACCTCTTCCATAGTGCATTAGACCCTTATCTTAGGTCTGACTTATCACAGAGAACAGGTTTATTCCATCAAAACAAAGAAAAATGTTTCAGTCAACCTTAGTGATGATTATGCAGCCAAGCACAAGGAATATAAACAAAACAAAACATATTTTCACTATGCATAGCTTTTCATTCTAGATTAAAGCAAACAACCAGAAAGAATATTGGTCCCATAATAATGAGCAACGTATTGGTGAATGCTCTGTAAGAAGATGCAGCATCTTTGAGAATAAAATGGCCGTTGGGGGGAATTTTCGAAACAGATTTAAAGGGGAAATATGCAGAAAGCAAAGAAGCAAGAATTTCAGGCTGCTTCCACCATAACAATAATAATACTTTGCCCAGTGCGTATGCTTTACTGCTCACTGTAGCCAAGAGCAAAATTCCCTGCCCACCAAACAAAATCAGCAAAAGGCAAGACTGGCTTTGCAGGCAGGAAAACTTCACGGGTGCATCCATCAAATCCTGCAATGGGACCAGTGAAGCACACAGGCTGCAAGGCATCAGTAATGAGAACAGGAGAATAGAAAACCCTCAGCAGTACGGGCTCAATAATTAATCAAAGCTGAAAATCTTTCTAACGAAGGCAGCAGCCCCAGCAAAACAGAGAGAGAGCATTTAAGGAGTTAGGGGTCTGAACAAGAGAGGAGATCTCAAAAAAGATGTTATCGAGGACTGAGGAAAGAATGGCCACACCATTTCCATTCCTGAAGTTCTCAGGAATGCACTGAAGCCTGTACAGCAACAGATAGGAGTGATATTAATCTTCTTGCTTTTTCTGTGACCTGATCCACGTAAGTGTCTCTACCAGTGGCTAGCTACTATTATAAGAAAGAGGTCATTCTACAGAAGAGAAGCTCCTGCTCTGGGAGCCTGCATCCTGGAGATGCCTCTAGTTTTCAGGGTGACACCATAAATGTGTTTCTCAAAGTCCCTGTTCTAATATATAAAGTTGTCTGGCAAAATTCCCAGATGAGTCTTAAGGCTTGCTTAATTATGAATCAAAGCCTTAATGTAATAACTTGTGCTTCTACCCCTTTCAAACTGAGGACCTCAGGTTGCTTCTCACACCGAAGGGAGGAAGCGATTCATGTATGGTTGGTTGTGAATGGCAGATGCAGTGCAGCAGTAGCAGATGTGCAATAAGAGCCCTGTGATCCTGGCTCCCATGCACATTGCAAGCCATAGGGTTTCCAGGGCCATGGAAAAGCAAGTTGTTAGTCACAGCGGAGTTTTAACTAAGCACTTGAAACTTTTCTGCCCTGAAGCTTGATGTTTCTTTTAAGGTATAAACCACCAAGACAGTCTAGAGATGGCTTCTGAGAAGAAACCAAATAAGTCCAGTGAGTGTGTTGGCAAGAATACTTTTCCTGTGATGCTGAGAAATATTTGGATGCCTGAATTGACCGCACTGTGTGTGATTCATGGTTTTCTCAAGGATACACCATGAGGACTGCAGTTCCCCTGTCTGGTAGTGAGCTCCCACAAGTGAAGAAGCAAACTTCAAGGGACGCATTACCATTACCTGCCACTCTCTTCTCCAGCCATCCCTTGGACACGTGGCCCATTTCAAAGGCTTTAGTGTACAAAATCCTGAGAGAACTACTAACTTCTCTGTGAGACTGTGTCACTTCTGTGCGTAGCTGCACTATATGGTTGATCAGGTAGAGTGTCACAGATGACACAGCAGTCCTAGTCACTGGAGTTGTCCAGTAGATGAAGAAAAGGTTTCTAAATCCTTGCCCCGACAAACGGGGCACCTGCATCTTTGTGCACAGTGGGACCTTTGCTCTTATGCCTCTCACCTGAAAAACACACTCCTTTCCCCCATTCCTCCTCCGCATAAGAAGAAAAAAATCATTGTTGTTGTTTACACTTACGGGAACCCTGCAAATAAAAATGGGGATAGGGCCAAATTAGAACTGATAGATAAAATGGATTAGGCAGATAGATGGAAACCAAATTAGCTGTGAAGCCAGTGTCAAATAGAATAGAAAATCATTTCCACCCAATAGCCAGCTGAAAGATTTAGCAAGACAAGAAGGAAATAATCAAGATTGCCTAATTGCCAAGTAACCTCTCAGTCTTTCTTTTACTCCCTTTCTTCCCTGATATAATTTGTCTCAGATTTCTCTATTAAAATGGGGGAAAACATCTTTTGATCTGGACTGCAGTGTGAACTGCAAGAGAGGCTCAAAGAAACCCCCTGTGAAAGAAAGGGGCTTTGTGTAATGCTGTCTCTAATGTGCCATACAGCTGCCTCATGAGATTTTTGGCTAAAGGAAATAGAAGACAATGTGCTAGTGAATACTGTGTATGCTCTTCCCTTCTGGCTTGCCTCTGTTACAATCTAGCATGTCCCATACAAATTTGAAATTGGAATGGTTAGTGAAGAGCTAAGTAAATAGTGGGGATATATGGGGTGCATTTTCTCTCCATGAATTACTGATTGTCCCTTCCTACGGGGTGGAAAGGGAGAGCTTTGAGGAGCTGAAGAGCAGCTTTGTAATTAGCCATAGCCCCTGGCCACATTGAGGAATTGTTTTCAAAACACACATTGAGTGTTCAACAGCAGTGTTCTTGCAGAAAACAGAATTTATTACAGGAATTGAAGTGGTGGAAATCTTTTCCTACAGGCCTGGAAAAATGGGTCTGACTTGTGTTCCCTTTCCATTATTTCTAAAGGACTTAAAGATATGCAAAGACTATATTATAACTTGGTAGAGGAAGCAGGTAAAGAGCTACGTGTGTCAGGAGATTGATAACAGCCTGCCTAGACTTTCCTGCAGGTGACTTGTTCAAACCTGGAGTGGGAAAAAATTGTCAGACATAACTCTGAGAAGTGAGCGAGCTCTTTCTTTCAGAGTATATTGACAGTTACTGATAAAGTCCCTCAGAAACAGGCTCTGTAGATTTCTACCACCTGCAAAGATACTGGGTGATGCTAATGAATGTCAGGCACCTAAGTAGAAGTTGGATGCCCCTACATTTTCCATGATCTAAGCACTTCTCTTCCTCCCGAGGCAGGGGGGCTGTGCTGTGCTGGGCTTGTGGTTGCTCTGTGACGGTTCAGAGTGTAGCCAGAAAAAGCCAGTGGTGCTTGCCACATGCTGAGGACAACTTAAGCACAGCGGGTAGCAGCTCCATCTAGGCAGGTTTGCTACAATTTCCAACTGTCGTGGCATGACCGACTGCCTGCTCTTCCTAGAGGAGCAGACTTTGGCCAGTGGCTCTCCGTTGGAGGAGAGCTGGGTTCGGAGCTCTTGCTGGGATTGTGCGTAAACACTAGATGTTATTGTTGACTGACTGAACGCTTCTTGTGAAAGTAGGAAAGAGGGCAGATGTTATTTAGACTGGTTATTTCCTTTAAAATACTGTTAGGCTGGTATCTATGATATTTTTATTTCTTCTCCTAGATTAAAAGGCATAGAAGACTCCCTTGAGAACATCTTGGTTGCATTCAGGGCTGAGATTAACTTTTGTTTTTAAGTCTTCCTTCATTATTGAAAACCAAAGAATTTCCTGAGGTATGAAGTTACTAAATGAGGCAAGTCAGAAGTTAAAATGGAGATCTCTGTGGTTTAGACCTGAGTGTGTCTGAAAGGCAAGGAGGAAAAGAAAAAGTGCTTGACCTTTTCAGCAAGGTTGGAGCAAAGATTCTGCTATAAAAGCTTTCCAGACAGCACTGCTTTAAGTCCTGTCAAAACTGAATCTTCTGCCACGTAAGGCAGAGTGGTATCTAAGCAGGTGTTTTGCTGTGATGGGTGAGTTGACTGGGTCTTAGTGGCCTTCGCCACATTTATATACCAGTTTACAGAACTGTGTGAGGATGTGTCAATTCTATAAAAATCTATAAACCCCTTTGCTCCCCACAGCCATTACATCAAACATAACTAAATGAAGACTTTAATAATTTCAGTGTTGTCCATTGTACTCATGTTGATGGTGATGCAGTGCAGGAGGCAGAAGGCAATGAAGTTTTGCTAACAGAGGGAACACTGGAGTCTTGATTTGGACTCCTTGAAATGTTGCCCCTCAGCATTTGACATGCTGCAGGAGCAGTCTGCCCATCCGTGGTGTCCCTGATCAGGTTTGGCAGGGATTTCCTGTCACCACAGTTGTATCACAATGCTGAATGTGCAGGGGCATTGCAGATACTGCAATGCCAGGTTTTGGTCAAGTCCTGTGCTGTGCCACTGAGGCTGTGTCCCAGCCCCCCGTAGTGGGAGCAGGCAGGTGAGATGGCTGGAAGCTGACCATGCTCAACTTGCCCCTTTGCCCTCCAGAAGAGGGCCGGGGGGAGAGAAGAGCTGCTACTTGCAGGACATCCTTGTTTCCTGAGAGCAGGCTAGGCGAGGGAGGGTGCTGTACACCATAAAGGCAGTCCGTAAACTAGTGCTATGTTTCTGACAGGAGACAGGCCTATTCTTAAAATAAGTACCTGTTCTGGAGAACTTGGTTTAATTTTTGCCCCTCGGGGACGTTGCTTTGAAGGAGAGAAAAGTGCTTTTGCAGCAGAGTTGCAAGCAAATCCTTTCCCTTCAGTGTCATTTCCTACTCGTTGAGAAAGGGAGAGGAGTTCTGGGGAAAGGAACATTGAAATCATCTTCTAAATCACTTGGTTATGGATCTCTTTGGTATTGTGTGAAAACCTGGTGTAAATACACCATTAAGAGCAGACCTGGTTGCAAACAGGCCACGTATAGCCAATGTATTCAGATCAAATGGGTACAGTGAAAGCTTTAAATAAGTAGCAGATAAAGGGGGGAAAAGCCTATTAAATAAATAAGCACACACACAAAGACACGTACAAAGCAAGCTAGAGAAAAATCTAATGTGACCCTCATGGGAAATAATAACATTACTGTAGGATACTAGGGAAAGGAATGAAGCTAATAAATGAGAAATATCTAGTATATCAATTCTATACCCTGGCAGTGAATTGTGCTGTTTTATACTGCAACTTAAGGCTCTGGGTTTTATTTATTTATTAACATAAAGAATAAAAATAAATATTGAAGCTTCAGGAGGGAGGTGTGAACTGAATTTGTAGCTCCAAAGCTATACTAACAGAAATGCAAGGAGAGTGGCAAGTGTTAGGGTGACTATCAGATCTGTGGAAGACTTTTCCACTTCATACTTTCTGCCACACAGCATGACAGTAATGTGAGAAAAACTGCCTCGATTTTCCAAGGGTGTAGGTCTGAGTGATGTAGTACCAAGGGCTAGAAGTCTAGCAGTTTCAAGGGCACCTTTGGAGGTCAGAATAACTTCTTTGTATGAGCTTTTTTTGCTGAAACTCCATTTACTGCTGACATGTTGTTTTAACTTGGTCAGGAAACAGTTATAAGTGGCGATATAATGCATCTAGCATCTGATAAGGATGCAGAATGAATGCAGTTTGCACAACACGGAGTCAAGGAAGGCAGCTAGAGAAGTATCAGAGGGGTAAAAAATGAAGTAGGGGAATGTGTTTTTTTGAACCTTAAAGGCTCCTTAAATTTTTTTTTAGTTCTTGCTTTCCTGCTAGAGCGCTCATGTCACCTACCATTCGTGCACATAAAACCCACAAGTATATAAATTACATCCACCTAAATGATCGCTGAAGGAAATGGCAGCATTTGCCCATCTTTAGTATTTTACAGCTTAGCTTAGACGAAATCCCCAAATTAAGAATGAATATTTAATTTTAACTCTCCTTTCCTGTACACATGCATTATAATAAAGCCCTTAAAGACAATATAATAACATTTTAGTTCTCAAATAACACAACATAAGACATTCATATTTTTCTATGAGCTTTGACAAACGTGTAGGATCTTGCAGCTGTTCAGTATTCTGGTTATTTCAGACAAACAGAGCTTAATGAAGGTTGCTTTTGAGAAAAGTATCTGAACAATGCATCATAGATGAAGAGATATTATAATGACCATTATAGTCAAAAGCGTGTATGTGCTAATGCATATGGAGATTTGCGGATAAATTGCAAAATGAGCTCATTACAGACACAGGTAAAGTCTTGCTCCCATTGCTGTCCATATCACTCTTGGCCTTTGGTTTCAAAAAAACATGTCCCTGTAACTTGGCATTGTTCTTTATATATGTCTTCCACTGTAATTTTGCTATCAGCATTTAATACAATTAAATTAGATTCCCTGGTTTAGCATAGCCCTTCATGACAGAAGAGGCTGGTGTTCAAGAGGCTGGAAAACTGACTGGGTATGACTGGCCTTCTAAGACTTGTTGCGTTTCGGCTGTGTTTCTGATCTTACTGGCACTTGTTCAGTCTCAAATTGCACGTATCAACTTCTTACTGCCAGAGCTGCTGATTTTACCACTATTAAACCAGGCCTTGGGCTATAGTGTCCTTCATATTAGTAGCGATCATTTGAAAAACTCAGGGAGTTTCAGGACTCCTTTATGTTCATGGTTATATCATAGCCTCTTTGAGCAAAAAAGTCGTGCATTTATACAAATGAACAAAATATTTGGAGAAAAAAATATAACTTATGAGCTTTTTATGTGTACATCTGTGTAATCTGAAATCACATGTCTTATAAAGGGGACTTAGGAAGACCTATTTTTGGACAGATTCTGGAGTCTGATTCTTTTATCAAGAAAATTGTCCTCCTCTTTTTGGTGAACGGCATTTTGCTTTTGCTGCAGTGGATCTTTCAGTGCTAAAGGTTTTATTATTCTTAAAGAAATTCACTAGGACTGGCATGAGTTGGGGTCAGCCAGGGCTGAGCATAACGGTCCTTGCATAATCCTTTAGTATTTGAGGTTAAGTCACCTCATCTGCTGTATTACTTTTCCCATCCTGGAAACAGCAGTCTTTGAGTTAGATCAACATACACATTCAGAAGATGGTCATAAAGATAATCAGTTTTTCATGCAATGTGCACAAATTATTGCAGGCTACTTCAAATTTGTCATAGCCTTATTGTTGCAATCCGTAGTACAGAAGGACCATATCACTCTCTCCTTCTAGCCCCTGCAATGTCAAGAGGGTCGGGGACAGGGGACAGAAGCAAGGACAAGTTTTGGATGAAATGGTATTGATTTGTTGAAATTAACAATAAGGGAAAGGTAAAAGATTTTGGAAAGCTGTGTATTGAGTAACAGGGTTGAAATCTATGATCCAGGAGACACAAAGATCAGAATATTGCTAGCAACTTAAAAAGAAATAGTTGATGCAGTTTTCTTTGGTTTGGGTGCATCACATGCATAGAGAAACTAACTACAGTTTATTGATACAGTTTGATAACAAATGATGTGTAAGCCTCAAATTAGTTTATGCTTCTGCACAAAAAGGTTGGCAAGATGTCACAAACCATGCACACTTAATGCAGCTCTGCGCATCTGTTACTTTAGCAAATAGCTGGTGAAATTCTACAGTAATAAATTACTATTGTGAAATTCTACAGTAATAAATTACTATTCAGAAGTGTTTATAATCTCAAGGGAAAAATAAGAAACCTAAATCTTTTGTTTAAAATATAATGCACAGTGTAGGCAAAATTAGTACAATACATACCTTAAAAAGAAGGTAATTTACTGTTAAAATCTGTCAGTTATTACAGGCAAGCCTACGAGAGTAACAAAATAAGCACAACTGTCAAACATAAAAAAGCAAGCCATGGAAGGGGGCAGCTTATGCATCTGAAGTTTTAGGAAAAATTGTCAGATAAATTTGAGAAATCATTCCTACTGGTTGGTTAAGGCAGCAATAAAAGGCATGCACAAGTAGGGAATTAAGGCAATATTGACCTGTTGTAACTGGCATTTCTTGTGTTATTGGTTTGTTGGGTTTTTTAATTTGACTATGCACACGTCCATCTGATTTATGCATCTCCATCTCAGAACTCAGTACGGAGGCAGGGAGAAACATTACGATCATGTTGCAGATGGGGTAAATAAAATTGCTTACAATTACAAACTAGATCTAGTAGCAGAGCCAAGAAGAGGAGCCAGATTTTCTCTTTCTTCTTTACTTTGAATCCTATGTCCAATTTAGTGAAGACTGTGGCTCTGAAGTTATATTAAATTAGTTGTCTGTTCCCCCTCTCCCCTGACCTGTATAAACATAATAGTCCAGACCCTCAGCTGGTAAAATCACTGCAGCTCCATCTGGCCCATTAATGTGTGCATACATGCCAGTTGACAAGATTGCAAGTTGTTACCTACTCCCTGCCTAACAAACCTGGCAAAAAAACAAGAGTAATAAACACATAAAACTGTCATTAAAAAATTGCCAGTTTAGGTCTCAGAGGTTTCTCCCTCTGCACCATGGTGGTGAAGATAATAGACAGCCAAAAATCCCCCATCTAATACTCTATCAATAAAGGACTATTCTTCTAGTGAGTGTTGAGTAGAATTCCGCAAGCCTGGTATAAATAGCCTACGTACATATAATAAGATTCTTCTCTTTTTTCTGGGGGGAAGAGAGAGAAATCTGAGGGGCTTTATGCAGGTAACAGATTCCTAATCTCATGTCTGTATAACTTTAATAATGGAATTAATGACAGGATTAGCATAGCACATCAAGATGCTCTCTCACGTGAAATCAACAGAATGTCATGGCAAAGGGCCGGTCAGCAGGGATGCCTGATGATAACTTTTTTTTTATTGGGTGTGTGGAAGCAGAGGTGTACTTTCTCTAGCCTCAGTGCCTGGGATTTGGCAATATTCAGAAGTGTTTTGCCATGTGGGAAATTAAAATCTGCAAGTACAAAATTGCTTATTTAAAAACAAAGACCAGCAACAAAACCCATGTTAGTTCAATTAAAGGGTCAGTGCAGGGAGCCAAAATAGATTTTTTATTTGCTAAGAAGCAAGGGACTGGAAAAAGATACATCTACGTAGCAGGTATTTCTAATTAACCAATGAGAGCAAAGGCACTTGTTCCACTTAATCACGAAGCAACAAAATGGAAAATAGCCCTTCTCATCTCAAGAATATGCTTTGGAAAACGAGCCAGGATGAAGAGAAAAGCTCATGGCATTTCAGGAGTATGTTCTACTCTCCCTTTTTACTGACATCCCCTCCACCCATTTTGTAATCAAGGCTGCCTCAGTCTGTAAGCAGGTATTTATTTTTAGTTTTGTTTTAGGACCGGCTTAGCTGTTTGTATTGAGCAGATGGGGATTTGATGTTACATTCTGTTTCAATTGTCTTTCAGTGAAATTAATTGCAATAATGATCCACTTTATTGATATAACTCCTGTTTCCAGAAGTATCCTACTGTAAGAGCATTAGAATCTAAGGAATTTAGAGTCAGGTATCTAAATACAGGATTAACGCTAAAGATGCTCCTTGAGCAAAATCTTGGATTTTGGCAGCATGATACTTGAGAACTCAAGCAGAACTTCACATCGTACTCTTAAGTCTTTAATTGCTACCAAACCAGCAGAGCTATCGGCTGTCTATTTTGGGTTCAGGCCTCCTGTTGCCTCTAAAGGTTCTTGCCTTTAGGGCTCTCCCATCTGATGCAGTCCCTGTGCCCTCCTCCATGTTGCACACACCTCCTCATCTTCCTACGCACCAAGAGAATGGAAATCTATTTCAGTTCCTGTTAGGCAGGTAATGGGTTTGATGGCATATCAGAAAGGCACTGAGAGTAACGTGACTGCCTCCCAAGCAGCAAGAAGCTCCAGCAAGACCTGTGTTTTATGTCCTGCCTCAAAACCAAACAAAGAGAACTGCTTTTTAATTCGCCAGTTTTAGCTCTCTGGGCTTAGTGAATCCTAGTGCTCATAAAAAGTGAGAGACAGCTACTGTGGGCTGAAGGCAAGCACAGTGCAAGTTTCACGCATACGTACTGCTCTGCTAAATGCACCTTAACACTGGCCCTGCGGCATGCCCTGCTCTAATAATTCTTCCTTCCCTGGTCCCCTCCACTCCCCTCACGAGCTCTTCCTTGGCATTTTGTATTGTGGCTTCAACTTGCCTTTTAATATTGCAGTCCCCTGATTAGTAATTGAAATTTACACTGAGCTGCGCAGCAGGTTTTGTGAAGGGTCTAGGGTGAAACCTTCTGAATTCATCGTCACTTTTGAAAGACACTAGACAGTGAACTTTAGTTTCTAGATGAGGTAATGATTTGCCAGCTGATCCCTGTGGTCCTTTCTGATTTAGGATCTTCCTCTGGGGAGATGCTCGTACATTTAGGAATGAAGTCACTTTTACAGCACTCTGTCCTGAATCAGAAATCATAGATATAGGCCTTTCTCAGCCAGTTTTCTTTATGCTAAATGGGAGTTTGTTCTCCAAATGAGAAAATTCTCTCTTCAGCAGATGTTTTCCCGTGTTTTGCTTTCCTTTTTAAAAACACAATGAAACTCTAAAGGCTGGAAAAGGTCAAATGTTTTACTGAGCTTTATTCAAGGAGGAGGAAGAGATCTATCATGAGAGAGTGTACTGAGACCCCAGAAATGTCAAATAAGCAGATTATCTGGTTATGAGAATTGGAGCAGCTGGTCCCAGGTGAGAACAGACCCACAACTTCTTAGCACTGTTTCATCACTTAGCTTTAAGATTCTTTCAACTCTGTAAATCAGACATAAAAAAAACCCAAAACAACAAGAAACAAAACCAAAACCCATGTTTTTTCACATCAAAGAGAATTAAGTCCTGGCCCTATTTACATCAGAAAGACTTAGCCATTGACTTCAAGGGGGCCTGGATTTCACCTGAGAACTATGATTTTTCTATCTCATGCCATAATGAAAAGTGACACATTCTGAAAGGCAAGTGAGGAAAGCTCAGTGTTCGTTAAGGTGCAGGCATGGACTAGCTAGGAGGTCTGCATCTTGTCTGTAGGATAGGCATGACAGCCATATGTTTTAAACCATGCAGTGTGGACCTGTTTTACACAGTCTATAGGTGCTAGCCTCTAATGGTAGTGGGAGTTACGTCCAAGCGTAGGGCTGTAGTATGGATCCTCAATGCAAGAAACTAAAAGAATTTAACATATACCTACCTCTAAGAAAATTTTTCCTCCATGAATCTCCAAGCACTTTGTGCAGGAGGTAAGCATCATTATCCCCATTAATGTGTTTTTCAGATTTTTCCTGCAGACATTTCTGGTTGGGTAAAGCCTGGTTGGCTGTGAGAGAAAGTGATGCTGCTAGTGATTCTCTCACGCTTTGTGGAGACCTAACTGACTGATGCTGTAAGCCAAGTTACAGTGTGGGCAGGTTTGGGGCCTGCCTTGTCTTGCCGTATGTGTAATAAAAAACAAGAAAGGACAAATCACTGGGGTATTTTCATGCAGTTCCAATAGGTTTTTCCCAGGGGTCAAGAGTTTCAACGTGCCCCTCCTTGTCTTTGAGTCTGTGACGACTTTCTGGGGTAATTGAAATACTATGGTGTGTTTTGAACACCCATTTTGCTTAGAAGAGTGGATTTAATCCTTTTATACCTCCTTTGACCTGTCTTGTGACTTTATAGTGCTGGGGTGTGTTTATACAGCACAGTGCAGAAGATCCCATTAGCTCAGTGCAGCAGCACAACTGTGTGTCTATACTGTACTGAGTTTCAGATCCGTGTGGTGTGGAGCCTGCTTTTGTACCTCTGGATGGGCATCTTGCTCCATGGTGGTGAGCATGCTTTGGATGCAGAGGAATTTTTGGTTTTTTCATGAGTGTTTCAGCTGAGTTAGCCCACAATATCCTTCCAATTTACTGCCTGGACAGCCACCTAAAAGAAAGTCTTTGCCTCCTCTTGGCGAAGTTTTCTTCATTCATTTTCCATGCTCGGTCTGTTGAAATTTTGTAAATAAGATTGCTTGGCTCTAAGCGGTTGGAATTTTACTTATTCCTCTGACTTTTCTAAAATTCACAAGGTGAATGTGTAAGACTAGTCTGCCTCTCTTGCTAAATGGAAGAGATCTGAGCATGCTGCCATGTTTTTTATATATCAGAGGCTCTCCTAGCCTGAGTGTTATTAAACATCCTGAAGGCCACTGCTGGGCCAAGAAGTCCTTGTTAAATACTGTTTGTCACTATCATCAACCCTCCATCCTTTCAACATTGGGGAAAAAAGCATTGATAAACTATGTCTGTAAGATTCCAGTTACACTTGGACCTAAAGAAATAGTGGGTTTGTCCCTTTGGTTGCTGAAAGTGTACTAGCTAAGGTCCAGAATGGGTGTTCAGTGATTTTTAGTTCAAAACTGGCTGTTAATCCTGTGCATTTTTACAGTGTAGTTGTTAAGGAATGTTAATAGAGTGCATGGAAATTATTTCAAGATAGGTTGTCTCCTGTTTTCAGACCTTCTGTGATACTGGACAACTCAGTGACACTGAAATGGATTGTCCTCTTAAATATCTAATATGCTGAAGTTCTGATGCCAGGGAGTCACCCAAATATTTTTGTTCTCTCAGCCCCTCTCTTAATATGTGAATCAGTTTTTCATGTTCCGTGGTTAAGATGGAAAGCAGACCAGTGTCACACCTACAGTTAGGAAAAGGACAGGATGTGTGGGCAGGGTAGGCATATGCTTCATTCATGGTGGCACCAAATGGCACCCTACTGGGAAGTGTGCAGAGCCTGCCTGAGAAGGTCCTTGTATTCCTCTAGAGCCTGCTGTCTCACATGGCCTCAGGAAGTACAGTTAGTTGACAATATTTGCATTGTGTTTTTACGAGAATGTCTTTGGAGTTCAGTGATTCAGTTTCTCCTAGCTGAGAGCCATGAACACAGCAGAGAACTGTCATTGCTCATTTCCTTCTAGCTCTTTGTAGGAGCTGGTATCCCTGAGGACCCACCGCTGGCCCTGGTGCCTCTCTTGTTTGCTACATGTGAAAATTACTCCCCTTTCACCAGCCCTGACTTGCCTGTGGCATCCCCGGAGAGCCACCTCTGTACCTCCCCCGTGCAACAAAACTCTTCACGGGCGAATCTTGCTAGCTCTAGGCTCTAAGGACCCTGCTCCCAGAAAGTCACCAACAGTATTGGGTTTTTTTTGCTTTACTAAACAGAAAGGATATAAAGGAGGAGAACACTGAAGAAACCCATAAGAGGAATAAGAACAATGACAGAGCAGAGAAGAAATCCCAACCAAAACCATCTTCCACTTAGTAGGAGAGAAGAGGGGAAGCCTAAAGCTGCAGCACAAATACTGATTATTCCTGTCAAGGATGTGCTGCTGTTGCTAAGTTACTGGCCTCTTTGGAAAACCCTTGAAGTATGGGGTACATTAGGAGCTCATTAGGGTCCCGGGGACTTGCACTAAATGTACGATATGTCTCCATGCTAAATACACTTCAGAAATAACAACAGAAACTTCCTGCCCAGAGTTTAGATGTTTTTCTTTTTTATTTTTCTTCTCCCCCTTACTCCTGCATCGCTACATTTGTTCTTTTATGACAGCTGAGCTGCTTGACAGGATGGGAGGGGTTACCTGAAATAGATGGAGATGAGCTCTACTTCACTTTGTAAAGTTTCTGGCTGTTCATGAAAGTTCCCCTGCAGGGGAACGTAGAGAAGGAGGAAGGATGAATGGAGATGCATCTCTAATCTGTTCGGAATGTACGTTTAATCACACTCCAGGGACTTTGCGCCAAGTTTTTAGAGTGAAGAAGTCTGAAACTTAGAAATCCAGGGGTGCAAGCTCCTCTCCAGCATGTCAGGGAGGGCACTAAGGCCCATTTAACTTCGAGTGTCGGAGCCACAGAGCAGAATCCACAGCCCAGAGCTAGCTGCCTAGGTGAGACGGAGGAAGCCCAGCATGTCGACAGCTGGTGGGAGGACGGATGAGTTGTCCTCAGGGGGGATCTAGGCAGCATGCCTGCATCCAGAGATATCACATACGATCTCTACAGGGAGTTAGTAACGTGCCTGTGTTTAACAGAAAATATGTATCTCTGCTGTTTTACATAATATTTAATGAATGATATATTAGTAGCCCCCAACAGGATTTTAGTTTTATTTAATGTAATTTATAAATTAAACAGTCCAGACTGGGTGGAGAAAATTAACCGGCGGGCTCACTAGGAGCAAACTACAGGTCTTAGGAACAGACAGCAACTATATTTACATGGATCATGTGCTGTTTAGCTAACTAGGGAGGAATTAAGTGGAGGAGTACTCTTTCACATTGCAGAGTTATCCATTTCCATAACTCATCAACATGGCATCTACATTCAAATTAGGAGCAAAACTCAGACTGTTGGTTTTGGGAGCGGTTTGGGAAAAATAAAATTTAAAAAAAAAAAAGCTTTGTCTGCCCAGACCAGAACAGATGCACAGAGGATCAGTCACGAGTTTTTCAGACTTATTTTGAGGATTCAGGCATAAGGGTAGCAGTCAAAGAGATGACAGAGTAGCTGCGATCTCAGCATCATCAAATCTGGTGGCTGAGATGATGAAAATGTTTCTGATTGAGAAAGCGGTAGCTAGCTGTGTAGCCAATGGGGAGGATGAGGCTAGACCTGTTCTGTGTCTTACATATGCAGGGCCATGGGCTGTTGCCAGGTTTGTGAGAACTACAACGGAGGAAGCCAGTGTGCTTGTATGATCCCTGGATTGCTACTCTGATAGCTCAGCCATTTCAGAGGACACCTAGGCAAGATCCCTACAGCTAGATGGAAACCATGCTCCTAAACTGTGTTTAATATTTCTTTTACCCATAGCTTCTCCCCTCCCCTCTTTCTCTTTCTCTTTCTCTTTCTCTTTCTCTTTCTCTTTCTCTTTCTCTTTCTCTTTCTCTTTCTCTTTCTCTTTCTCTTTCTCTTTCTCTTTCTCTTTCTCTTTCTCTTTCTCTTTCTCTTTCTCTTTCTCTTTCTCTTTCTCTTTCTCTTTCTCTTTCTCTTTCTCTTTCTCTTTCTCTTTCTCTTTCTCTTTCTCTTTCTCTTTCTCTTTCTCTTTCTTCTTCCTTTTTTGGCTCCAACTCCATACTAAGTGCCGCTAAGCAAACTTTTGCTTTGACATGAATACTAAGTGTATCCTGTGCTGAAAGGACAGGAGAAGAGTGAGTGGGGTAAACCAGATGAAGTTAAAGTGAGCAGTCTCCTTGGAGGCAGTGAATCAGAATAAACCAATTACATGCAGCCAGTCCTCAAGGAATGGCACCTCACGGTATGTTTAATGAGCATAGGGACAGGGAGTGGTTCCATCACTCTGCAAAGGAGCAGACTGGTGGCTTTTTGCAAGGGAATTCCCTCTGGCGAGCAGGAATTCCTGTCCCTCTGCAAAAGTCAAACAGCTGAGAGTAAACATGCTCTTCTGCCCTGGGCCTGCATAAACCTGAAGCCCCATACAAGTTTTCTCATGTGTTGCTATGGGGAAGTTAAGGAGCTCAAAATGCCATTAACCCAAAGGAGTGCATGGAGGGATCTGTTGGGGTTAACTGCAAGGATAAGGGGGTCTTAAAACTCACTCCTGTCTTGGGGTTTTGCAAGTGTTTTCCCCTGTTGTAGGGTTACACTCTCCTGAAAGAAAACATCTTTTCTTTAAAGGCCCTTCTTCTGTAGGGCCTTTGAAGTGGCAGGGGGCAGCCTCCACTAGTGCAGCGATTAAAGCAAACACTCAGAAGAGGAGTCTTTTGTGTCTTACACTGCTAAACAGAAGAGAACCAGGGATCAGACCACAAGGAACAGACCAGCTTGCATCCACACTGCTTAGGTGTCGGGTTAGCTGCCTCTATGGGAAGTTGCTTGAAAAAGTGGTAGCTGGAGCAGTGCAAAAGTCAGTGAGAGGGAGGTAACTGTTAAATACCATGGACAGGCAGGGCCCAGAGCTTGATTTCAGTCCTTGCTCTAGTGTTTTTTAGCAATATGAGAAATCATTTTCGTCCAGTCTCCTCCCTGTGTCAGAGGGCTCAAGTGAACATCTGCTTCTAGGCCAGAAAGGAAGGCCAGCACCTAACCTTCCTGTTTTCACTTTGTATGGTTATTTGAATCATAGAATCAGTGAGGTTGGAAGGGACCTTTGAGATCATCANCAGCCGGCTGTCCACCAACACCCCCAGGTCCCTTTCTGCCAGGCAGCTTTCCAGCCACTCTGCCCCAAGCCTGTAGCGCTGCTTGGGGTTGTTGTGACCCAAGTGCACTTGGCCTTGTTGAACTTGTTGAATTTGAAGATTCAAGAAACTCAGAGTAAGTATGACTGACCGTTCTTGTTAAGTAGAGCAGACACAAACAACACTTACGCCACCTTCATACTGAGCTTGCTAAATAGCCTGCAGAGGCCAAAAGTGTTTTCTCCCCATCTGCAGAGAAAGAAGGGTAGTATTTTTTCCTGAAAACTCTCTTTTGCCTGTTGTAGTTGCAAAGAAAACTTTCCAAGCATGAACTAAGCCCAATCAACATATCTGCCTGAATCAGTTTCAGTGAGGGAGAGTTGATATACCTCCAGTCATTTGTGTGTGATCTTAAGCCTGAAACCTAATGACTTGATTTTAATGTCAATGTTCTTTACTGTTTCCCTGCTCTTTATTCCAGCAAAAAGCATGTAGAGTCAAGATTTAAGGTTTATCCATAGCTGCTGGCAGCGGTGGCTGGCAGCAAGCAAATGAACACTGTGGAGGCTTTCTGACATGGAGGAGTTTAAATCTCTGTCTTTCAGTTTTCAAGGTGTGTTCAGCAGCACCTCATTGTTAAATAGGATTCTGAGACCACAATATTTAACCATATTCTGCTGAAAATCTGCCTTGCCCATGGGTCCTCAGTGCTGCAGGCCCACAGTCTCCATAAGAAAATATATTGCACGCCATAAAGACAAAAGCTGCAGAAAATAACTAGAATATAATGATTCTATAAATAACAGGAAATTCAGTAGTAGTTGCAGGATTAATTATATGATTAATAAGGATATAATAATCAACTGACATCCTTAAAAACACCCCTAAATCTGCTGCAGCAGTTCCCACATGCTGCGCTTGATGTTGCTTTAACTTGGGGCCCTTCACAGTTTCAGTCTCATTTGGCATAGAGAACACAAGGCTCTGGCTCCCCTGCTTTACTAGTAGGTTTGGGGGGACTAATTCGATTGGTGTTTGAAAATCCCTTGGAAGATAAGTATTTGCCTTGATCAGCGATAAAGGGTCCTGAAATAGCTGTGGAGGAGGACACAGCCTCTTTGCCTACTGATAAGGCATGATTTCGTCAGCATCATCGCAAACTGTTCGTCCAGCTACATCCCCTTAAGAAGGCGCAACCCCAATTGTGGTACGCCGTAAAAACCAGTATGCCTTTCTTTTCGTGGTTATGTATGTTCCCATCATGAGCAGCGACAGCAACAGCCTTGAGCATTTTGGCTGTAGTGGGGACTATGACAGTCGCTTACTTTGATGAGCATCAAATTCTCACAGAATTAAAACCAAGCAGACACCTTGGCGACCCCAGCTCAGCGATTAGTGCGGGTGAGTGAATGGATACTGCCACCTAGCAGCTGAGATGGGCTCCTACCGCTCTCCAAGGCAGCTTCTTGCCTTCCGTGCCAGATCTCCTACCTTGAAGCGAGTTTGTTGACTATTAATTAGTTTCACAGGTGAAGGGCTTTTCTTTTTCCATTTACATCATCATCACAGCATGTTGGGCTAAACACTTTGAGTGGTCCTTGCTGAAAACAGCGGTGCGAAGCTAGGAAGCTGCGTGTGCATCTGTGAATCCTGGCATCGCTGTGTGATTGTATGAACATGCGTTTGTATGTGCGTTCACGTGAGTTGATGTGCACCCGACCTTTCTAGGAATGAGAGAACCCTTTCAGGGGCTGGTCGCCATAAGGCGGGAGACAGCTGCCAAGTCTTATAAGCCAGAGTTCAAAAAAGAGAGCTGACTTCTCGATTTGCAGAGGTAACACAGGATCACAGAAAATTCTGAGGGAAAACAGCTGTGTTACTAGTTTGACCTTTATAAGAGTAAATGCAGTCTCTGAAGATCACACCAGCTGACACAGAGTGGACACTTGACCTTCGAGCCAGGGGCTGAGAGACAGTGGTGGTGCAGGTGGAACACATTTAACTGTATTTGTCAGAAAACTGAATGATCTCCACAAGGGTACGGTACCTGTTGTACTGGACACGTCCCAAAACTGTGATCTCTGCTGTAAAAGACTGTGGCCAGTGTTCAAGGAGCCCTGAGGTAGAAGGCTCTAAACTCTTCAGAAAAGCATTCAGAGTGACTGCGAGTAGAGTCCGAAAGTGAAATTCAGGAGTTACCAGTTCATGTGAGAGGCAGACCCTGTGCCATTAAAATGTGTTTGCATACTCACATATGGCGAGGGTGGTGTGAACAGTGCGTTGCCCAAAGTTGTCTTTGTTATTAGTCTGATAGTCTTACATCCCATTTTAATTCTGAAATGGTTTGTCCTGGGGAAAGAAAGGGGTACCAAGGAGATTCTTGTCCCGTCTGCCCCTTGCAGCCCCGCTAGAGGTGAAGCACTTACCCCATGCTGTCCAAAATCCCAAAATGGTGTAACAGAAACGCCACCCACTTTTCAGCAGGTGCCTATAGCAATGCACTTTCTCAGCATCGCTGGCACACTGTCCTCACCTACGTATCCTACGTTTTCACCTGTCGTCACTGCCATTTAGCTTTGATTTTGGCTGTAGCTTTGTGTAGGAGACAGAATTAATAAACACTGTTTTCCATTCTTCACACTGGACTTTCCCCTTCCGCTTGTGTTTGCCTGCCTGTCCGCCTGCACTCCATGGATGTCAGCCTCTGCTGCTGTGCTGCATGACCTTGTGGAGAATCGTGCAGTCATCCATCTGCACCCTCTGTCTCTCTAACAACTCCTTCTGCTTCCTTCACTGCATATCCCCACCCACAGCAGCCTCCCCCTCTGCTTGTTGCACTTGTACCACATGCTCATAGTCCTGCTCTTTGCTTTACCTCCTGACATCTCTCTGCGTATCTTCTGCTCTTGCCCCACCACACCTTCCACCTCTCACTGGTTTTTCACCCAAGTCTTGTTCCTACCTGATGCAGCAGGGCAGAGAGCTGTGCAGCAGGGAGCCAGGGGAAGAGTGTGGCTGCTACCCACAGGGAGACATGGAAAGGAAAAACCTCTGCAACATCAGAGAAGAGGGGAATGCTGGTCTGTCCTTTGCCTCATTTTGCTGCAGCCTGGTTCTTCCTTCCACTGAGTGGACGAACTATGCAGCCGCAAGTGGTACAGGCTCCATCCTATTTTCAGGAGATTTCTCTACTGCTTCCACACTGAGAACCTGTGTAAGAGGGATTTGGGTTGTACTTCCACTGATGCTGACCAGCTGAATGACAGCCATGATGTTTGTAGGTGACGATCACAAAGCTGTAATAGAAAAATCTCTTACTCCACAAGGCACCTCTATTTGGGGTCTGACTGCTATTCTGTACCTCTGTATGCCCACAAATTGCTCAAGCAATAACATGTTTACACTTGAATTTCAATTGCTTGGAGTGCATACCTGTTTGGGGAGTGGAATTCTCCCAGGAAATGAGGGCAGAATGGTATAAGAAATTGCTCATCTGTATCAAACTAATGGCCCATCCAGTCCAGTATTCTGGCCTAACCATTGCCAGTGCTGGAAGCTTTAGATAGACTTGTAACAACCCCCTGGTGTGCCCAGTTCTACAATGCTACATAATAGGGAGACATTGCTTTCTGACCCCAACTTGCGATCATTTTATACCCTGAAGTGGGAAGACTAATAACCCATATGGTTTTTACTTTAGCAAGCCTAGCTGCAGATGCTATTCTTGTAAGGTCTAATCCTTTTCTGAATCTTGCTAATCTGTTTTCCTCTATAATATCCTCTGGCAACAAGTTTCACAGGTTAATTATACGTTGATTGCATAGTCTTTCCAATCATAGACACAGTTCTGCTGCACCTCATCTTATCCGTGTGTTTTTAAGTCTCTTTCAGCAACCAGAAGTGCCTGCAAATTTATTTCTGCAGGAAAATAATGAAAGAAACTCACTTTATACTGAATTCTGCATGCATAGGCCTTGAGTTACTGATATTATCTCAGTTTCCTTTGAATTCAGAGCATGCTTCTTTCCAAGTAATCTATCCGGTATAGCTATAAAGAACTTTTCCCTGGGGTTCTGCCCTACAGCTCATGCCTCTAAAATTCACTCTCCCAAGTTGTCTATAACGTACCCCACTCCCAAGTCAGTGGTATGTCATCTAGTTAGATTATAGCCAAATCATGCCTTTATGTGTTCGTATTCCACTTTTCCTGCTTCCTGATCTTCGGAACTCACCCAGATGCTACATACTAGGACCTTTTACACCTCTGGAGGACAAACAGCTGCCCACTTTCCCCTGTGTTCCCACTGTCTTTCAAGGGAAAGCTGGTGATTACTCCAAAGAGCATAAGTAATGTTGATAGCACATTTCCCCATGGGAGCAGGAGGGATTCCCTCTACTATTGAAATCTTTGCTGTGTTCAGGTATAATGCTTTTTTCTAGAAGCTCTTGGTGTGCCTGCACTCTGTCCCCAAAACTCCTTGACTCCCTGACTGGTATGTTGTATTTGCTGTATGTGCTGCAGAACTGTGAAAGTGCATGAGTGATGCACTGTTAATATCTGCACTCTTCCCCTGTTCCCGTTGCCCAGATTAATATACAGTGGAAGCTGAAAGGTACCTTAAGATCCCATATTAATATCAGCCAGTGAAGCATGGTTATCTAGTATGGTGTTGCCTTCCACCCACCCCATCCAAACTGGCATTGGATTCTCGGTGTGCTTTTTTTCCAGGCTGCGTGCCTCTGAAATGCATTTTTTCTAATTGAAATTGTGGTTACCATTGTTCTCTGCTTCTGATGTCCTGATTTTGGCCTTGTGATCTTTCTGGCTCCTACGCCTGTCTGCAGTTAGCTGTTCCATGTCATCATTTTATCCTGATCAAACGGGTCTTCACTGAGCATGAGCTAGCTGTGGATTTGTCTAAAGACATAGTCTTTAGGATTCCCAAGTATATCCAGGGCCTGCAGTGGAAGACAGACTGCCACAGAACCTTTGCTACCTCCCTCTTACCCATTCCCAACAGTACTCCGAGTTGTGTGAAGATCAGCTGAGCGCGTGTCCACTTCACAGCTCTTTACATGCTGATTACACTTGTCAGGCCAGGTAATTGTTAAAAATCTCAGCTTAACAAAATGGGAAAGTGAGGCAGAGGGAGGTATAATGACTTGCCCGAGGTCATCTTGTTTCTCAGCCTAACATCCAGCTCTTCTCTTCTTGTCACTTATCTCAACTACAGGGCCAGTTTTCCTCCTGACACGCAATTGAAATGCTGCTGTGACTCCCACACTTCTCTATTAAATGTCTGCTCTATAAATAAAATTTCTATTGAAAATGGCACATTGGAAAATGCTACTACATAATTATTTTTTTTTATTGTGAGGTTTTTAATTCATCACAGAGAAGCCCCCCTTAAAAGTCAGCTGCCTTACCCATTCCTCTTCTCTCTTCATGCTCTAGAGAGGAAGAGCATTTACACCAAACAAGAGCCAAATTAAACATACTGGTAGAAACAAGAAAGTGCAGAGAGCAATTGCTGAGCTAATCCTCTTGGAGCTTCCTTCAGTACAGGGTGGGCAGGTAATTTTCCCCTTACCTGGTGAAGATATCTCCCTTGTAACACGTGGAAGCTGACACATGAGGAAGTGGTTATAACAAGGAGTCTGACATCTGTGAGTAAGCAGGAAAACGTAGGGCTGAGTGAAGGTAGGCTCACTCTTTTAAGTTGCACGTTGAAGTGGCTGTTGAAGTCCTTTCCTTCAGATTTCTTTCCGCTATTTCCTAAAATATTGATACGGTTTCTGCCAGAAATTTTCCTTCCTTTCTATACTGTGTTCAAAAAATCCAAGCAGCTCATAAAAAAAAGTCTAACTATGGTTATAAAATAGATTTGATGTTTCAAAAGAAAGTAAGACATATTGCATTGAGAGTTACAGGGTGGGTTGGAAGAAGGAAGTGTGGCAGTGGTGGTGTTTGAGCTAATCCTTCCTGCTTCCATTTTCACTGTTCCTCTTTCAGGGGTGAATGGACACCAGCCTCATCTTCCCATCAACAGCACTGTCATACTGTTACATGATGGCTGTGAAGTATATTGGAGTGATGTGTGTAAAGTCCTTTGTGATCCAGGGATGGGAGGGGCTAGGGAAGCACAAACTGCTTTTCTAGAAGCTTGTTGGCAGACACCAAGGGATTCACACTTCTCCCTCTGGTAATGAACTCCCGCAGAGAATGCACCAAGTGTAATGCCTTTCTTCAATCCATCTGCGTGGGGAGCGTTTTATGGAGCCCTCCCTGCGTCTGGGAAACAGGGAATTTAAAAGCTTCTTCCCAGCAAGTCTAACCCCTCGGAAATAATACTGGCATTGCAAAAGAAGGTGGCCACCTGGTTCTCTGGTTGCCTGCTGACAGGCAGCAAGGCCTAATGAACCTCTCAGGGGGAACATCCACAGAGGGAGGATGATGAGTCTAATAGACGCTTTAGTCTGTGGGGTTGGGAGGCATAAACAGCAGCAGGGATGGTGCTTGTGAGGGGGGGAGATGAAGGGCTGATGAGCATTCTCACCGTCCTCCCTCTCAGCATTAAGCTTCCCACATATGGTGGCTGGTGGTGTGTGAAAGTGGGGACACAAAGTTGGCACAGTGGGATTTATCTCTGCATTTTGGAACAGAGCTACTTTTCTTCCCCACCTGCCCTCTCAGCCCAGGTGCTTCCCGTGCTGCTGGCTCTGATCAGCTGCTCAATAGGTGTGACATCAGCTCAAAAGATGCCTCTGCAGCTGAAAGCCTGAGAAAGCTGGGGCAGCTCTTTGGGGATGGCATATCCTCTGTGGAGTTTGATGCAAAAGCTGCCACTTTCCCATGATCGTGGCCTTAGCCACAATCACTTCCCTGCCTTATAAACCAGCAAAAGGGAAAAGGGACCCAGCATAGGAACATACACTTTTGTCACATCTCGAGCCATATGTAAGCCTTTATCTTTTAACTCATTTAGTGGTTGCTGGCCTGCCTACGTTCAAAGCTCAATCAGCCATCTAACACTTTCAGAGGAAGACCGAGGGCTGTAGATAATGTCAAAAATAAATGATGCTTTCTCCTTCTATCATTATCTGCAGATCTTTAAAAGAGTTGTACTTAATGGAAGTACCTCACTCCCCATTTACGAAAGGTCTGCCATTTTCCGTTAATATTATTTACTGTATATTCTAACCTGGTACTGCAAAACTACTGAATTTTGAGAGTTAGAGAAGGAACTATTGCTTGCTTTATTTTTTGTTACATTTGTGACAGTGGTTCATAGTCTGTAATGAGTGTGATCAGTCCTGTTTATACCAATACAGTGATACCAAGAGTCCTTGAATAACATGATGATGGGTATTGCACAGGAAACGAGAGAACAGGGTAAATACTATGATCCAGGTAAATACCCTGGCTTCAAAACATGGTCTTCTGATGTGCAACGTCTGCCACTATCAGGCTGAAAATTGCCTGAAGGATTTTGGAAATTAGGTCATAACAGGGAAGAAATTTCCATTCCCTCGTAGAATTGTATTGCCATATGGAATTTGTGAGATACATTGCTTTTTGCTTGTGGGAAGGATTGGTGGACAAGGTTTGCAATAGAGTTTCAGTCCCAAAAGCAACTGAAATGCTCAGAAAGCCAAACCTTGGCAGAAAGCCTTCAGGATCTTTTAAGCAGTCTTCCGCCATCAAAAATATATTAGGTTCCCGTACAGTTTCCCATATAGAGGGGAAGAGGGAGTTCTAAACCTGTCTTTGAATAGTCACTCTACCTCTTTCCCTACAAGTACTTGCAGAAAAGTCCTAATGTGTGGGTGGATGGGAAATAGTGCCTTGCCACTGATTTTCTGTTACCTTACCAAATTCCTTTGTACATCCTTGTCCTGCTTTCCCCTCTTTGATGGAAAATTTACGCTGGGGAATTTTGCCGGGGTTTTGTCTTTTCTTTAAAAAAAACGTATTTCATAATGTAAAGTGAAAAACAGTACTTGTGTGGGTTTAGTATTTTTAGTGGTCTCGCTGTTCATGTCTCCCACACTTGTATAAGATGAAAAATAACCAACTCTGTGTAAAACTCAGCTTTGTAGGCAGAATTTTGTCATTTATAAAGCTCCAAAACATCTTGTTTGTTAACAAGACTCCTTCATGTCTCCCATTAGTCCCAAGGTTAAACAGAGCATGCTGCAAATGGCTTTCTCCCCCCAGAACAATTAAGCAAGCAATATGAAACACCTTTTATCTTCAAGGAGCCAGATCTTCAGCTTCCATAACCCATTCCCAAGCTAGAGGTTCTTGAACATTTCGGCTGAACTTGAATTTGCTGCAGTCTAAGAAATCCTCTTGAGAGTACCACGACCTTATGGGTTTGCTATGGTTTGAGTGAAGACATTATCAGTCCTGCAAATGGCTGATACCTCCTTTGTTCCTTAATTCATTTTGTTTGGGAAGTGAACTGTCTGCTCATCAAGGAGATCATTGCAATGCTGCTTTCCAGGAATTTATCTCTTATCCATGTTATAGATGGTATTAAAATTACCAACGAAGTTCTGGCTGTGAATTGAGTACAACCTTTGTGTCCAATGATCAGTAGATGCAGAGCTCAGTTGCTGCATCCAAACATCCATGAACTTTTAGTAGGCTTAGATCTGTGTTTGGTGCCTACCTATAACAAACGTTTTCAAGAAGACAAAATATCTCTTTGGCCACTGCTCAATATGTTCTTCACATATTTGAAAGTAATTGGACATACAGCTATTTTCAAACTGCTGAGATCCTTACAGATGTAGAATCGGGCTCAGTGATTTTTTCAGAGAACATAAGACACTCATAAGTGTTGTTCGCCCATGTCTTCACCGTTGAAATACCTTTACATATGTGTCCCAGAGTTCCTTTCTTTTGCTAAATTCTCCCAAGGGTTATGTGAGGCTTTGGTGCAAGGATGTAGCATCAACTAGATAGGTCTTCATAACTGTTTGGCTCTGCTGAAGTGAACCGGGTTTCCTGAAATACGGCTTTGAGAGTGAGCAAATTGTCAAGAGCTCAGGAACTCTGCAGAAGTAAATATGTAATTCTACAGCAGTGTGGATTGCATTTGTAGGCATGTAATATCAAGGAAAGTTGCCCTTTTTATAGCCCTTTTTTTTTCTTAGTTGTTCCTTTCACTCTATAATTTGGTCCTTCCACCTAAATAGTCCCCTATTCTTGATTACCTCCCCTGTATCTTTATGGGTTACGTATGGTTGCTTTCAATGCTGACATATTTGAAAAGGTAGTTTATGTGGTTGTAGTCACTAGGACCACGCAATCTTTCGCAGACCTAAAGAAAGACTATTTGTTAGCTGTTAAGGGTTGTCAAGTATCTTAGATCACTCAAAGTGGTCTTAAGTGTATTTACCTGATAAAAGCTCAGCGTGTGGGCTCAGGCATACAGGGGCTGTTTTGTAGAGTAGAAAGATGCATTAGAGTAGGATTCTAAGTGTCTGCTGTAGTGAAGACAACCCTGGGTGACAAGACAGAGTTGAATGAAATAATATCCAGCGAGACCAAACAAAAACATTTTATCAGATTCTCAGAGTTCAAGAGAACTGAGATATAGGATTCAAGGCCTTGCTTGGTTATAAAAATTGACTGAGAGGCAGGAACCACCTTAAAAGATCATATGTCCCAAACTGTCCTCACCTTCCAGTAGGAATCATGCTGCGTTCATTTTCACTGTCCTATAGTGGAGAGAGCTAAAGAGGGATAATGGCTAATTGGTTTTCTGCTACCATGTAATTGCACTTTCTCTAGGAAAAAGAAGGCAGAGTCTTTTGCTGCTTGTCCTTTTAGGTCTTCATATTGTATCTATGTGGCATCACATTTCTGGATGTATGTACAATCATGTGCTAGTGAAGAAGAGTGTGCAATATGTTTCCATACTGAGGATCAGTTGGCAGGAGTCTCTGTTCAGAATTTAGGACCAGACACCTACAGTTTTACGGAACCTGTAAGAGCTTGAGTCAGTATCTTGGGCTCAGGATAAGCAATTTAAGCTTACAGGAACTGACCATGCTTTTAGCTGTAGTATTGAGGAAGCATATGTGAAGAAACAGAGAGTGTGTTTACATTGTGAGGACTAAGTGTATGTTGCAGAGTACTTTCTAGATTTTCACAGCATTTGGAATCCGTGGGCTGAGGTGTTTGTGTATTACTAGGCAAGATTTAGGAACACAGACTCATTCAAACTTAAGCTAGCAAGTGTTGGTCCAAGTAACTTATTTATCTGTCTTTCCCACTTCATCACTGTGCAGTCTGAAAAGCTTGTGCTGAACAAGAGAGAGTGCTGATACAGAAAATGTGGCTTAGTGTTTATGAACCAGACCAGGACTCAGACAATCTGGGCTGTAGTCACAGCTCTGCCGTGGACTTTCTGGGTGACCTCCAGCAAACATCTTAAGTTATGTCTGCACTAATAAATTAAACGTACCTTGCAGCATTTACAGACAGTAATGCCACCTGGTATGGAATGGCCCAGATCTATAGTAGTAAACCACTATAATCCCCAAAAGAGTGCAACCTTTCCTACTTACAAATGGTCCCTGGATCCATCCATATTCAGGATTGTTTGGGTAGGTGCAAATTTTAACAGTTTATTAACATTACTGCATCTGGGAACATTCCTGGGCACATTCGAATTTACTAGTACAGCACAGCCTTAGTGGCTGTAGTCATATCTCAATTGATGGTCTGGGAGAATATTCAAGATCCTACTGGGGCAAGAAGTAGAACTCCACCACCTCCTCTCTCCTTTTACAGCTCTTTGTTTTGATGGGAAGGAGGAGCCTTAGTTCTACAGCCTGAAGGGAGCTGTGAGCACTCCAGCCAGGTCCCTCACTTAGAGCAGGACAATCAAGGGACCGGGACGGGTGTGCAAATCACAGTGCACCACTCTTTCCTGTGTCTAGAAAAAGAAAATAACAGAATTTCCTGACTTAGAAAATACGATTTAAGGCAGCACACTAGCTGTTGAAGTGAAGAAGAAATATTTAATAATTGCCATGTTGGCAAAGCCCTGTCATTTTTCTTTAAATTACTCCTGGGTTTGTGGAATCATCCCATATGGGCAGGTTATTCTAAACTGTACATGGTGTGCTTCTCTTACAGCGAGTTCTCTGTTACACAAGGAGTAGGAGGTAGGAGTGCTTCATCCAAGCTAATACCAGCTTGGATGGTGGCCAGATGAACCATTCACTGATCCTCCATGACAATTTCTATGCCTTGATCATTGGTAGGGATTGTATGATACTTCTGACAGCTGTAGGAAAGCAAGAAGTAGGTGTAATACAAGGATCTAGGAGATTTTCAAGACCTAAAATGTTTTGATCCTGCCTTACTACTGACTAGGCCAAAAAAGTTTCTTCAGATTCTTCTTCCAACAGCTGCTCATACATTTACTGTGGGGCAAAACCCCCTAATGTGCCAGTTATTCTCATCTCTTACACAGTCCCTTTGGGAGCACAGTGTTTAGAGTTTTCAGCATTTATCTGGTGGTGTTCACATTAGAACAGATAAATGAAACAGGCAGAGTTCCCAGCAAAAAGGGAATAGTGTAATATGTCCATTCACTGACTTTGGCACAGCAGATTTTAGACCCCCCCAAATGAGCCTGTTTATTTTATTTTTGTCTCATCAGCAGGTGGTTGGCTTTTTTTTTTTTTTCAGTGATGCTCTTTGCATTAGCAGTTTTTGAGAAACAGCCTTTACAGAGCTGGAGGAATCTTAATGTGCACTTTGTAATATGGAATTATAACTTGACATTTGCGAAGTCAGCTCCTCCTAAGATTCCCTTCTTTTGGATTACGTAGGACTGGGAGATCAGTGTAGCCTGCTAAGTGGGAAATTGATGTAACCCTTCCCCAGCTCTTGCACTTTCTGTCTGTCACCTTCACCCCATTTCTACCACATAGGTCAAAATTATATGTTACAGTATCTTTTAAAGGCTCTCTGGTGTGGCCATACAATGCAATTTTAAAATACAGTGCTGCTACCTGAGTTACAAAAGAGACTTCCAGGACCTTCAGAAATTCTGTAAACCAGACTCTTAGAAAGTGGCCGATTTCCCTGATACTTGAAATCTTATAGATCTAAAATTCTATGAACATAAAAGGGAGCTGCAGTGAAATTCAGTTGTAAATAACTTTTTTTCTAAAAGACACTGCCATAGAGTGCAGAAGAACATTCTCCTATATCTTATTTAAAGGTAGGATTTTCCCACAGTGACATACAGCCCTCTCCCCCATCAGTTTTGGTGGCTGCTATACTTGTCTTTTCTGCTTCTTTACTGACCTCTGCCAAGGTCTTGACATCACACTGTCAAGATAAAGAGTCTTGTGCTCCCTGCCATTCATTGAGTACCCTGAATTGAATGCTTTGCTCATTTCTGCCTCCCACTAGAGCTCAGTGGACCTATTTTCCTGTCTGTAAGAATGGACCACAATGAATTTGTCAAGACCCATACAGTATGAAAGAACCAAAGCTCCACTGAAATTAGGGCAGTAATCATACCCCATGTTGATAGCAGAAGAGGCCGTATTTAGTGTAACTTCAAGTAATGCCTTTTCCTCATGTGGTTACACATATAAACTCCTATTTGCTTACACTTGAAGAGCTCAGGGTTTTGTACCGTTTCCACAAAAATATCCTAGATCTTCCTCTTTCCTACCTTCAAGTCGGTAACATCTTTCCTCCCTGGTTTATACTCCTCTAAGTCATTAAATAAAGGTTTGCATTTCTTACATTAACATTCTGGCCCCAAAGCTCGCTCTTCTTTGTAATCATGTTGTCAGGGAGGTTTGCTGGAATGCCACACCATGTTCCAGCCCCAACTCAGTAATTGTGTTTCTTGGTTTTCTTATGTGTCAAGCAGAACTGTTTTCCTGAGTAAACAGCCCATGTTCCCACTCCCATCTCTTTATCCATACATACCTTGTTTCAAAAACTTCTTTGAAATCTGCATAAATGCCACGTTTTCTGTAGAAATACCTCGGTCAGAATAATGATCATTTGCATGTTAATAGCTTCATCTCCGTAGGTGGTTGTTAGTTGTTACTGGTCTTGCTTGTTACAATGAATGCAAATCCTTTTTTAGTCCTAATCTTAATTGCAAAATGATTGTATTTTTCCATAATTCCCTATATTTCAGTAATTTTAATCTATATCAAATATGATTTCTTGACATGCTATCATCTGCTTTGTCTATTATGCCTAGACTCTGCACATGTTCCAATAGACTTGCTAATTATCAAAGCAATTTGGTGTTTGAACTGAAAATGGGCCCTTAGCCAACTCTTTCCTGCCAAACTTTGGTAAAGAATGAAACAAGACTTGAACTTGTACTTTGTGTCTTGACTCCACTTCACTCTCTTTGCTCTTCATCCTTTCAGCTGTATCTGACAATGAAGTGACTGACCTGGCAAAGTGCTGCTGGGACCGTCATTTCCACTGGGAGAGAGTGAGGTTACTGAGGTGGAAGGTTCCCAGTCACCATCAGTTCAACATGTGTGGCCTTTGCAGCACCAAATACTTGGTGTTTAGTACAGACTCTGTATTTTAATGGGACAGTACTGAAGGAAACTATTTTGTTCCCAATATTGATGATGACCCACTCTGGGCAAGAACTTCCTCTATGGAGGTGCAACTGGCAAACTGCATAGGTCTGTCATGATTCACAGCATTGTGACGGCTTGGTTCGGAGGATGGCTTGGGCACTGAAAGGCTACCTAATGCCATGCTTTCCTATATGATGGCTTCCACCTGGAGATACCGCAGTCCTGAGTTAAGTACAGCTTTTCCTTTGCTGTATAGGAAAAGTTAAATGTACAGAAATGTGACTCGGGAAAGTNGTCTTCACAGGAGGGGTGCTCCAGAATGCAGAGGTGAAAGTCACCTGAAGCAGTTGCTAGGAAATGCTAAGTGAAGAATGTCCTTGACCCTAAACCTCTTAGGGATTTAGCTATTCCAGCTCATCATTCCTGGTTTTGAATGTGAACTGTTACACAGTCATAAAAATGCTGTTTGGAGGGGTCCTCTGGAGAATTCTGGCTCAGTATCCTTCTTGGTTGTTCCTTTTTTTTGTGTCTGGGAGTACCTGAGGATGCAAGGCAGTAGTGTGCAGGGAAGCCTCTAAGCTGGTCTGTTATTTCCTAAGAACTGTCAACACCATGGCAGTCTTTTAGATTCACCACGACTGACTTTATATCAGATCTATGCAATTTCAAGGTTGACCCTCCTCAGCTTCAACAGGCGGAGTTGCTCTTTAGTATCTACTCTATGTTTCCGTAGCGCAAAACGACTGCCACAAAAGCATACTGTAGGTCAGAGGCCTGCTGCAACAGGCTTTGTACATACTGTCATGAGACTTACTTGAGAAAACAATTTTCTGAAAACAAACAAAAAGATACTGGTATAATCTCAGCCAAACCTTCTAAATCTGTAGCCCGCTCATTTCACGTTGCAGAGAATCCCAAGCGACATATTCCTCCTCAAGAAGAAGTGCCAAATTATGCAGTATACTTAGATCCCACAAAAGATTGAAGTATTATTTAATCACTGCAAATTTAAAAGCTTGTGTGACTTCTTTAAGTTGGCAGTCTCAGCCCCACAAGATGATGCAAATCTGCTTTCTGACTTCCTTCCATCCAAAGTCAGAAGCCTTTTTCAGGCCATCTTTGTATTTGCCATTGAAGGCAATATTCTCCTGAGCTGAACATAGCCAGGCACTTTAGAGGTGCATAAGTTAGGGGTATGTGTGTATGTGGGTAATATGCTTTAAAATAATCCTTTATTTTTGGCTTATAGATCACTAAATTCTTGTAGGATAATTGGGGCTGGTCTTTTCCAGGAGCGTAGGAGAGATTTTCTCAAGTGCTGTCCCATGTCTGCAAAATGGGGTTCATCTGTCTCAGGCAGAGCTTTCCAAAACACAGTCTAGTTGCACAGTTCTTTCAGGGAAAGCCACCCCTCATAAACAGACATGCTTGTTGAGATCAGCAGGCTTTAATGTGTGCAGTAGCATATGCATCTTGTACATTCATTCTGCTTTAATATCACTTCCCCAGTGTGAATCTCAAAACAGTCTGCATCTCTCATAGTTTCCTTTAGAGGAACAGAAGGAGGAAGGCTCCTATTTGACAGCGACTTAACCTGTGAGGTAGGGAGGCTGTAAGAAAATGAACTTATCCAATATGCTTCCCTGCCCTTTGTACTGCAAACCCATAATGTTGAACTAAATCCGTGAAGCTGTTTTCTTTCACATGCAACAACATAGTGCTGGCCATCTTTCTTTCTGCCAGTGGACTGGATACATAAAGGGAAAAGTAGGTGCCCAAACTCCCAGCAGCTAAAACTTGCATTTGCAAGCCTCCTCCCCCAACCCAGTAAAAATTGTAAGGTGGTGGAGTCTCCTCTGCATAACCTCTCAGTGGAACAGCATATGTACAACTGCTTTTGTACTGCCAGCTGTGAGTTGTCTTCTCTTCCTTGCATTGCTTGATCCGACACATATGTTCAAGTGGAGCTCACTCAAGTCAGTAGGTAAGACGGCCCTCTCTCCTTTGGCTTAAAGGCCTAACGGACCTAACATCTACCGTGCACATGGGAACTCCAAGCTTCAGGCCTTCCTCAGCTTCAGGGTGCTCAGACCCAAACCTTACCTCTGATAATAGCAACCTATTCACAAAGCTACACCGTCCTTTAGGTCCAGTGTTCTGCCTCTGGAGTTCACAAGGTAACATGAGCCATAATGGCAAACTCAGACAGTAGGAAAGATTCCTGTCCAAGTATGAAGTCTTATGGAGAAGTGGGTCACACTTGTATTCAGTTTCATGTAATCGTTAGAAATAGGAGCTTCTCTTGATCTGCTGGCCACACTCTTCCTATTGTAGCCCAGTATGCCAGTTTGATGTTTTCAAGATGAGGGCTGACTCACGCTGAACTTGTCATCTCCCTCAGCCCAATGGCCGGGGACTCTGTGTCCGATTTTAGGCTCAACAATTCAAGATGGGTATCAGGAAACTGGGGAGGGTCCAGTGGAGACAACTACTAAGATGACTAGGGCCTATGGTACGTGTCATATGAAAAAAGGTTGAAGGATCTAGGCTTGTTTAGTGTAGCGAAGAGGAGGTTAAAAGGTGAGCTAGAAGCCTAGAACACTTGTAGTATGATTACAGAGACAACAGAACCAAACTCTTCTAAATAGCAGCAGACAGTAGAATATTGGCAACAGCCACAAGCTGTGGGTTGGGAGGTTCAGATGGGATGTTAGAAAACGCTTTTCACAGTCAGGGTGGTGCAGCAATGGCAGAGGTATCCTGTGAGTTGTGGAGTCTTCTACTCAGGGGCTTTCAGAACCATCTTATGTGAGCTAGCATGGGGACAACCAAATAAACTTATCGGTCTCCTTTGTAGTGAATAGGGACTGAACCTAGTAGAAGGTGTAGCCTTGAGACTTGTTCTAAAAGGATTATTTAACAACAGGAAGTTTATTTCAGGTCTTTGTGAGGTCATCTTTTCCTGCATTGCTTATGCTTTTTTGGTGATCTTTCCTAGGGCTCCTCTGTCTTTGTTGGATGGCTATGTTGTGCTTATGCTTTTTTGGTGATCTTTCCTAGGGCTCCTCTGTCTTTGTTGGATGGCTATGTCTTGAGAGCAGTATCGCTGTGCGCATTTGTGGGGGTGGAACTGCTGTTGCTGCTTTAGTGCGGTTGTTGTGAAAGATTAGAACAGATTGGTACTGTGTGAAGCTCATGTCACATGCTTTTATTGAATACTCTCATGGTGGGATCTAAAAGTTTTATCAGCATGAATTTGGGATGGTTGTTTTCTCTTATGGCCGGGAAAGTAGAAAATGAACAGTGCACATAAAAACTTCTTTTATTCCTTCCCTAAGTCTGTCTCCAAACCTCTGGTACTCACTGAGCATTGTTTCTGCAATTACAGAAGGTAGACTGGAGTACCTGTGATGGAAAAGGGGAATAGATCACCACTTCTTTGGAGGGTACTTATGGAGGAGTGATGAGGCAAGAATGGAGAGGGAAAATAATCACAAAGAAATTATGCTCGTAAGAGATCAATAACTGGAAAATTACTCATGTCACTCGACGCCAGAACGGATCTTTTTAAAAACTTTCCCTCTATAGAGGAATAATCTTGAAATTGACCCATTCTGCCTAGTTTATTCTTTTCATGTTAAAGCAACAAAGAAATTATTGAAAATTATTGAAAAAGCAATGCTGCTTTATTTTTTGCAGCCAAAAAAGTGCAGCCAGCTCCTTTCCACCATGTATGTAGATTCCACCAACTACAGCAGGGTTTGGAAAGACCCGCCAGTGATCTTTTTCATAGTGTAAACATTAAATACAGCTCACCCAGATGGGGAATGATTTAACAAATGAACCCCCCAGAGAGCGATTGCAGGGAACACTTCCAGAGATTAAGGCAGACAAGCACATAAAAGTGATTATCTTCTCTTACCTTGTGAGGCCTGTGGATAACACTGGTATGTACAGATAGACTGTGACAGGAAGAGGCAAGCAGATTGGGAGGGGTGGGAATGGAGAACTACAAGAAAAATCATATGATTGGAACCTGTGAATGGAGATGGTGGTCTCCTTTCCATTGGAGGGTAAAGAGGGTTGTAAGAAGAGGAGGAGGATAAACATACCAGCCTACTCAATGTGGAGCCCACATAGCATCAGAGAAGTGAACATGAGGGGAGACTCTTATTTTTAAATTTTGGGAGAGTCTGCTTTATAATGTACTTTACTCCTTTTCTGCCCTCAGTCTCACCAACTTGTTAATTCCACTAGCCACATAGTCCAGCAGAGCTTGGAATAGCACAAAAGGATAAGAGAAGCCAAGGACACAAGCCAAGTGATGGCGAAGGATTGCCCTGGGTTTCCACGCTCAGCGGATGAGATGCCAGGCAGTATCATTTTAATTCCATAACAATGAATTAGTCGCTGTTCATAGTCTCTTCTATTCTTGCTCCAGCTCATTTCTTCATGGAAGGATAACTGAAGAGTTACACATCTAGATTTTCAGTTATCTACAGTTCCACCTGTCTTAAACCGGTTGATTTCCTTACACTTTTTGGTATAAATTTAAATGGATATTTATTTTGCTTATTGTAAGACAGTAAGAGGTGAATACTGTGCACTACTAAGTGTGTAATATTTGCAAATGCATAGCTACTGTTTCTGTATGTGACAGCGTTCAGTTAAAGCTGGTTGTATGTTGCTAGAATGCCTTTCAGTCATGTTCTTATTCCATTCTTTGCTTTTATATAGGTCAATATTTCAGTTGTAGTTTGGTTTGAATTCTGTCAGATTCACATTGTTCTTGTTTAAACAGAGCCTGTAGTTTTCAATTTCAATTCAATTCTCATTAAGAAAATGCAAAGCTTCCAGCACTTGTTAGAGCATAATCTAAACAGTGCCCACACTACCCAGCCCATGGGTCTGTAGGGAATGAGAAGGATGAATTCATGAGTGCGCTGGTGAGGTCGAGCAGATCAGTTAATAGCACTGGAATTTCCAGGTAAACATCTTACAGTAGTATTTTCTAATAAAGACAGAGTTTAGACCTGTTTTGTTGAAATAGGATAGAGGCCAAGGGCCAGAGTTTCAAAGGTATTCAGGCATTTCATGATGCAGGTAGATACGTAGTGAAATGCAAAAAAACCCCAAACCATTAGGTTGCTCACCTTTCAATTAAACCAGTAAGGATTAGATACTCATGTGCCTTTGAGAACCCTGCTTTGTAATTACCTCCATCATTAGGCACCATTTAAGTCTTTTCAGAAGCTTTATCTGCGCTTCCATTTCCACTCTGTGCAATTCAGACAATAGCTTTTCTTTCCCTTGCTGCCCTATTCAGAATATTGGTATGTTATAAACAGGGTCGTATAAAGTCCCTTAAATGAAAGAGCAATAAAAGCTTCTCTGTAGCAGCTTCGAGAATTGCCTACTAGGCTTAAGGGTATTGCAGAGAGGAAAGGGAAAGTAGTCGATAGTACTGGATGGGGCAGCTGAAAGATTAGAAAGGACAAGCGTATTCCAGGCCATCTGTTCCTTTGGAGAATGGAGCTTGTACAGGTTAACACCTGCTCTTGCCTACTGAACACGATGCTAAACACATCTTCCATGATTTTTGACCAAATGACATCCTGGGTGCTGTTTCTGGATATGTTGAGACATAAAAATTAAGCAATCACTTAATGCATTTTTCCCTTGCTTCGGCTGCAAGTAAGGAGGAGGAACCAGGTGACCTCACACAGGCTGCCTGAATGTGGTGGTGTTAGAGAGGACCTACTCCTGCTGGATACAGTGGTATCCAACCAGCTTTAACCACAGTGGCCCTCTGCAGCCTGAAGAGGCTGTTACCACTGTCAACAGAGTTGCCCAAATGAGAGATTTTAATCACACAAGGTTGCAAAAGGAGTGCGAGTTGATATATGAGCAGTGCTTTTAACTAGTAAACATTCTATAAATACCCATTATCTATATATAGATATATTAAAGATTTAATATTAGATGTATAAGTAAAACATATGGAATTTTCATCAGAGAGTTAGAGCAAGTAAGAGAAGGCCAAGAACAGGTTGCAGTTCTAACTTTGCTGGAAGGGATGATAAGAACAGAACAATTGATGCAGGGATATGTCATACTCGGAGGCACCATCTACATCTGGTTTCCAGGGCAACTTTTCAAAAGCTAGAGTAGATCTCTTTCATCTTTTAGGTCAGGAAGACCTTCTGCTCAAGGAGAACAAACTTTATAGCACCTTTGCTCTAGTTATGCTTACTTACAGCCACATGTGAGACTCCATCAGAAATTATTCATCATGTCATGATATTGCAGATCCCAACACACACTGCTGATCATGAAAAATAACTCAGCTAGGTGCTTATGGCCTTAGAAATGAATGATCAGTGTTCTCTCCAGGACATTGCTTCATGGTCCAAAGAGCTGTTTTAAGAGGTACAGTAAGAGTAGGGAAATCCTGTATCAACACAGTTCTGGGAGAAACAGTTGTTATGAACACAGAAATATGAGGGCAGGATTGGAAAAGAGTTAGGAAACTTTTTAAAAAAATCTGTGCCATCTGGTTCATTCTAGAGGCCAAAAATGCGCTCTTTGAATGCATGGTTTTGAGTCAGGAATAACCCAGCCCTTCCAGGGGTTGTCTTTGGTTTTCAGAGATTAATCTCACCATAAACAGTATTGTTTTGCCCTCTGTGTGTCTTGCTTCCTTGCTGCTATCAGGAATTAGTGTTTGGGGGTCTTCTGAGGAGTACTGAGGTTCTACTGCGTTAGAGAAGTGAAGGAGACAAAGTAAAGTACATTGTACGCACCATTTCCCAAGTGAGGAGAGAGGGCGGAAGGGAACAAACAGCAGCATTAAAGTTGCAAACAAGAGGGAACATGGGAATGGAGCAGTGGTATATTAAACTTCAACACTGGTGAATACCTGGCTCAATAACAAACCCACGTGAAACTTTCTGAAGGGAACCAAGAAGTAAAATAATGTGGATTCTTCACACACATACACACACCCCGAAAGAAAAAGACAAAACCCCCTAGATTTATGGGTTTATGGCTAAGAAATGGTCCTGGATATAGCCAGCTTAATTCTGCAGGTAAAAGTGGGAAATTCTGTTTTGTTTTAGGTAAGTTAGAATACGAAAACAGGTATGTCCATTCCAATATATCTCGGACACAATGAAGCATTTGATTAGATGAGCATGAACTAACCCTTAAATCTTAAATCCTTTTATTTTTGGAAAGCTAGGTCTACAACAGAACCAGCCTGCTTTGCCATTTAGCATCCTTTTAAAGTATGTGAGAAGAACCACACCAGTGAAATTAAGCCTGAGGTAGCAGTAAACTTGCCAAAAATCTAAGTGTGCCTGTTGAGGTTTCTGGTTTTTGAAGCTGAAATTTCAAGGACTGTTGTGGTGTCCTTGAATTTGAACTCTAACATTGAACATCAGGCTCATCCACCTCCACAGTTCAAATACTGTTTCCTTGACCTCTCCCTACATTTGATCCAGGTTTGAGTTGTTCCTGCAGCATATAAACTCAATTGAATTCCTACAAATCACTTAGCCAAGTGTTTGTTGATTGTCCATCTGTACCCCAGACGATTCGGAATTACTAAAGGTTTAGAGTCAGGTTAGGCGGTGGTGCATGGAGTCCTGTGTGTATGTGCTCTAGATCTGATACTGCTCGATGTTTTCATTAACATTTTCGCTGGAGACCGTAATGGAGAGTATGCTAATCAAATTCATATGCAACACAAAGCTGGAAGCAATCGCCAATGCATTGGAGAATAGGATTAGCCCAGAGTCCAACTATGATGAATTCAAGAAGTGAGCTGAAATCAATAAGCTGAGATTCAATAAGCACAAATGTAAAGTAGTTCACATAGGAAGGGATAATTAAATGCACAAATGGAAAATGGAGCTGTCGGTAGGCAGCTAATATGGAGGGAGAGACAAAGAGGTTTTGCTCCTTAAACCAAATCTAGGAAGACAAGGAATCATTTTTATTCCTGGTAGTGAACAGCCAATAGCTCCAAAAATTAGCTTTTAGCTCCACATGAGCTTGTCACTGACGATGCATAATTAAAGGTGAAAAAAAAAAAATAAACCCAAAAGCACTAGCACAGCCTTTTCTGTTCTACACAGTAGAAGTTAGCTCTTAGGTAAAGGAGTGGAAGATTTTGTTTTGCCTCTTTTCAGCTTTCTGTGATCACTTCTCTAAATCTGCCTTTGTCTTTGCATTCTCCACACCTGATGTGGACTGTCAGAGGTGCAGGTTTGCAAAACTGAGCCGACATCTCTTTTTCCACAGACAATTCTGATGACAGTTGTCTTAACCTGTCATACATAGCCCCTGTTAGCTATTTTATTGTTTTATGTCAAGAATAACCTCACATTCTGTTATAATTAGTGATTACTGCACACAAGTTTCTATGCTGACGGGAGTGGTTGTCAGTCAGAAGGAGAGGTCTGCGTAGGCTGCAGTGATTAAAGCTGCAATCTTAGTGTCCTAACTGAGATATAGCAGAAGACCTGCGTACAGCCCTTCCAAATTGCGAGAGGGGAGGACTGCATGGGTCAGTGCTCACTGGAGAGAACATGGTAGTAAGGATGGGATTAAGTGAATTCAGTTGCTTCTCTTCAGGCAGGATAGTAATGTAAAACATGATGAGAATACTAGTCCATGGCTCCCCTGGTGAGGTTTGGGGTACCATGACAGATTGTCAGGTGATCCTTTGCATGGCCCTTGCACACAGGTTGCCTGTCTTGGGCCTGCTCTGTCGCTATCTGTCAGAGAAACGTCTTGCCAGAAATTCTCTTTTCTTTGCAGGAAAAATGTCTGCACTATTGTTTGCAGGGAAGTTTGGGCTTCTTCAGCAGTATGGTGAACTCCTTCCTCCATTACCCTGACGGGGCTCTCTGAGTCAAACCCAAACCTAGGTCTTATTCTCTGAAGGAGGCTTTTTCTCTTTCTGAGTGCTCATCGGGAGTAAGTAGAATGCTGATTCATCAGGTGCTGCTGTCCAAGAAAGGACTAACTAGAGAACAGCAAGGGGTTGCTTAATGTATCCGTACCAAAGGTCAAAAGCTTCCTTCATTCAGACCAGAAACTGTGATCTTTTGAAAGCCATTAATGCCCATGTTCCCCTATTAAATCCAGTCAGGTTCTTTCACTGAGTGCACTTTCCTCAGGCTAAGAGCTGATTTTGTTTTCCAGTCTCCTGATCCTTCCCCTGTTGATCTCAGACTAGCGATTTCCCTTTTGAAAGTGCACTTACTTCAAAGGATTCACAGGCCTGAGTTCTTGAAAGGGCTTTTTGAGAGGCAAAAACAAAACTATGCTTTATTTGTGTGCTTGAGGCTGTTAAAAAGAATATTTTTCTCTGTGAGGCCATGAGAACAGCTTTAAGTCAAATGATAGTAAAGAGATGAGGTGGAGCTATCAGTGTGTTCTGTGCTTTTGGTGATGGCAGGGTTTCTGGCAGGGGAGGAAAAATTGCCCTTCAGAGGTGTCAAATACTGTGGGTCACCGTGACCTGAAATCTTGAGTTCAGAATTTGTCTCAACAGAAACATCTTTATGGTACAATTGCTCCTGCTGCGGCCTCTTGCCACATCAAGGGAGGGTTTTGAATAGTCAGTTGTGGCATTGCCCTTGTGGATATGATGACACCGTGCTTTAATCACATCTCACATCTCTGTGGTTTTTCTGTCTTGTCTCCCCTCAAACCCCCCAGCTTTACCCTAGCAGTAATCAAATTGAGAGATGGTAGCAAATTGCACTGGGATGCTGTGCTCCTCCTTCCCCTATAAAATCTCATCTGTGGTGTTTTTCAAGCCAAATTTTAGGATTAACTGGCCTAGGATGGTCTTTTATTAGTTTAGTACCAGTTTTCATGCAGCTGGCAGTGTATTAGGGCATAGGAAAAAACTCTAGAGTGCGTTTATCTCCAGCCATATCCTTCCCATGTAATACTCTTAAGAGCGCACTATAAAGTAGCAAAATTCAGAGTAATCCTGAGGTTGTACTCCGCTCTGATGTGCAATGGAGTTGGCTTATAACTGCTTCCAAAGTCAGGAAAAACAAACAATTGCTCTGGGCTTCTTTCCGTACCCAACAGTTCCTGCAAGTGGCTGGGGATATTATCATACTGCTAAGGCAGCAGCCACAGTATGAGTTCAGGTTCAGGATGCATCAAACAAATCAAGTCAATACAGCAAATAAACTATTGAAAATACGTTCTCCTGCTATGATGAGCACCACTCCCTTAGGGCTGTAGGCAGTGAGGAGGAGGCACGAGACACTCATTGACGAGAATAATTTCGGCATAACTGACTTGATTAAAACCTGGTGGGATAAAGCGCTTGATTATAATGTCTAAAATGTGGCTCTGGCCATTAAGGAACAAGAAAATAAATAACAGGGCTGGAACGGTACTCTGCATAAAGCGGCTCATAGCCTTTCACAGTTACTGATAAGTCAAAACTGCAGAGTCACGTGTGGAAACAGCCAAGTGCTAAAACCTAGGAGGAGAGCAATCTGTGAGAATAGGTTTGTAGAAATAAATTAAAAGTGTTCAGGAATATTCCTGTGTACTGAGGACATCTGGCCTAGAGTAGCCATTCCCATGCTGATAAATGCTCTTACCATTTAAACCAGGGGAGCTGGATTCAGCCTGCGAGTCAGCTGGCCCCGGGATGTTCTACTTCCTAAGCTGCACCTGAGAGTTATTTGGAAGGGTGCTTACAGAGCTGTGCTGGGGCCATGCTAACTGTTTAACAGTACCTCTGGTTATTTTTCCATTCCTCCAGGCCCTGTTTAACTTGTGAATATAGATGCACCCCGACAGCGCACCCAGTCATACCAAAAACCAGTGTTACTCCCCAATTTACTTTTCTGAATGCATGTGTAGCAGTTGCAGTGTCAAGAAGGATATCAATTTTGAACATTGGCTGAAAGTCTTACACAATCATTATTATAATTTCTAAAAAAGCCCAGCTTATATATTTTAACTAAGTATAAGGCAAGAGACAAATGCAGACACAGATGAAGAGTGGGTGAAAAGAGAAAGAGAGGCAGTATTACAGCTCAGCCTGACACAGAAGTGCCTGAGCACCTGAAGCCTAACTATCATCATTATTTCTTTGCGACCATTGCAGTTTTAGTATAAAGAGAGTTTTAAGGAGGACAATGAAGCAGCTTTGCAAAACTTTAGTGGAGAAAGCTCAAAGGTGCTGTTGAAAACATTTCAAATCACATGGTGTCTGGTAACACTGACCGTCAGACAGGGGAGCTAACCTTTCAGTAGGGATTCAGAGGTGATGCTTGGAGGAGGGTAAGCTATAAAAGTCTTGACAGTGAAGACAAGCAGCTTGTATTTCATGAAGTAGAAGAACGGAAGCCAAAAGAAACATAGAGAAAGGTGCTATGTACTCCAAAAGACAGGAAGGGAACGTGACCTTTGTCTTTCTGCACTGACTTGAGGCAGGCAAGTTTGCAGTACTAAGTCCAGGAAAAGGATGTTGTAGTAATGAAAGGGTAGGCTCACGTGAGCCTGGGCAGCCATTTCAGCTGCAGTGAAAATGGATCAGGAATTCATGCCTTAGAAATGTTTTCTAGCAAAAGTCTTTGAGATTTATACAAAGCCCGAGTGTGAGGACACAGAAAGAGGTCTGAATGAAAGATAACGCATGGGTTATAGGTCAGAGGGATGGCTGGCCAGGCTGATGGTATAATCTACAGTGATGGAAAAAGCGTTTCAGTGTTTCAGAGGAGGTTTTCTTTTTGCCCATGTTGAACCATTACTACCAGTTTCAAGCTCAGCAGTGCATTCATTTGCATGTCTTTTGATGAAGTGCGAAAAAACTTGCATCATGTTCATGTAAAGCCAGCTTCTTCCTAGATGTTCCATATGGGGCATTTCTGTGGTGTGAAGGGAAGTTACTGGAGTGTTTCCAGGGTGGGAAGGAAAGTTAGTGGGGTGCACTGAAGTCTCAAATGTAGAAGAGTTTTTAGGAGCTTGTTGCAGGTGGTTTAGGCTAGCACATGGTAACTATTCCTCCACTACGAGGACAGCAAGGTATTTCTCCGTTTGTTAATAAAATTATGATGGATATTAAGCAATGCTTACTAAGGGTAGACTTTTGCGAAATTGCTCACAACAGTTGATTGAGGGGATCTCCAGCTCACACATCTTAACTTTAAATTTTTGTGGGAGAGTAACAGAAGTATTAGAAGAATGTTAATGTTGTGCTGGATTCAAAACAAAACAACTAGGATGACTTGAGTGACAGTAGGGCAGTTATTTTGACATTGTTCCAGAATAAAAGGATGAAAATTAATATATAGAATCCAGCAGCTAAAGAAAAAGACATTAAGAATGCCATTAGCAGTAGTCAACACAGATTTAAGGAAAATAGGCTTTTTCAAACAAATTAGCTTTATTCTGTGGAATTACGAGTCTAGTTCATAAAGATGACTTCATATTTGGACTTTTCTAACATTGATATAATACCTCGTGGCATTCTGATAAAATGTTAACACTATGCAATACCAATAAAGCAGAGATTAAATGAGTTCAGAGAAAGCTAAATGATAGATCTCAAAAAGCACTTGTCAATGGGGAATTATCATCAAACGGGAGCATTCCAGACTGGCTTATGAGGAATCAGTACAAAGCGCCATTTTATTCAGCGTTTTCATCGATGATCTGGGAATAAGTATGCTGATAAAAAGGGTGGATGACACAAAGATCAGTAGAGAGATGCAAAAAATAATGTCAGTAAAAATCTAATGTATGGATTGCTCAGAAAGGCTGCATCCCTTTAACAAAGGTATGTAGCACACCCAACATATTGGGTATTTAGGGAACATCAGTTATTTGGGTATTTAGAGAGTACTGGGTATTTGGGTATTTAGGGAGATGGAACAGCAGGTCATGCTTTCAGATGGCAGGACTATATCTGGAAAGGAAAAATAAGGTGTTCTACAAGTGGATCTCAGATTTCCAAAAGTAGTAAAAAGCAGTGGTAAAATGGGGCTTAAAATCCATTTATGGACACGGCAGCAATGAAATGTAATGTGAACTGGTTCTCTCTCTCATATGTCATTGTGAGGTCCAGTTTGGAAATACTGTGTCTTTTTCTGGTATCTACAGTTTCAGAGCATGTTGCAGCATTGGGTGCAGAAAAAGTCTTCAATGTGACTTGGATGGATGGAGAAAATGAAGTGAGACTTCAAGATCAGTCTAATTTATCTGAAAAGATTGAGGGGGGGGGGACTTGATTACAAAGCATAAGTATCTTCGTTTAAAAAAAAAATAAAAATGGGTGCTACAAAATGCTTTAATCTAGTGGAGAAAGGCATAGCAAGGACCAAGACATGGAAATTGATGTCAGACAAATTCAAATCAGGCCCAAACATTCAACAGTGAAGGTGATCAAACATTGGAATAAACTCCCTTAGGACACGCTAACTCTTCATCACCTTCAAATCAAGACTGGATACCTTTCTAAAGAAAGGATGTACGAGCCAGGGAAAAGTTGCTGAACTGAGTACAAGGATGGCTGGGTGAAGATTAAAGCCCTGTGACATATAGAAGGCCAGGAGGGATTGTTTGAACCACTATTTTGACATTAAAGCATATGAATCTACCAAACCTGGTCTCTCCTGGAAATGCTTTGCTTATTCCTTGCATTTCTCCTCTGCCATCGTATTTCTATCGTAGAACTGTATTGTACAGACACTGTTACACATGTCAAGCAAAGAGAGAGGCAAACCACACCGTCAGATGGATCTGAAATTTCTTCACACCTGTCTTCCTCTGTCTCACTGCTGCCCTTCTCCTTAGCCTGGCCCATGAATGCTGATTGAGAAAACCAAAAAAACAACCAAACAAAAAAGATGATATTTTAACAACCGGGAACAGAACCATTTTGAGAAGGAATTAGTTTACTCTGACATATTGGTCACTATTACCAGAAAAGCAAGAGTAGGAACCATTTTTGCCCTGTATGATAATCTTTGCTACTGAGAAGACAGTCTGTAATTGAAAATGTAAAAGTAAATGGTGGACCACCTGAGGTGTGTCAAGCTTGCACACATCTTCCAAACCTTCAGTCAAGGCATGGCAAGTTGTCTGGAGCTTCTGTTGAACTCAGCAAGAGGAACTAGGAAAGGGAAAGCTAAAGTCCATGTGTCTTGTTCTCACTGTACTTTCTTAGTATATGTTAACATTACACTTTAAAAGCCTAAATGTAGTATGTTCTATGTAGGCTGAGTACCAGAGGGCACTTTTCTACACTTACATATGAAGCCAGCTGCAAAATGGGTGATACTTAGCCAAGTTTTGGGGAATGGGGACAGGAAATCAGATCAGTGCATGTACCTCTCCTCCTGGCATTGTTGTAGAGCTTATCATTTCTAGAGGACTTGAGAGCCGCTCTCTCAGTGTGAGCCCACTTAAAAATTCGGAGACCTAATTCTCATTCCTTGTACCATTAAGCCAGTGCCGTTAGTGAGAAGGCAGCCTATTTGGGCCACTGGAATCCATCAACTTAGCATAAGCCTCTGTGCAAACAGAAGGCTAGCGCTGTAGTTCAAAGATGATAGTCGAACAAGATTTGCAAGTCAGAGGCTTGAAATTCCACAAAGGGAAGATCAAACAGCCTCTTTCTTTTAACAAGCATTTCATTTCTTTAGGGGACTGGACAGTTTTCATCCAGAAAATAAATGCAGAAATTTCATGCAGAAATTAAATGCCATCATTGATACATATAACCAAATGTTATCCCTGACACACACATTGTCAACTGCCAGCTCATCAGCATATCTGGGAATCCACAGAGATGGTCCCTGACTAGCTGGATTCAGAGCTGTTGTCAGCAGAGATCACACTTACACCCTGCCTCTGAAGGAGACATCTTGATTTTTATGGATAATTTTAGAAGTGGCTCCAAGCCTGCATGTTATGTCTTTAACAGCCCAGACTACAAACTTAGGCCCACACACCTCTGAACTCTGTCACATTTGAATTCTGAATCTCCTTTCTGTGGCATCAATCCATTTCCAATGCCGATTTTAAAAAGCAACAACAACCCTCCCCCCTCCCCCTTCCCCAGCCTTTTCAAAACTCGAGCAGGCTGGAGAATGATAATTCTGTATCATGACAACTTCCAAGTTTCTGAATTTTGTTTTTGATCCATGTTGGATTACACCCAAAACTTTTCAAGCATTTTAATGAAGCACAATTGTGTTAAAATGTCTGCTCTGCTTTTTGAATTAAAAAGTTAAGTATTTTGATTTGGGTCTCACTGTCACCCCTTGGAAGTGCTCTCATAGTCTGCCTGAGACTTGAAATGTTTTGGCTTCCACTAAACATCACATTTTGACCAGAAAATATTTAGTAGAAAATGTTCCACCGACTCTGCTTGAAATTCCTTTGCTATCGTAGCAGAGCTTGCAACAGCTCTCGTCGTTAAATAAATGATATTTATTGCAGCCTCCACATTACATTGAAACAAGCAAGCAAACAGATGCTGAGCATGGTTTCTGCCACTGCTGCTCATCCCACAGTGGATGACCATGGGGTCCTGCTGCTGTAGGTGTGATGACCAAAATAATCCCTTGCCGAACCAAACTGGGTTTATTTGGCTACATACATGTGTTGCTGGTTTGGTGTTGTAGCTTTTGTGCACAGAAATTTTGGCTACACACATCCTGAGCATTTTGATAGTTGTCTAGCCATTGGGCTTTCACACCGTGCCAGATCCAACAGTCAGCTTCTTCCAGATCATTTAAAAATGATGCTTGCTAAATAATTAGCAGCTGCTATACTCAGAAATCTGAGATGAAATATTGTGTTCCTCTAAGATCCCAAAATTTCAGTGCTGATATCGCAGTGTTTGAGGTAGGGGAAGTGTGTAGGCTGGTAGAAAAATGGACAGAAGACAGACCTTCAAGAAAAAGACTTAACATTGTAACCTGGCTTTCTCACAAGTAAGGTAAAAGATCTAGCAGATGCCTGAGGACATCTTAGATAAGATTTAAAATGCCCAAAGCATCTGTTTTGAAACCCTTGCTGGTTTTGGCAGTTGTATCATGCAATTCCTTTCATAACTGTATTCCCCTTCAGCATAAAACCAACTTTAGGTTTCAGTCCATATTTCTCATTTTGGCAGTCTATGTCCCAAAGGCTGAGGCATCCCAAAATGGCACAATGTTTAATCAATCCCAAGCTGATTCACGGTAATGCCCTTAATATAATTTTCAACCTTTCTTAAAGGCTTCCTGTGTTCCATCTTCCCTGATGACCCATGGTCGGTGTCATTGCAGAGTGGAAGGTGGCAGGGGGAGTCAAACTCCCGCGCCCTGGGGATGACAGCAGGAGGATGTAGCATGTTGGATAAATGTGTACCATGTCCCTCTCTCATGGCTGGTGCCAGCTGTGATAAGAGCCTCCAGCTGCAGCCAGCGAGCAGATGTTTTAGTTCAGGTAGCCGAGTCCTGCACGGTTGGTGGTAGAGGAGTGGGGGCCCAGCGCTCCTGGCAGCACGTAGCAGAGCACGAGCGCTGGTGTCAAAGGACCTCCTGTGGTGCAGGAAAGCAGAGGGAATGTTTAAGTAGTCTTCATCCAAGCCGGATGAGTGCTGTCAAGTAGTTTTCTCAATTCTTTCACCAATTTGTCTTGATTGCATTGACACTCTCTTGGCATCCACATCCTGTGATTATTGCAGTGAGCACATTTATGATGAGGAAGGTTTGTGGAAAGACTAGATTTCAGGTAAAGCTCACCGACAACAAATTTTGAATTCACAGTTGTCAATATCTGCACTCAAAATTAGCTTTGAGGAGTTAAAAGATTCATTCAGGCAAGGGAAGGAACAAACAGACCAGGTGACCCAGGAGTCCCATCCAAACTGCTCCAGCTTTTTGAACGTACATCTTGCCGGGAGACTCTTGCATTTATAGAGTGCACTTGAAACTACTGACAGAGATCATAGGCAAATAAGTTTCAATCTGGACTAATTTTAGCTAGTATAATCTGTTTCCAGTTTCTGAACGGAAGTATTTGATGACATATATTTGTTTCTTTCATTTTGTGCCTTTAAAAAGGAATGGAAATGAGTTTTAAAAAAACCCTGAAGTATTGTGGAATTGTTTGCAGCTGTAAGGCCGTTCAGCCTTTCCGCTTTTTGCCCGCATTGCTCATCTCAGGGCTAAGTACTTGTAATTCTTTTTTTTTTTTCCTTTTTTTTTGTCAAGCCATTGCAGTCTTCTCCTTCCTGCTTTCTTATGAATGTGGTTTAGGGATGACCTGTGGCCCTTCAAACACAGGCAGGGGCATCATTCACAGCACCAAGTCTCTTCAGCAGAATCCACAAGAAATCATTTCCTGGCTTTCCCCTTCAGCCACACAGACACAGATACTTCCAGACAAATCCCAACACCAGCTTCTTCACTGTGAAGCATCATTTGTCAAGGGTGGATTTCAGATATCTGGCTGTTTTGTTTTCTTTAAAGATATGCTTTTTCCCAGGGAATGTTTAATCCACTGTAAATTTCCTTATTTTCAAGTGTGGTAGATGAGCTACTGGTTGAAATGCATGCGAGGATGAGGTGCTTTTGGCCCGTTCTATCCCAAACTGACTGATTTTTTTTGTGTCCGTCTCCTCTGTAAAATGGAGCCAAATGTGCTCCAATGTCAAAATAGAGAGCTGTTAAATTGACTTATCACACAGGTTTAATAAATTACAATATGTGAAGCACTTCAAGGTAAGAGGGAAGAAAGGGACCCCCAGATCCATTAAAGCAGTATTTTATTTTCACACTAGCACTTGCCGGGTAGTACCAGGAAGGAAGGGCACCCTCCATGAGGGGCATGGCTCACTCTTACCTCTAATTTCATTATTGCTGATTCTGATTTAATCAAACTCTGTAAACTAGATGAGATTGAGTCTAATCAGAGTGGACCAGGTCCTTTCCAAGGAACCCCACACCACCGTAAGGAACTCCACAAAGAAATCCACATGACAAACCCCTGCCCTGAGCATTTAAGATGGGCTGTGCTGTGAGGGGAGGTCACATCACTGACGGGGCCTGGGCTGCGAGTAATGATATTCTGCAGCCTTGTGCAGTCCCGTGATAATCTTCTCGTGAATGAAACAATACGAATCCCTGTTTCCTGACCATAGTTACAAGGAATTATGTTATTTTGCTTTCCCCCATTTAGTTGAGTGCTGTATTCTTCAGGCTTCTTCTACAATTGCTGTGGAGTCTTGACGCACTCTAATGTGGTGGCCCACTTCCAGCCCAGAGGTGGCTGCAGTTCTGGGATGAGTGGAGTTGGCATGTGGACGCTGGCACATTTTTTTAACAGAGTATTTTGGGATCTTTCTGGATGCCAAGTGCTATATGGATGCTGTGCATCATTATTGAGTAAATTGCGTCACCTTGTAAGTTAATTTCTAATTACTCAATTACTTTATAGGGCATTAATAAAAAGTAATGTGAGATTTTCCAGCAAACTCTAATTTTAAGTAAATAATTTTTTTTGAGAACAAGTGATTTATTAAATTAATTCTTTATTAGGCCTAATTTAGACTTCAAGCCATTTTTACTAGTGCTTCAGCATAAAATTATTACATAATTAGTAATACAGTTGTCGTACTTATAAGTAATGGTTTTACTTAGAACAAATTAAAAAGGATTAGATTTTTTTAAGAGGGTATCAGGTCTCAGGGGTAATAATAATAAAGAATAACTTACTTCATTACACCTTTCCTATGTTTGATCATCCTTTGGAAGTGTGGTTTTATTGAGGGCACCTCACCTGCTGTTCTTCCCGTACAGCAGCCTTTCCTGGGGTGGAACATGCCACATGTTTTTTTAAATTTGCTCAGCAACTAATGAAGTTTCGGGGGTGCAAGTGGTTTCAGCTTCAAGCTTCTGCCAGATGTTGCCACCCCACAGCAGGGACAGCTGAATGGCTCATGAAGCAGCCCCTTCCCTAGCACAGTTTTACGGCCAGCCTGGTAAAGTAAGCCAACATCAATTTGATTCATGCTAATCAACTGAAATGTAAAGTGCAGCAGCTGACCCAGGAGCTGTTTGGTTGTCCCTTATGTGGGAGCTGCAGTCTCTGGGAGAGAGGTTTGATGGAGAGCTGCAGGCCATAATGCCCTCAGCCATCCCAACTTAATTTGCTGACACGACTGTGGCAGCGCTTTCTAACAGAGCAGGCATTTAGTGCGGGAAGAGGAGAAGAGCTTAGCCACTTAATCTGCTGAGGGAGTGGAAAGAGGCAAAGCATACAGAGGCTTGCTGGAATTTGTTGGGGATGCTGATGCTAACGGTTAAATATATGTGAGGGACAAAGGGAAAGGTGAAGAACCACCTGAGAAGTCAAGAGGCTCTGATTTTATCTTAGCCACGGGCTTTAGCAATGTGGACTAGAAGACATTTTGGCTCAGTGGTTTTTTGCACACTAGCCCCCTGTGGTACCCCAACGGTCTGTTTCAGTCTGTAATTAGATTCGGTTGCTTCACGTACTGTAATGAGCGTGTAGTGCTCAGAGCTGTTGCCAATTAAGTATTGATACCATTAGGCAAGGGAGGATTTCTAGGAGAGCAATGGAGTACCGTAGCTGTGTCAAGTTTCTCCTCAAAGGAGCTCAAAATCTTCACAGGTTCTTCCAAGTCTGAACCTCAGGTCGGTATTCATAGCGAGGCTTGCCAAGGTCAGGTCATTTCCTGCTTTGGTTTTAGAAGTTAAGACTTCTTGCCTGTGGAAGTCACATACCTGAATATAAAACACAGAATCCGAGCAGGGAGAGAGAAACCTCTGAGCAAAATGATCCCTGCAAACCCCTCACCCCGGGAAACAGGCAAGCATCATGAGGGAAGGATGAAGTCTGTGATTGAGTGGGTGGGGAGAGCAGGGGACATCACCTGTAGGAGCAGCCGTTTACACCTTCCCTTTTATGCCCATTGTAAATAAATGGCATTTATCATTACCTGCACCCTTTGTCTCCAGGCTTCTGAGGTGTTGAAAGCTCCATTTAAATGGCTTGCCCAAAGAAAACACTGTCACATTTGCATAATATTTTCATAGACACTGAGATCAACCTGAGCCTGAAGGGAGGCAGGGATGTTCCCTGCATATTTTATATTCCCATCCTCAATTCCCACCAAAGCTAACTCTAAATTGTGGCATGGATATGTGTACAATAAAGAAAGAGAGCGACAGCTGAGGTGTGAATTTGTCTGGGGTATTTCCAGACACTCTTAGTTTAAGAAGCTACTTACACCCCATGGAAAACTCTGAAATAGTGCTATTTAGAAACAAATCGCCTTCCATTTCACCTCTTTCTCGGTATTTCTCTTCTCTCATTCTTCATTACTAGGGACATCTGCATGAAAACAGTCTTTTTTTTATATATATATATATCTTGGGAGTTCATCTGTCTCTGCTGATTATCCCCTCCCTCCCCTCTCCTTCTGAAGTCATTATCTTCTGATTGCATTACATTTGCAGCCATCCCACCGCGGGCTCTCTTCTCATCAAGATTCTCAAGCTAAGCAGGGGAAAGGATAGGTCAGCTTGCAGAGAGGAAACCTCAAGGAAAGCCTGGCCCTGGCAGAGGTGCAGTTGGGGTGCAGTCTGTGCCACTGCCTCTCTCAGCCACGGTCATGCTCAGCCACTGGTATTTCTGTAAAGGTGCAATGAACCCCGTCAAGTTTCTGCTACAGACAGTGTCGGAACAAGAGTTGGAGGAAGTATTTTTGACAAGATGTGTATTTGCTGCAAGATGCAATGTCATTCACGTCGCCTACCCTGCAGATGTTTGCAAGCTTGAATTGAATTAAGGAAACTTTCATTGCAGGAGTGGGGGGAGATGCAAACTCCTGCTTGTTTCCTTGAAACCAGAACTGGAAGCCTTAATTACAACAGAGCAACGCTTAGGCTTGCTCTGGGCAAGTAATATTTGTTTAACTGAAGTGGAACAGCTTCCTTAGGAGAGACTGAGGGAGATCCTTCTCAGAACAAATACAACCAAAGCTTGTATGCTTACTTTGAGTCAGAAAGTGGATTTTGCCATGGGTCTACTGTGTCCTGTTACAGCAGTGGAGTTTTGCCAGTTGGTCTTCCTGTGCACTAGAAGAAGTACTTTTTACCTGTTGAAATATCTTAACAGACTTAACAAGTGGTAGAACTATCTTGAGGAGTATCAGTTAACAAGAAAGGACACAAAATAGTTATGGCTTAGCTAAGATTCTGAGCAACCTGATCTAGTGGGACATGTTGGACAGGGCTTGGAACTAGATGATCTTTAAGGTCCCTTCCAACCCTGACAGTTCTATGATTCTAAGGTCACAAAAAGAGCCAATGCAAGAGTTAAACCCAACTCCCAGGTGTTCAGCCACTCAGGCCTGCTTTTTAGGATACACCTGTCAGACAGCCTCCGTCTACAATTATCCTGTCCTTTATTTGACTGAACCCATTTAGAGGTTTAAAACCAAATTCTTATGTCTGCAGTATTTTTCATATTCTTATTTCCCTGCCCTTACTTCCTTCACCCAGAAAAAGAGGCTCCAAAATATGATGGTAAAACTGTATCTTAAAGGAAGAATGTCAGAGTTCTTAATGGGGGTCTGTATAGTGGACTTGTAAAACAGCTGTCTTAAATCTTTTTCTACTTGACTCATCAGAAGAACATTGGTGGTGTTCCTTACCCGCTCCTAACTACAGGCAAGTGGTGTTACAAAGACACTGTGTTTTTTTCGTTGTTCTGCCCCAGCTCCTTCTTTGAAAATATTAAAAGCCATGGGAATAAGCCCCTTTTATTTCTCGTACTAAAACTCATATGTGTCCAAGACAACAAGAGGACTGTAATGGCAATGCAAAGCAAGAGGCAGAGGAATTTGTAAACAATTTTGTACAGGGTGAGAATGACAACCCTTTCTTCCCAGACAGATGCCTAAGCTGTTCTGGTTTTCCCCAGGAGGCATTGCAAAGGTAATTCTAACTAACAGCTCCAATACATGTGTATATTTTGTATCTCTGGATAGGGGATGCCAGCAAATATTGAATTTACTTCTAGAATTAAGTGACCATGCAACAGCACGTTATTGCATTTAACGCTACTTCTGTACTGCAAAGAGTATCAGTGATAGAAATCAGTTTAAATGTAGGATGATCTGATTTCCCAGTATCCCATTACAGCTGGTAGCTGTGCAGTGTTATTGCAAAGGGCTTGGCATCTCTCAGTTGATGGGTGCATCTGTCTTGCGATGTATTTGCAAAAGGATAGACAGCACGGTGGGTAGCTTGGTCCTTCAGACCAAGAATTTGTTCCTTAAGGATAGGTCAAGGACAAGATCATGATCTGTTTTCTATTTTAAATCATCTAGGTGAAATAATTTCAAGCAAGTTGTGGATTTGTTTTGAGTTTTATCCCCCATGGGGATTTTCTTGGGATGGGGCTAGACAGGATGACTCTGTATGCATAAGAGACTGCTTAACTTGAAACCAAGTCTTTATGCAGAATGAATATCCCCATGGATACTTCCCAGGGTTGATCCATACTTAAAGATGATAAGGGAGTTGGTTAGGTTACTCCCGATTGTGTATGCTTTGGGGAGATGAGGCAGAAAATAAGTCTGAGGCCAGCAACAGCACAGCATCTGGTGATCCCAGCACGTATCTTGCTTCATGGGCTATATACTATGTCTTTAAAAAAAAAAGGCAACAGAGGAATTCACATTGTTGAAGTTAATCGCTGGATTAAATTGCCATTTGTCAATAGCAATGTAATTTGTATTATAAATTACAGCAGCGTAACTCTCAGACACATTTTATCAATGTGTTTCAAATTATTTAATAACAATATTTTTCAAAAAATAAACAGCACCACTTGTTTTCACCCTACCCCTTTTAAAATCAGCCCATTCTGAGGGTTTCCATCGGTGTAATAGCCAGCTCTGCAAAAATTCCTGCTAAATAAATTATCACCAGGAGTCTCAAAATCCATTACCATAAACAAAGCCATTTTCCCCTCACCAATCGATGGCCTGCTGTGTTGCTGCTAATGGGACTGTACACACATGTTGAACAGAAAGAAATTCATCTGCAGGTTCCTCAGACTTTTTTGTTTGGTTTTCTTGGTGGAGAAGGGGCAGGAGAGGAGGAATATTTTGGGAGGACTTAAAAACTGTTTCACTGAAGTCAACCTCTATGGCAGAGAATGAATCCTTCAATCTGCAGAAAGGGACACATTTGACTTGCACATTGGAAGAAAATTTTCTGTACTAATTCATAGAAGAAGTAGGAGAAGGGAAGAAAACAGGAAGGAAAGGCCAGAGAATGTGGCTGCTGCCTTTAATTGGGAAATCCTTTGTGGGCAGAAAAGCGTCTGCATATTCTGCTACTGGTTTACAAACGTACCCTAATTGTTTCCAGTCATATCCTTGCCTACTTCAGGCCTGCCTTCATCCTACACTTCTGCCATTGTATGTTCAGGCTGATTCCCTGCTTTTGCAGCCCTGGGCATCCCACACCCAGTCTGCTGGAGCACCACAATCATTTTCTTCTTTCCTGTTTCGTACAAAATGTAGTTTTCTTTTTAAAAAAATGATTAATCATTGATATTTCTTTTTCTTTGCAGGTAAGTGGCCATTCCTGTTTTATTAGGCTGGTGAACAATCAGCAAGCCTCAGCTCTCAAAGGTACTCTTTGTGGTATGGTTTCTTTCTTCTTTGTGGTATGGTTTCTTTCTAAGCACCTTGAAGTATTTTCCTCATCTGAGTTTGTATAGCGCCTCAGCAGGAGGTGTGAGATAGATGAACTGGGATTTAACCTTAACCAAACAATAATTTCTCTTCTTTGATTTCTATGGTTTAGTCTAGCCTTACTGAGGTACCGAGAAATAAGGAGCTAAAGGTACAGCGGCGGGAGAGATTGTTCATGGATCTTCAACCGCTAGGAACAAAACCCTGAAAGGCTGTTAGCACAGCAGGAGGCAGGCTGGGCGAACCTCTTCCAAACGTAGGGCCAGCTTGTACAGCTGCACTGCCTGTTGCATATTCTGATTCCTTTCGCGTTATTCTCAATGGGTGCCTGTTAGGGGAACGCTATGGAGACATGGGTGCATTGGAGTTAAAGTGTTCAAAATGGTTTGTAGGCATTTCGAAATCTGGCAGGACTGATTGCTACCAGCAAACAGCTGACTGGATCTTCTGCTGCTGCTTCTCTTGGGGAGGAGGCATTGCTCAATACTGCCATCCAGAACCATGGGAAAATAGTTGTTTAGGCCCCCAGAACCATACAATTGACTTTAATAGTTGTGAAGTTTTTAAGTCATATACTTTTACTATTTTTCTTTTTTGTATTGGGAATCTGGAGCATTTTCTTTCTTTTTTTCCTCTTCTGTAGCAGGAAAGTGTTTAGAAATACTAAAAAGAAAATAATGACATTATATTTATTTTCAGGAATGTAGATATGGGTCTTTAGGGAAGAAATCTTGATGACATAAGCAGGATCGATCATTGGGGAGAATATTGGCACACCATGAGACTGATTTTACTTCAAATGCAGGGTTTTGAGGGCATTTCCATGGGAAGGGAAAAACTAACATTAAATTGCTCAAATGCAGAGAAACCCAATTCCCTGATATGTAAGACAATTTTAAAGGTCTCTGATTTGTTGCTTGATCATCTTTGGTGCTGAATGGGCAATTATTTTCTGGTGTGACTAAACTATTGTCTCAAATGAGTCAGTTGGACACAACTCTGAGTATTACCAAGAAGTGAAAGTCTGGAACACATTAAACATCAATATTAATTAATGAGTCTTGTACGCATACAGGAAATTGCCTTAAACCTTCAACCTTCTGAAAATATCTTCAAGTGGGATTACTGACATAAAGGATTTGATCTAATTATCAGTGCTAATTTCCTTTATGATGGTGGTAGCAACTCTGTTGTTAAAAAGGCACAGTCAAGATTAGTCACCTGCAGTATTAGTGTTAATCCCTTATCTGTATTACTAATATTTTAAAACTAAATCTTTCAGAAATTATCACCACTGGTCCTGCTTCACAGTTTATTTGGTGCAGGCAATTAGATGGCTCAGTTTTCTTCTCCTGAATGTGCTAGGTTTTGAGTTTTATTTCTTGAAGCTTTCTTCTCCTGAAATTGGCGTTATTGGTTACACTTTCCGAGCCTTTGTGTGATTTGAAATGCTAGCTGTACACCATAAGAGTAGGAGGCAGGTAGACAGATTGAAATGATTTAGCAAGATTATGTGTTTTTCCCTCTGGCTTAGCCATTAGAGGTAAGCAAACTCTGTGAAATAAACAAAATCTAAGAAAATGGTGATGAGGGGGCAGGAGAGTAATGACAAAAAAAAAAGGCATTTGGAAGATACAGCACCTTCATCTCCCTGATGTGATTTTTTTTTTTTTTTCCTAAGGTGTGCATAAAGTAAGCAGTTGTGAGGAGCCTGTATCTCACAAGAAACTGAGCTCAAAGCCTGGCACCTTTTGCTGGGACAGAGCATAGAGGTCTCATGGAGGCAATAGGAGGTGTGGGCACTCCCCTAGCACTACGTGGTGGTGGGAAGGAGATACTTGCTCCATTAGCTTCCTGGGGAGCAGGGACTCCTAGCCTGTCAGTCCTCATAGCTTAACAGGCCAAACAAGCCCACAAGGGCTTGGATGCTCTGTGAGCTCCAGTATAGAATCATAGAATGGTTTGGGTTGAAAGGGACCTTAAAGATCATTTAGTTACAACCCTCCCTGCCATGGGCAGGGACACCTTCCACTTGACCAGGTTGCTCAAAGGCCCATCCAGCCTGGCCGCGAACACCTCCAGGGATCATTCACAGCTTCTCTGGGCAACATGTTCCAGCATCTCACCACCCTGACAGTAAAGAATTTCTTCCTAATACCTAATCTTAATCTACTCACTTTCAGTTTAATACCATTACCCTTTGTCCTATCACTGCACTCCCTGATAAAGAGCCCCCCGCCCATCTTTCCTGTCGGTAGTGGAAGGCTGCTATGAGGTTTCCCTGGAGTCTTCTCTTCTCCAGGCTGAATAATCCCAACTCTCTCAACCTGTCTTCATAGGAGAGGTGGTATTTGCCAAATGATTATGTAGACTTGAGAAGGCTCCCGAAAGAGCTGACCAGCTCAGTTTCTTCCCAGCCTTCAGCCTTGGGAACAGAGAGAACTCAGCTGATAACCTGCTGCCTCTAATGCTGACACAGAGAAATGCTACCTATATATGCAGTTCATTGTCTGCTACTTGGTTCTTAGTGAATAAAGTTGCTGCTGAAGAAATCCCACAGCCACCAATGTCGTATCAGACAGCTCAACATGCTATCAGCTCTTAAATGTCCAACTCATCAACACAAATTGGTTCTTCTGAACAGCAGTCCCATGCAGAGATGAGTTTTCCCTTGACACTTTTTTTTTTGATCCCTCTGTCATGGTTTTCTTTCTTATGTACTTTGAGTGGCCAAGTGATCTCTTCTTACATAGATCTTGAAGTATTTTAATTGGCACACAGACCTCATCTGGAAATGAATGTCTTTTATTGGTGCTTTGATTTGTTTCTGATGCTGTTTTATTGACAACTGTTTCTGGGTAATGATCCAAACCTCTGCAGTGCTTTTATATGAACATGTGATGCTTTGATAGGGAATAAGAGGTTGGGAGAGGGCTGTGTAGCTGGCAGGCTTTGATTCAGCAGTTGTGCCAACAGGTACAGGGCCTATCCCCTGCTCCTGAGCAGAAAGCAATTAAAAAAGTACAACTCTTTAGAGAGCTGTCTCATCACTGTGCATCAAAACAATTGAGCAATAAAGGGCAACACACAAGATAAAAGTGAGAAAATCTTGCAAGTTCTTGTATGACAGGGACACCACCTCACAGTTCTGCAAATTAGCAAATAAAGATAATAATACCAATAATAATAGCAAAGAGCTAAGACGGTGAATCACAAAATGCACTTTATTCACTTATTTTGAAAATTGCTAATTGTCTGTACCTTTCTAATGCTCTGCAGCAGATTTCATAAGAGTAATAAACCTTTGGAAATGTGGCACGTCTCCCTTGTAAGCATCAGTCTTTGCTGAGCAGCGCAGCAATATTATTGGAGGTAGGGATCTTTATGTAGAATGTATTAATGAGTCTTTTACATATAAAAAGAGGGGAGGGAGGAACACTGAAGTTTCTTCCAGTGACACAGTTGCTATGTGCAGCAGAACAGGGCACTCCATTTGGAAGGAGATGTGGGCTGTGGAAAATGATCGAGGATGTGCATGCAGGTAGTTTTACGCTGTGACTTGGAGAAAGAAAGAATGAACATAATGGGAGCAATCATAAATGTTCATGTCTGCATGCGTATGCATACATATGCTTAATCCTTGCAAGCTCATATATGTGTACACAAGCACGTATCTGTATCTGTGTCACTCTCTGGCAAGAGACCTCAGAGGGATGAGAAAGGAGGCCTGTGTAGTTTAATCCCTCTGGTTTGTAGATCCAGAAAGCTGGGCATAACTAGTTCTCAGGTCATTTGTCAAAGGTGAGCCAAGCAGGTGAACAGAACTCTGGCCTTCTGAATTCTTCCCAACACAATATCCACTGAGAAATACTGCCAGCTGGTCTGAGATCTCTGTCTACCAACAAGAGAGAGAAGAGTACCCCTAGCTAGCATGCGGGAAGTATGAAGGGTTTGTCTGGGATTCTTACACATACCCCTCTCCCACCACACACACACCCCTGCCCCCAAAGGCCCCAGAATGAAATAAGTCTCATACCTCTTCTAAAAAATTCACCGTGAGTAAAAAACCTCTAATGATCTACCTGTGTTTTGAAAACTTCACAAGGAAAAGGATTAGAGAGCTACTACTTTTTTGTTTATTTAGCCTTTTAAATGAAAGCACAGCACTTCAGGACATGTTTGCCACCTTCTTTAAAAATCTCACACCCTCTTCTGATGTTTCTAACTCATCATTGACTCACTTCTCAAGTTTTCTTTTTGCCTTTTCCAAATCAGTCCCGTACAGCTGGAACTCACCAGGTTCTTTCAAAGAAACTACATTGGAAGCTTCTAAAACAAGCAGCTTTTGCGATAGGGTGTTGGTAAGAATCACTGAAAGCATTTTACAATAGTTATACATCATCTATATTTTGCTGAGTCCCATATTTCAACAATGGCTTGTCTAAATCTCTCTGCAAAATGCTCTCCGTGGATCAGGCAGACCTTTCTAGCTGCAGGCAGTGTAAGCTTCTGAACTGGAAGCCACCTTGGTTGAGAAAAGGTATAAAGGAGAAACCAGACTCTCTTGTAGTACAGACATGGCTGAGACTACTATTTTTTCAAGAGATTGGTAGCTCTTGTTCTTCACTGTCTAAATAGTACCAGTCATAGTCTAGTTCTGGGAGGGGCTGTAAATATCTTGCTTGTGGAAGGCTTTCCCAGAAGGATTAGAAGGGCCATGATATTTATCTGAGAAGCAAATGGGGAGGGCAACACTGCACACCAGTTGTATCTGCAGCATCCTCAGAGCTAAATAGCCAGACTGAAGCTGTGGCTCCCTGCAGAGATTTGTTTCATATGCTGCACATTATCTATGGACAGAGGTGCAGTCAGAAGGACTGGGTGTTTGCCTGTCTACCTGCCCAGGTTGTTGTTTTCTTCTACTTAGAAACCTCCCATTTCTGACCTACCTAGTTTTCCAGTCCCTGAACAAAAAACCTCTGGATAGCAGGTGTTTAGCTGAGCAACACGGGCAGCATGGGAGCCTGCTGCGGATGGTCTGTAAATCAGTTTGCGCCGTGCAGCAAGGCTCTAGCTTAATGATGAGTCAGAAGAAAAATGTTATTAATATTTAATGTGCAAGCTGAATGTCTGGCGTGCTGTTATTAGTTACACATCATAAGGGGTGCAGTATCGGCTACTAGTCAATGCAGGTCGCTTCCTCCAATGTTCTCATTCTGCAGACTTAATTCGTACTGTATTTTTCCATTCACCGAGACAAATATCTGTTCTATTTAAAGGAGCTTTGTCAAAATCTTCTAGCTAAATCTTTAAATTGGTGTGCCTAGCTTTCAAGACCCCTTTCTGTGAGATGCTTGATTACTTGTGAGAGCAATTCTTCAAGCAGTAGGGCACTACCATCTTTTAAAGGGGTTCTGTGCTGCACCTCAGCCATGACACTTCATAGGAGAAAGCACTTTGGGGTTGAGCCACAGGGTGTAAGGAGAAGAGATCTGACCTCTTTGCTTGCTTGAATCTGTTCTTCATAAACAACCTACTGCTTGGCTGTGCTTCAAGTGCAGCTTTCAGGCCAGGGCTGTATCACTTAACCAGCAACAGAGTGCTGCTGGTGAAGACTGGTGGATAATCCAGATTCCCAGCTGCAGGAGGAAACAACTCAGCAACAGATGCTATGCCACTGCTGGGTTATGCTGGAAACTAGCTGCATCCATAGCCTCATCCTGTACTGCAGCTATGGAGACCCAGGGAAGGCAAAGTTTTTCCCATTTGTGACCTCCTCCTCAAGCCCTTTCATCCAGCAGCTTCCCAAGATAGAGGATGCATGGTTGTGCTGCTAGGATTTCCAAATGCCACTCGTTGGGTGAGGAAGAATGGCTGCTTCTGACCTAGACTCTTCTTGTCCTGTAGCAGCTTGTGATGCAGCTCTCCTCTTCAGTAGGATGAGTTTTTACTCATGAGAATAAGCAATGTCCTCAAGGGTGAGAGCAGTAGTCTAGGGTAGTATTTTGTGTGCAACCTGTGTGAAAAAGGATGATTTTTCAGAAAAGGATCTGCCAATTTCTGCAGTCTGTTCCCCTCATATTTCCCCGCTATACACAGCCATTGGATGGGGGCCATGAGAAGGTGCATTCCTGCCTATTTGCTTTCATATCTCTTTATGGCCTTGTTGGCCATGAATTTGTCCTGTTTAACCTGATGATGCAATCTGCCCCTGCAGCCTCCTATGGCAGAAGATTCATTACATGCTATGTGAAAAAATTAAAAGAAAGAAAAAGAAAAAAACAGAAAGGAAAAGCAGCCATTTTATGGTCAGAAAAGGACACATGGTTTACAAGCAAATAATTTTTCTCTTCTTGGTTGTTTAATACTGCTTGGAAGCATTTGCAGCCTCAGGGGTGGATTGGCTTCTTGTGAAGGGAGCAACAGTGAGACTTAACAGGGGTCCCTTCTGATTTCACACTGTTTTCATAGAAGGGCCTGTCCTTTGCTTTCAGCAGTGTTACCCCTGATTCCCAGCTGCACAGCTTAGATTAGATTCAGAGCTCATGAGCTTCTGCATCATTCATCCCTCTTGCACTAAATTGACCAACTCTTGAAGTTCTACTTGCTTGGAAGCAGCACCAATAAGAAGATGAAATGAAGCAAAACAATTGTATTTATAAAGCATGTCTCTTCTTATGGCATTTAGGGAGAAGCATGTACGGTTCTCTTTTACTCTATTCTATTTACAAGATAAACCCAGCTCCTGTTCATCTTGGAAAAAACGATGACAAGAAAAGCAACAAAGCTGTACACAAGTAATAACACTTTTGGAGTGGCTGCTGAAGAAAAATAATGTATGGCTCCCAGCAGAAACAGTTGCTTTTCTGTCTGAGTATTAACCCATTCCCCTCCAAACACCTGTATTTTCTCATCCCTTCCTGTTCCCACTTTCATGGTAGAGTATGTCTTCAAGGCACTTCACTGGGGTAATCTCTTATTCGTCAAATTGGGGTCAAACTTGCAGTAGAACTCCTCACTCAGCCAAGGTGCTCATGTGCACTTCACATGGGAAAATAAAAGTTATTTTTGAAGTCAGGACTGTAAGAGCGAGTTATTTGACCTGAACAGTCTTATTTTAAGACTATTAGGTCTCTGCTTAACCAGCCTATTCTGACCGCATATTGTATTATTAACAGATTAAAAGTGCAGCTCCACAGTGTTATAATTCTGTTATTCCTAAATTTTAGCAAGCATGTTGGAAATACATCAAAGATTAGAAATGTCTATACATGGCCATTTTTCCCATAAAAAAATAAACAAAAGCAATTTTGGTGCAGTAGACCAAGACCAACACAATAAAATCATTGTGTGAGGTAGCAGGGAGGGGATAGGTAGGCACAGAGTGTGTTTTGATTTAATTTGTTAATGTTATCATTAATATTCTTACAATGTTCACCTAGTTCTGTAAAGTTCCAGTGACATAATCCTTCCGACTGTGACCTAGTGTCCACTGATTTCAGTGGTAACTGTCAGTAGATTAACTATTTAAAAAAAAGTTCAAAAATGGAGTAACTCTTCTCTCAATTGAATAAAAGTGAAATGTTCTTTTGCACTGGAATTAAGGTCATGGTAGTTAAAGGTCCTGGAGCATTTTTACTCACTTCAGAGTATGCGTCCTGAGAGAAAGGCTAAATTCCACTTCAGAATAATTGCATTTATTCTTTCAATGTTCTCTTTTTCCATTCTGTACCCACTATGGAGGTCCCTGTCCTTCCTGCCCTTGCCAAGTAGCCACCTTTCAGTAGATGAGGCATGTAGAGTTTGCAAAACCTCCAGTGATTTCTTGGGAAGAAGTATAAATACTGTCTCTAATATTGGTGCTAATAAGTTGTGTGCATATTTTTTAAATCGCAATCAGAGTATAAAGATTTTGCTGTGAATTGTAAAATTAGCCAAAGCTGCCTGGCATGTCGCTGCTGCACTTTTTCTCTTCCACATGACATATTCTTAACTAAGTCAATCATTTACATGGGCTTTAAATTTAATTTAAATGTAATGAATTTAAATTGGGCTTTGCTCTATTTCAAGGTTGTTGGGTTACTTTTCTGTAAGTTAACATTCAGCACGAGAGACTCAACTTCTGGATTTTGGTTTCAATTGCTCTCTCTCGCTCTCAAACACCCTCCTCCTTTTTTTTTCCCCTCTTTCCAAATCAAATCCAGCCTCACTGCCTTTAACTGACTTGTGTCCCAGGAAGGGTGTGTGGGCGTTAAGGAAGGGGGAAATATAGCAAGTTGCACGTGTGAGGATTGTGAGGATTAGTGATTGGAGCCAGCAACACAAAAGCATTACAAGAAAATCAAACAGATACATTTTCAGGAGGAACCGTGCGATTCTCCCTGCACATTAGTGCCTATCTCAGTAATCATTCTCTTCCTCGATCGGGAGCCCTCTTAATCCTCCACCCCATCGCCCTCCTCCATCAAATCTCCAATATTTCTGAAACAAATCAAATCAAGAATTAACCTTTCAACCGTGAAACATTCCTTTGCTATGGTACGTGTGTCCCCTGTTAATCACTCTGCTGCAAAAACATGAGTCAAAGAGTACACTGTTAGTGGCACTGGACTTCTGCATTTTCTACATTTGCCCTTGCGTGTCTTGTAAAGATCCCTATGTCCATTTCAACAGCAATCTTGTGATGCCTTTTCCCAGACACAGGTCGGGGAGATACTGGTCTATGATGGACCCAACCTGGAAGAGGTTCTGTAAAGCTTTGCGTTGTCTTTCCATATGTGACAGGCAGCCACTATCTGTTGATAGGTAATGGTGCATCTTTGTGGGTCATTGGTGTGGTTCTGTGGGTACCTTCAGGGAACCTTTTCTTTATTGTATTTAATTAAAGGTAGTGTAAGTAGTGCTTGCTCAAAAGAGAAGAGTCAAGATGAGCAGTGTGGGGAGAGAAATTCTGGGCAAAGTGAGGGTGAAGTTGGGGGACTTGAATTTGAACCGACTCAAGAGGTGCGAGAGAGGTGGGGTGTTCATACTGTAGGGACTGTGCCTCACAGAGCCTGATCCCAGCACTGTTCTTGCAGAAGCGTAACATGTAAACAATATGCCTTCAGTATTGTGCTTATATCTGTAAAATCTCATCCTTTTCGTGGTCATTTCTGTCAGACCCTGTGTTCATCTCAAACTCACTCTGACACCTGTCTTTGTTCCTGAAGGTGCTGTTTAGCTTTATCGATACCTGGCAGGGATATAAATATCAGAGGATATTCACAGATTAGAGCCGCTGGTTGAACTGTGGCTGCTCTGAGTTGCACCTTTGTTCATTAATGTGATACTGAACCAGACAAACGATGTGTTGCATTCAGTAGCTTTAGTCCAGCAAGAGCCCAAAATATTTTTCTAATACCCAAGAGGGGAAAAGAAGCCCAAGGGAACAAGGTATATTCAAACCAGGGTTCTATGACCCACTGGCAATGTAAGCTGGAAAGTCCTCCGTGCAATGATGAGAAAAGATGTCCCCATTGCACTTCATAGTGTCCCCTCTGTGGATTTGTTTCTCTCTGGTTCCTTTTCACCCATATCAATTTCATGTTCTGTTACATTTTCTTTCTCATAATTGGAGCTGGCGTTAATTGATACCAATCTGTTTCCTCTCATCTGACTGTCGTCTTCACCCTGAAATAAGGTCAATGGGCCTGTAAATATTGCAGTGTGCTAAGTGTCCTTTCATCTTCAAATAAGAACTGGGGTGCCACTGCCACAAGACTTAGCATTAGCTCTATTCGAGTGGCTGCAGGTTCACCGCGGGTTAACGGAATGCTGGTTGCAAAGCACAGAAAAAATATAGAGGTTCAATAGTAATGAAGTAACAATGTACTAACATAGCAAAAAATGGAGTGAAAATTATTGCATAGCTGATTCATCACTGTGTTATTCTACTTTAACCAGTATTGTATCAGAGCCAGCAACTTGGGAGATGTTGATAGAGTCTTTATGAAGTTTAGAGCCATTTACCAGTACTCGAATTCATTTTGTTTCGTTACAGCCATGATAACCTCACGTGTTTGAGGATATTGACTGTTTTTTAGTTTTGTTTTGGGTCCGTACATTTTTTTGCCTCTTGAAGGACGAATCTGTGTCTAAGGTTTCCATGTGCTCCTGCCATACAAAAACTGCCTTGGAGAAATATTAGTAATAAGAGTATAACTCTAAACCTATAGCAGGTTGTAGCATCATGGAGTATGTATGGTAACTTTTTAAAGCAGTTTATCACTTCCATGCACTTGCAAATGCAGCAAGCCTTTCTACTCCCTGTTACTCTTGCCATATAATTAGACATACTTAGAGTCTTCTTGATCTAATATTTCTGAGAGTTAGGTAAATAATTTATAGGGTACTCTTCACAAATAGATACAATGTGAATTCAGAGCTAATCTGCTCCTCTGGAGGTACATAAAATTATCAAGCTTATACAGAGCAAGCTAATTAGGAAGCAATCATCATCAGCAACAGCTGTTCTTGGCTCACTGAAGGGCGGAGGCTTCCCCTGCACCGTCCACTCATCCGTTTCCTCTCACAACTTTCCGTAAGACAAGCATCTCCAGTGCAACCTTTCCTGCCAGTCACTCAGTTCAGTGTTCCTGCTATCCAGACAGGGAGTTCACTTCTGCAGCAAGTTACTGCCATTTTGCGAAGGATGGATACGTGTCTGGGGAGTGGCGGAAGGGGAAGGATGGGGGAAGTGTCCAGAGTGTGTTTTGCCCCAGAAATGATGAGTGCAGGCTCATGTTTACTACAGTGTTTTTTATGTTTCTATCAACTGTAGTATTTCAGCTGGGATGAAAACTATGGTAATTGCACAACAGAAAAATTTCTACAGCGGTACTGTCAAAAAAGCAATGGCTGGAAATGTTGCAGTCAGTCCTCTCAATGACCTTTGTTTCTTTTAACCCCATTATGAGCAGTGCTTGGCCCATTGGGTGGAAGACGGTGTTCATCAACTTGTGCCTCAGAAGTGGGTAGTAACTACAACATGAAGCATGCATAAACTCAGCAGATACCCTTTTTTTTGGTATTCCCATCACGTCACCTAACGGAAAGCCAAGCTAGATGTTCTTTATTGAAACCAGTATTACTTTATTCAGTGTTCCTGCCCATTGAAGTGCTTTCTACTGGCAGAGTCATTGTGTTGCGCAGATGAGATGGAGAAGTAGGAATCATCTGTGGAAGGTCAGTGGAGAGAGAGAGAGAGAGAGAGAGAGGGAGACTATGAGAGAAGGGACAAAGGGGTTTTTGGGGTCATTGAACTCCAATTCTCTCATATTCCCACAGTAAATGGAAGAGCCTTGCCAAAGAGTAGTGAAGCTCTGTATAGTAAGGAGCTGACATTTTGGCAACCAGCTTGGAGCGGATGCTGCTGGAGACAGCTTTTAACCTCAGGAATGAATGATTGAAAGGTTTTGAGAAGGACAGGGTGTCTGCAAGTGTTCCGCTGCTTTTCCATTTGTCTTCTACTTTATTTGAAGGTCTCATCAGAGGCAGCTTCAGCCACCAAAGCTCTGACCCCAGAGAAGGCCAGACTCTCCCACAGAAAACTGAGAGCTGCCTATGGCCATCTCCATTTCTCATTGCTCTCCTCTCACTGACACAAAACACAAGAAAGCTGAGGGGAAGGGAGAAGCTGACTATCAGTGAAAATGCTTTGAGAGATGTTGTGAAAGGTAGGCTTCTCCTTAGAAGATGGTGTTGTGTCTGTCACACCAGTGTGTGATCTTTCCCAGCGATACATGGCTGCCTAGCAGAGGACTGCTGCTGGAAGTGGAGGAGGCAGAAGCTCCGGCATAATGGGTCAGTCCCAACTTCAGCTCTCCTCTGTAGCATCTAATGGAAGTCATGTCTCTAGAGGAGGCAGAGAGGTGTTATGCGTATTCAGCATGGTTTTCATACTGCACACAGTGGCCTGCTGGTACAGAGCCAGCTGTACGCCACCACAGCACTGGGGAGAGGAGATTCAACGCTCCCGCAGACCCATGAGATGTGAAAGAGGGTTTGGGGAGAGGAAATATGGGTGTCAGAAGAAGAATTCAGAGTTGGCAAAGCCTGTGACAGCTTTATAGATGAAACCGCTGCCAGATGTTAATTGTTTTCCGTGTAGTTTTCAATTGATCTGTAATTTGACTGTAGATTCTAGGCTTTTATAATAAATTGTGTACAAAGCTAGCCACTTAAGGAGATAATAAAGACTCAAAGGCAGTCAGAGCCATAAATTTGGACTTATCCAAGAGTAAGAGATGAGTTAGGGCCTCTTTAGCAGTGCTTTTTTTCTTCTCTTTCCTTCTTTTGTTCTATAGAAGAGCATGAGGGAAAGAGAGCTTCTGTGCTCTGCGGACAGAGGAGGGAAGCGGAAGGTCAAATCCCAGCCGTGCTGCAGACACATTCCTTTTGGTGGGGAATGCCTCAGCATCCATTTAACCTGGCAAATTAAATCTCCCATTTGCTCTGATGGTGCAGGAGCCTTTTCACTGATCAGACTTTCTTCTCTGTCTTTGTTCATTTATGTGCATCCACACTCACTTGTGTGTCCATCTACTTTTTGGCTTCTCCCTGCAACAACTGTTGCCTTTGCTTGACATGGTAGAAGCTTGCTGGATAGTAATAACCTGCAAACTTTGGCTTCAGTGTGGTCTCTTGCACTTTATTTCAGGGCTTTTAAGACTGTCTGTGTACAAATACTGCTGTGTCCTTTGTTGGGTAACTCCTGGAAAATAAGTGTCAAGTCCGCTGTGATTAAAAATAAGGTCACTTCAGGTCTTCTGCTCCTTCTGTCCATCTGAATGGGGCACAGACGTTTGGTCACAAAGAAAATAATGACAGTGAGTGTATGACCGTGATTTGTAGTATGCGGTGCTACTACATGTGGTACATAGCATATGTTGTCCTCAGCAGAATGAAGGAGTTTTCCCTTTGAAAATAATTTTTTTTTTTTCCTAACAAAATGTCCTGAGAAAATCAGTGGCTTCTGTTCACATTCTTGCAGGAAAACTGCATGCTGTGTGGATTAGACGGTGCTGTGAGTAGTGTCAAGGGTATGTGTAGAACCACGTAACATAAGACCTAAGAGAATATTGAGCAGGAGTCACAGTGGGGGCACTGTGAGCTCAGATCCACTCCTGGACTCACCACTGGCATGAAAGCCCAAGCATCAGGTAGTGGGAAATGGTATGGTTCTGATGGCTTCAGCAAAGCTAAACTGATTTGCATCACCTGATTGCATGGCCCTTTCCCGTCGGCTTTGTGAAGCCTGACAGTGTGATAATATAATTTGCAAAATGCTGAGAACAGCCCCTGTGCCACTGGACAGTTCAAAGGACTGTGCAGGAAACAGGAGCACCTACCGTCCTGGAATGGTGGAAAGAAAGAGCATCTGCTTTTTCTCACCTTTGCCATACAGGGGCAACTCTGTGCAGCGAGCCCTGAGAATGGTCGGTTTCTGTCGGTGTTGCCCTAGAATGCCATGAGTGTACCCTTCTCCCCAGTGCTGTACCTGCCTCTGTTGCTTCTTTCATTCCTAGACATCTCTGCGTGTTCCTTACAGCTGCTTCCAGGTCGGTCTGCTGTTACAGTAGCCACTGTGTTTGGGTTATACTTGGAGTTCCTGCTTCGAAGGAGTGTCCAGGCCAGGTGACCACCTTAAACAATTCTTTCTATAGTCCTAGTTGAGGCTTGCTTTTGTGTAACCCCCATGTTTCAAGTTTATGCTCCTGTGTGGCAATGTACATTTCAGGGGGGGTGGGAGGCTCTCTGTTGGTGCACAAAAGTATTTGTGCTTTTGTGTCTGCCACTGAACACATGCATTGCCCTTCACTCCTTTCTGACAAAGTGCATAGCTAAATTTCCACATTTTTGGTAGTATATGAAGGAATTTCTTTTAGTGCTTTTGTGATTTGCGGTTGTGTTTGGTGAGGTTGCTGGGCTATAGTTGGGCTATATAGGTTGCTGGGCTATATGTTGTCTGGCTATAGTTGGTGCTGTTCAGTTCTCTGTCTCTGAATGGGCCCATACCCAATATTCAGTTGTGTTTGCCAAAGCATGTAAGAAGTGTATGCGTACGCTGCCTCAAATGTGTGCCCATGGGGAGTTTGCAATAGACTCTGAGGATTTTACTGTCTTTCACACTCAGCCATCTCAGTGTGTGTGTGTGTGTGTGTGCACGGCTTTCCTGCCCTGTGACTGTAGCACTCTCAGAATAGGACGCCAGCCAACTGCTGGCTCATGTGGCGTGGACTGTCTGTCACACAGGATTAGCTTTTCTCATGTGGTTTACTATGACAAGCTCTCTTTTGGGTGCACAGATATGAAGCTGAACATATGCAGAGCAGCATTGTGCAAGGTGACAGGTGCTCTTCTTTTGTGCGTACCTGGAGTCATACCTGTTACCCTATGGTGCTGCGTATGAAATCCTGAGTGAGATCACCGTAAAGAAATGTATTTGATGAGTCCCCCTTCAGTTGCATAAGAAGTCCACATTAGATTTCCTACAGCATGATCAGCTTCCCTGCTGAAGAGGCAACCAAGAAAAGCAAACAGCGAGGACAGTATTTAATGCCTGGAGGTACTGGTGGAGTTTTGGCGTAGGGGAGTGCTCAGGCCCGTGAGAGCTGGGGGGCTGCTGAACCAAGGGGGGCACTGACAGAGCTGGTGGGGAGCCAAGGGCTGGGAGAGCTGGGGGGACACAGGGGGCTGCAGGGAGGTGCAGACAGAGCTGTTGTGGAAAAATGCCCTTTTAGTTTGTTTTGGTCTTCCTTTTTGTGGAGCAGTAAAACCTCCCATCCCGTAGTTAGAACATCCTGCTGACAGATAAAGCAGTGAGACTAGGTAAGCCCTGGGAGCACCAGTGTGTCTGAGGATAAACCCCCTCCCTTTCTCTCTCTCCCTTCCTTTGCTGGCCTGTCATGCGTGACCTATCTGTGATCCAGGAAACGGGCCATTTTATGATCTAAGATAACCATTTCCGTAAAGGCTGAAAGGCTCAAAACCTGCTAGCATTTAGAGTTCTATTGGCTTTTCCCCTTTTGAACCACAGCACAGATCTTCACCATTTGGCAATAATACCCTAAATGTTTCTCTTCTCATTGTGTGATCCTCAGAAGCAGAAGGTTAGTGAGAAAGGATTGCGCAGTTTTTTACTGCAGACACTGTAGAGGTAGACAGCAACTTGCAGTCGAGGAATTTGTCTTACCTCTCTTGTTGTTTTTTTTTTCTCTCTGTTTTGCTCTCCTCCTTCAGGGTGCCTTGTATTTCACCATCTTAAGCCACTTGGAGTCCATTGTCTCCCAATAGCCTCCATAGAGGGGCCACAGCCCTCCCTGCCTGGGGAGTGATTGCACTGTAGAGAGGGGTGCGTTATTAACCAAAGTGAAAAGAGGTGGTGTGATGGTGTGTTTTTACTTACTTCTGCCTCTAGTGGAGTATCTGAGAGAGAAATCATATCTCAAGGACATCTCTCCTCCCACTTTGGAATCACTCAGCCAGCTGGAGAGGAGCTTGAAATATGTCCAGTTCAGCCAAGCCCTGTGATGGGACTTCTATTGCTGCTAATGAGACAGGTCACCATGAAGTACCTGTTTGAGGAGTTTCAGAGATGAGTCCCCTTCCCTGCAGCAGAGATGCCTCTTACTGTCTAATCAGCTCCTCTCCCAGAGAAATTGCGCAGTCCATGCTGTCACTGGGCAAGCTGCCCTTCCCCAGAATCTGCTCCACACCCTGTTTTAATTAAACAGCCTAATCTTTAAGTGACCCTATGCCGTGATGGCTTCTAGAGGACCTGCATTGTCCAGACAAGCATAATTACTCACTTCAGAGACGCTGTGCTCGGCCATCCAAATGAGGATACCTTCATCTCCCTTATTCGCAGGTTCCAGTACCTTTTCTCCTGTGGTCCCAAGTCCAACCTCCTGCGGGTGGGACTTGCCCCAGGGTCTCCTGCCTGGCTGTCATTTAAGTTGCCTTCTCCCTGCAGTCCTTTGTGCCACATTGATGACTCCTTCCCCTTCTGCCTGCTGCAGCACCAAGTTCTAGGGTATGCGCAGCTGCAGGGGGGGCAGGTTCCAGTTATTGCTCTAGTTCAGAGGGAGACTCTGAAGCCCTGGAGGGCCAGTCTTTGGCCTGATGATCCTTTGGTGGAAGGTTAGCAGCCCCACAGCTTGAGGTGGACAGTCGTTCACGGGGCAAAAGGGGGAAGAAGGGTCTGTGTTTAGCTCTCTGCTTACCTTTATCTGGGGAGAGTCACCGGTTCCACGTGAATGGGTTGAACTGCTGAGCGTGTGTCTGTATAAATGTGAGTTTATTATGCACTATAGCTCAAGGGCATTTCAAGGACACATTCAAAACTGAGAGAAAGAGAAGGGCCGTACAGGTGGGAGGAGGAGGAGCTGCTATGCTACTGTTGCTTGAGATTGTCTGCTCCTTGCTGGATTCCTACTGCTTCCCCTCCACACAGACTGGAGCGTGCTGGGGAGGGGGGAGATGCTGACTCTTTTATCTGGAGAGTTGAAAAGGCATAAATAAATAAATAAATAAGCCCGTTCCCTTAATATTCTAGACTAAATTTCTGTGAAGGGAAAATGAAGGGGGAGAATGAGAAAACCGTACAGTTTGTCCTGTGCAGCGAGAATCTGCCATCACATCCAGGCTTCAAGGTGGTGGGTTTGCACATGAAATGTCCTTATTTACTCTCCCACGCTTTTCTAAAGTGTTTTCGTTGCGCAGAGTTGAAGCATTTTTTATAAAGAGTTTGCTTCTCCCGAGTGCTCTGTAGATGGCATCGATGTGTCCTTTTCCAGGAGCGGGATCGTGGATGAACGAGTGGAGTACCATTGCCATCTGCTGGCAAAGAAAGAGGTTGCCTTTTGGTGGGTTTAGGTTTTCTCCTTTTTTTCCCCAGCTTGGAAGCAGCTGAAACGCCATGAACAGTTCCATCTCGGATGTTCTGGTGATGGAGTGTGTGTGATGTGGGGTTTCTAATTTGGATGGCTGTTTTGTACGTGGAGGTCTCATTGCCCTGGATTCTCAAGCAGGGGTAGTGATGCAGCCCTGGCCTGGTATAGTTGTTCCCGTTCCACTGGGTACTGAAGGTCCTTCTCAGAGATCCCACAGGCACCGCTGTGTCCAGGTGGGACAGAAGATGTAGCCCCACAGGGAAAATGAACTTTGCAGCCTCATATAAAGTAGTGCAGGAGGGACTGTAGTCCTCTCTGCACAGAAGAGCTGGGTTTGTGTGCGTTATAAAGATCCCTCTGAAATGCTCACACACACGCCATAAAGAATTGAGCAGGCGTCATCCACTATAATCCCTGTGCATTCACAGTGTTGGATTAAAGGTTTTCTCTGCCCCGCTACAGAGTTAGTTGCCTTTGCCCTTGCAGAAGAGCAGTACACTGGTGCCCTGCTGTGATCCCAGAAGAGTGCTGACCTCTCCTCACTGCACCAGTTGCAGAAGGTGAGAAAGGATCAGCCCTGGCTCTTCTAACCCCAGAAAAATGAAGGTACAGTCAATGTCCTTTCTCACAATCTCCTGGCAGTCTTCATCTTTATCTTTGAAGGAGAAACAGAGGTAAGGGGAGCACGCAGTGTGGAACACCAATTCTTCTGCACAGACAGGAGTATAACTCTGAGCCTGTTGGTCAGTATAACTCATGGGAACTGTTACTTAAATAGATCCAGGTGTTAGTGAAAGCTGAGGGCACCAGGTTCTCTATCCCCTCTTGTATAAGCTCTTTGCATTGGCGATGGGTGATTACACTGGAGACAGGTATTTGATCCTGGGCTGCAAACAAGTAGGGCCCATGAGGCATATGGGGGTGCATGTGGAGTACTGCTTTAGAGCTTCAGAAATGGTCATGGTGGGAGGGAGAGGTGAAATAATGAAGGGGAAGGATTGTTTACTTTCATGGATAATGCTCTTTGCAAAGGCCACTAGTGTAAATTTGATGAAACTTTGCCAAGAAAGCTTTCACAGATCCCAGAAGGAATTTCTGATGTAGGGAGAACAAGGAAACGGCAGACTGAACGGTGTCCTGAAAACAAAAGCAGTATCTGTGTCTCTGCTCACCCTCTCCTCTTTTTCATCCTGTTTTTCACAGATGCTTTCTGATAATCTTTGCTTTATTTCACAACAGCCTCAAAGCACATCTCAAAAACTCCATCTTTCCCTGATACAGGATTCTTGCTTTCTGGCTATTCCTTATCACCAGCCAGACAAGACTGTAGACCATCACTACAACGTAGTTCCAGGTATTTTTTCTCCCATTGAAAGCCATCCCTGCCTTCTCAAGCCAGTGGGCAGAGAGCAACTCAGCTGAACAACATGTGACAGCCCTCTCTAGCTACAGATCAACTTGGGACAAAAAGCTGTAGGTGAGAAGGAGTTTGGGAGGGGAGGACACGGAGAAGGAGCCAGAAGCATCAGGGAACATCCACACTCAGCTGAGCAGAGCAGGAGAGGGCAGCACGTGTGTGGGATGGCATCTGGTGAGTCACAGCTGCAAGTACACAGACCCCATAGGTAAGAGTTTTCTGAAGGAGATGGTGGCTTCTTTGTGAGAAACTAACTCCCCTGTAGACAAAGACTGAACCACTATTTTTAATGGCTTCTGGCACGGAGGGACTGCATCTTCCTCCTTTTGTTGTTTCTGTCCTGGGCTCTGGCCATCACTAGTTCACGAACAAATGCAGCACATTCCCAATCAGCTCCCCATCCCCTGTGCTACCCACATGCTTCAGGCAGAGTGCGGCTAAGCGGAGCTGCTGTGCTGCAAGCATTAGCAACAAGAGCCGAAGAGCAAGGATGTGGAATTTGCTAGGGGAAAGTGGAAAAGGGAAGTTAAAAAAAGGAGGAGGCAGAACAGGTGTGTAGGGTAGGGGAGCGGAAGTCTTGTGGTCTGGATGTCTTTTTCCTGTTCTGTATTTGATTGTTAATGTAGTCGTTTCATAGTCGCCAATAGCTGAATTTTCGTTGCCCAGCACAAAAAATAAAACTCATGCACTTTCAGTTCTGACAGCTTCACATTACAATGTAGGGAGCTGCAAAACACTTCCCGAATACCTATTGGTTCCATAAAGCCCTTTATGGGATACACTTGAATATAAGGAGTAGTGTCAGCGTTTGAAACCCTGTCTGTTCCCTGTGCTGCAGCCACCAGAGAGCAGCACAGTTACACACATGCATGCACTGTTCACAACCCAATCCAGTGCATAGTGCTTCCCTGGGACGGCTAATCCAGCTGGTGCTGTTTTTCCTGCACCATGCTTTTGGCTCTGGGTGCTCAAGTGCTGCACCTGACATCCCCCCTGTGCCAGAGTAACATGCTGGCCCCCAGCGTGGGCATCTCCCAGAGAGGAATCCCGCACAGGCAGCCAACTGCCGATTTGCTGAGGGAAGTTCTCCTGCAAGCAGAGGATTTGACCGCTTCAAGATCAGTAAAGTAAAATGAAGTAGGGGAGACATTTTTCTGTTCTTGGTGCTCATACTGCTCATCTGGCAGGTTAATCTTGCTAGCGACTCAGTGAGTAGCCACTGGGGATACCGTTATCTGCATTCCCTGAATAGACCTGTCTGATTGTCCAAGAGACTTCCCTTCTGCTTGCAGGAAGCTGTACAAGCAATACAAAGGACGGGTAGGATGAGCCTGAGCCTGCCTGCAATGGGAAGCAGGATTCCCAAGGCCCATAGCACCTGAAAGTAAACACAACAAAGAGGATCAGTCCCGCAAGATGGGTTGATGGGCTGGAAACACAGGCCCTGCATTGGGGCAGCATCTGCACATTTCCTCCTGAGGTGGCTGGGTGATGTGGCCATGATTGGAAGATGCTTCCCTGTCAAGGCTGTGCTCAATGTGGAGATACCTCCTGATTCTGATCACACTGACAGGAGACTGAGAGGCTGGGTATCAGTCACCGCAGCATTCTGCTTCAAGTGGGAAGAGAGCTCAGGAGCTTTCTGTCGTGGCAATGTTGGTGCAGTGGGTATAGCAGCATTGGCAGACCATTATCACCAATGCAAGTCAGGCTCTCGCTAAGACTTGGGCTGAAAACAATGATAATAAGCTTCAAAGCTTGTTTGTTGGTTTGTTTTAGACAAACTTGGCAGCAGACTCTCAAAATGTTTACCATCTCTTGTATTAGGGAGCTAAGCTAGGTAGCACGAGGCTTGGGTTCATTGCTGTGCTCTGCCATGTATTTCCCATCTGACACACAGAAGTCTGCCTGGGCTTCTAGCCTATTTGTAAAATGGGGATGGCAGCGCTGCCCGAGCTCTCAGGAGTGTTGTGTGGATGAAGAGGTGGGAGGATGGGTACTTGCAGAGTAGGGTGACTGGAAGGTGGGGGAAGCATGACAGAATGGTCTAAGGAAGAAGGGGAAGGGCGCTGGGCAGAGGGCAGCACGCTCTTCCACAGCCATAGTGGTAAAGGTGACGTGTGGGAATTGCCATAGCAGACTTTGGTTTTGAGGGAAAATAAGGAAAGGGTAACGTCTCTCTAACCGGGGGACACAGCTTTGAAGATACATGCTTGTGCCACATCTTATCTGCTGATATTAGTGGCTAAAGCCGTGCTGGTACCTCTTTCCTATCTGAAGAGGTTAGGGTGGGCAGGACCCACTTCCAGAATAGTGAATTCTTCCCTTGTGACTGCAGGCACAGCCTTGACAGGGAAGCAGGCTGTGGCTCTCTCTGCTAACACACACACATGCACAAGCCACAGAGAATTAGCCAGATGGTTTCACTTGAAAAAATCAAAAGCACAAAGCCATCTGCTCTCCTGTCCTGGGGATCATGAACCTGACTTCTTGTCTACTGCTATAAATTGAATCTCACAGAGTGCAGGCAACGCATGTATGTACCCAGTTTAGAAATCACTGGGCCTGATGGGGGCAAGAGGACTGGAAACAACTCCATCACTTGATTTTCCTGTGGCCAGACGTGCCCAGCATGTGTTGCGGTAACCCTTCCACTGTGAGACAGATGCCAGCCAAATAGCTATTAGTTGTGGAAGGACATCAGCTGCAAAGAGCTGCAGAGTGCCGTATGGCCACACCTGCCTGAAGCTCTTGTTTAACGGCAGAGGGAATGCTCACAACACTCTTGGAGAGAGGGACATGACTTCTCTTTCCAAACAGGTACAAAGGGGAGAGAGCTGCTATGGGGATGAGTTACACAATCCTGGAAAAAGTAGTCCAGTCCTTGGGCAGTCCCTGAGATGCTCATGTGTTAAACTGAGCTGACAGAGGAATGGCGTTGCCATGGCAAGCAAAGGGACCACCCTCCAAATGAAGAGAAGAGAGACGTTTGCATAGTTGGCGTAAAGAGGAGCGCAGTAGCTACCGATCATGTGTTGGAAAGACACCCAGGACAAAAAGTTACTGTTTAGGGCAACCCTGTGTAGGTAGTAAATAGAACTTAGGAACCCAAATCCTTCCTCCAGCAGTGGCTTGAATGTTCGGTTTGGCCCTGATTCTGTTCTCCCCCTTTTGAGTTTGATTTGTGTGATTATCTCAGGAAAGAAGTCCCCTGGCTGGAACTGTTGTAGAAACCACGGCAGTTAATTCAGCATTGCAAACTAATGTTTTGTTTGTATTATTAGTGCATAATTGTTTTGTTAGGTGTTGCCAGCACTCATGTTTTCTTGTAAGGCTTGTAGTATTCGCTGTGTTTCTGAAAGCCTTGCTGTTGAAGTCAAGATATTTTTTCTTTCATAGAAGCAGCATGTTTCTGTCCCTTGTGCTTTTGACGAAGAGAATGGACCTGAAAAATTAAAAAGCAAGGGGAACTACTGAAAAAACCCCAACATTTATTACTTGTAAAAGACCAAACCTTGTGCTTTTTAGCTTTGAGGGCCTGACTCCTGTCTTTTTTGTACTGGCAAATGTGGCACTGAGAAAACACGTTGTGAATTGTGGTGTCTTCATGGGAAGTTAAATTCTCCAGGAGATGCTTTCATCCATTCAAGAATATGTAAACTTGCTACCTGACTCTTGTATTCAAGAAAGGTAGTTGTAAAATTCCATCTTACTGCTAACAAGTAAGTTGAAAAGATAGTTTGTAAAGAAAAAAAACCCACCCCAAGATCCATCAAGACAAGCCCTGTTCAATAAAAGCTTTAAAGCACATGCTTACTTTTATACAAAGAAATCTTCCTGCTGACTTCAGTGTTGTGTTCATACACAAAGGATTCTGAAGAGAAAATAGGCTGAAGGAAACGAAACTGGGAAGCGCTAGTGGACAGTTCATGAATTGGAGGAGGTAGAATTAAGCTAATAAATGATTCATTCAGAATTGTTTACCCAGCTTTAGCTAGCATCAGGAGGGAAAGAATGCAAATGGGGCTGATTATCCAGATTCACTTTGTGTCAGTGAGTTGTTCTTGGCTCGGGAACTCTTCCTACAAAGGGAAGGGTTGAACACTCCATCATTTGAGAACATTTATCACAGAATTGGACAAAAGTCTGAGAATGCACTGCAGGAAATCCTCACGGCAGAGCAGAAGGCTGGATTCCCCAGGTGCTCTTTCCTTATCTGCTACGGTGCTTTAGTGTTGGTAACCATGCAGATTACTAGCAGAATTGCCTGAATGAAATCACACTGAGAGAACTCTCCCATAAGAGTTGAACACAATAAGGGTTGTTAATAAAGGTACAGCAAAATCCTTGTCAAGTAGCTAACTCTTTCTTGCAGAAAAAATAGCTAAGCTAAACTAAAAATACCTGGCTGATTCCCTGAAAAATCTTTACCCAGCTCTGCCTCAGCTGAGTATTTTGGAGCTGGATCCACCCACCAGTTCTAGTGACAAGCAGCAGAAAGCCCAAGGCAAACCCAGCACTGGTGGTACCGCTCAAGACAGCTGAGTTTGCGTTTCCTCAGTGCCACTTAACAGGCAACCCACGCCAGGCAGTGCGGAGACACAGCAGAGCAGAAGACAGGCCTGGCTGTTTTGTAAGCTCGAGCAAACAAGGGCTGCTAGCCAAACAGAGGACAGAGTAATCTCTTTGTGGATGAGTTACCTTTAATTAGGTAGCTGCCCTTGGGAATTGGTTCGTCTGACAGTGACATAGGACAAAGTCTGATGCGAGTCGAAATTGTGAGTTGTGAGTATACAGCAACGCTTGTAACAGTTTCTTGGGGGTGCATTGGAGGAGAGGAGGAAAACTCCCACTTGTGTTTAAAGGGAAAATGAAGTTATTTTCAGAAGCTTTTGTGACATACTGGAGGAGGGGGCCCGGGGAGGCATGGACTCTCCACCCCTTGGAGTTTGGAAGAATAGGTTGGACAAACAGCTTTCAGGAATGATTTTAATATAGTTGATGCTTTTAGGGGGTAGGGGATGGCTAGGCAATTCAGCAGGGGTCTTCCAACTTTACTTATATGATTCTAGTAGCATAATTTGTGGGACAGGGCTACGTAATATCCAAGGTGCCACTGACTCTCTTGTGATTGCAAATGGTCAAGAACTCTGCTTTACAGGTGGCCTTTCTTGGCATCACTTTAGGACGTGGGGACTAATGATGTGGTAGGAGGCATGACAGCCACTCACTCACGAACCCTGCTGCCTTCAGCACCTTAAGTTGCCTTTGGAGGTCTCCCATCCATGAATCTGAATTAATGCTCCCGTGGAACAGGGAGAGAGAGAGAAGGAGATTTATGGTGGTTTGCAAGCCTGAGAGCGACACCACGACTAACAAGCTAATTAGCCCCTCAAAAGCTGGTAGACAAACGGAGAGGAAGCGAGAGTCTCTGTCTCACCTGCAGCCTCACATTTCACACATCCCGAGGAGGCAGCTTGCCTGCAGGGGCCAGCAGAGTTTGACAGGAGAGCGACTTGGAGGGCATCTGCTTCCCTCCGACACAGGGTCAGTCTCCTGCGGTGGCACAGAGCACCCTGCGCTTGGCAGGGGCCGCTGCAGGGGCGGCAGTCATTCGCAGGGTTTCCTTTGAAAGAAGATGTCTGAGGTGCAGGTAAGGGAGTGTGTGGCGCTGGAGCCAGGGTGAAGCTGGCGGAGGAGGGAGAGCCAAGGAGCACTTTGTGTCCTACATTCCTCAAGGCTCCTGCGGTGCAGGTTTTAGAGAGGAGGGAGCAGCCCACTCCACCTCCATCTGTGTGAAATAGATGGAACATAAGAAATGTTTTAAATAATTGAATAATGAAATGAATATATTAATGCTCAGAGAGCGGGAGAGGGCTGCTGGGCTGGACTCATTCAGCCAAACAGCCCCTGACAAGCCAGGAAAGAAGTAGGGTCAGCATTTATTCCTCAGGAGGGGATTGAAGGCAGAGTACTATGTTCAGTGGCTCTCCATAGATCTTTCCTTTCTTTCTCCCATTTCTTTGTTCAGTGATTCCAGCTGCTTTTCTTTTCTTCAGGTGGTCTCTTCTGCCTCACTGGCATACTTTTCTGTCTCTAGATCTTCTTTCTCATCTGTTTGTTTCTCTCTCAGCATCATTCCCTTTTGCATCCTTATCTTCCCATGGCTTTATGCTGTTTAGTCCTCAAAAACACAGGCAGCCTTCTCAGAGAGCATCTATCCATCTCCAAGACATATGCCCACCCTAATTCTGTAGCCACTTTATTTCTTAGAAGCATTTAATTACAGGTGAGATTCATCTACTCTCCAGACACTGCACCTCTCATTCAGGAGACAAGTAAGTGTCTAACACTAAATGCAGTATATTTCTAGAAACTCTTGGACAGCTGACAGCTGAGGTTGGCAGTCTGAACCATCAATTTGCTTATGTAGGAACACAAGTGCAGAAGTGAGTTGGGTTTGGTAAGTCAGGCAGTAAATGGCACAGGAGTTGGTATTAAGAACGGTTGAGTTATAATTCTAGTGAAAAATATGGATTGATGGAGGTGGCCACAAACAGCTGCTGCACGTCATTTATTATACCCAGCTCTGCCAGTGCCCGCTCCTGCCTCCCAGCAACCCCCCCTCCCCAGCTTTCCCAACCTTAGGCTCCCCAGACCAGCTCTGCAGTGCCTCCCTGCAGCCCCCTACCCTCTCCCTGCTATTTAAGGACTTAATTCGTCTCTGTGGAGGCTGCCAATGTTGCTGATGCATGCAGCGGTTTGTTAAAATGATCATTCAATTCCAGAACATTACAGGAAAACCTGCTGATTCCCATCAGGTATAACCTGAGTCATATTTCAGGTCCTAAATCTAAAGTACTTAAGGAATCACCCAGCCATTTTTTGTTTGTAAATGAAAATCATTCAATTAGTGGCTTTACCACTTTCCCAAATCTTCCTGTTTTAATTATTTGGGGAGCAGAGGCTTCAGAGATCTTGTAGCCCTGACTTTTGAAGTCCTGAGGGTCCTTTCACCTAAGCTACACACAGAAGTTATGCTATTGCTGTGTTTTACTGAATGTGCACATTTAGGAGCTTTTTGTTGAAAGAGAGATTAAAATGTAGACATTATAAATCGGGGTAGGAATGAGTTCAGAAGCATGTGAGAGTGATGAGCTGGGAGGAGCTAGGAGCTGGAGGGGCTGTTGGATATGTTGGAAACTTGATTTTCCTCCTAAGATCATGCAAGGACTCCAGAGGTCTACATACATGAAAATAGCCTGTATAAAAATCACATAAAATACCTCTAGAAAATACTTATACAAAAAGTACCAGTGGAAGAGGAGCCTATGGTATGTATCACAGCAGCAGCTGGTGAAGAGAGGAGATACTGGTGGAGAGAGGTAGATGATTTCTGGGTGCAGCATTCAGGGACGGGTGGGGAGGAGGAAAGCACAGGGAGTTTAAAAGTGGCAGCTCTCTCCTTCATCTGGGAAGTTATTTCTTATGCAGAGTGAGTGTAACCCTCCAATGCGTCTTTCAGCTAGTGACACCCAGGAAATGTTTTATGGATGAGGCTCCATCACCTGTTGGCATGAAGAGGAGAAGGCAGAGCCACCGGTGATGGATGATCACTTGGAAACTGCACTGTGTCCTCTGCACCCTCCGCCTCCCTCTCCATGCCTCTTTATCATGCATCATTGCACTAGCATCCACCTGTGGCTGCCAGGAAACTCCTAGTTCCCAGCTTCTCTGCCTCTTAACTTCCAGGATGTTCTGACATACTTCCCCTTCTCTGAAACTGCTTTTTGAAGTCAGAAGTGTCGTCACCTAAATGGTTGAACTGTTCGTATTTCTGTAGGTGACAGCAAGAGAGAGAATTCTTCTCTGAACACATATAGAACATCTCGCGTGCTAACCCATGTTTCCCCAGTGAGCATCCTGGTGTAAATGAGAGGGCTTTGTGGCATGGGGGAAAAAGGAGCAGGATTTTGCAGATGTTTTATTTTGCGTTGTAGTGTGTATGTGCTACGAATTTGAAACCTTTGTCCACGGCATTTTTGTTGGTTGGGGTTTGTTTTGCAAATACCTTTTCTCTGCTTCTCCTCATTATCAAATACAGTTCTTAATGCCATGGGAAAGAGCAGAAAATGACCACAATGGGTATTGGAAAGCTCTGGTCCCCAAACCAGAGTGTGGTCAGAGACAAAGTAAGGAGAGACAGAGAGTTTCAGAGGTGACTGGCCAATCCCCCTGATGGTACTTGTTTGCCGAGCAGCCCTTAAATTCAGACAGTTGCCAAAACCAGAGTCCCATTTAACAAAAGTAATTTTCCAGATATGTTTGGAAAACATAGATAGAGCCCAGGTACTGGCCGCTGTTTTAGCGTGTCTGTTCTTGGATGGTGCAGTCTCAATTAAACCTTCCCATTCAATCCCCAGCCATCAGGCGCTCCCTCCTGTGACTGCCAAGCCCAGTCTGCAGAAGCAGGTCTCTGACTGTGAGCTGTGTTATTGCCATGCCAACCCTTCCTTTCTTCCCAAATCCCCGAGTCCCATCTTTGTTTTTGCTTCCTGCAGGAGGTCTTGTGTTAGTTCCACATTAATTGGTAGGCAGTTCACTTCAGTGCATCACTTAGTCTAATCTAGGTGGTACCCAAGCTTTCCCATCTTTTCTACATCTCTGTAAACAGGAGTTGGTTTCAGTTTGTGGAAATCCCAGAAGAGCACAGTGGCGCTGCTACATGGCAGACAGACAGCAAAACCCCAGGGTTTTTTCAAGGATGCACTTCCGGCTTCTGGTGTGGCGCAGTGGTAGCACAGCCGGACACCTCCAAACCCTGTCTGTTATCAGCGTCCTCGGGGCTTCCTTCCCAAGGTGTAAATCAGAGTAATCCAGGTGATGCTGAGGGGGCCAAGACTGAGCTGTGCCTCCATTGCACCTATAGGTAGCCAGCACAATAATACTAGGTTGAAACTGTCCTAAACGCCTGCCCCAGCTCCCATCCGTTAGGCAGGGAGATGCGCACACATGGCGCGCATCCAGCAGGCCTGACAGCAGCGTCAGATGAATGGCAAAGCGCGTTGCTGTGGTGCTACCCCACCCTGAACAGCAGGATTTGTTCTGATTGCCAGCGACCCGGGGATACAGGCTAATGATGGGTCCTCAGCAGCAACTTTTCTCCCCTGTGTCGTTTTTCCCTCCTCCCCCTCCCCCGTCCTTCGCCCAAGTATTTAGCTCTGAAAAGAATAATTTATCAAATCATTTTTATTCAACTTCGGAGGAGGAAGAAAAAGGATGGTGGGGGAAAAAGGGCCCTTTGCTGTTTTAATTGCTTTGCGGCGTACTTGTGAGAGCGGAGCTGGGCTTATCAAAGCCGGTGCAGCCGAGTCCCTGCCACTCGCTAATGAGAGCCGCCACGTGACGAGCCACGCTCCTCCGATGGACCAGATAGTGCCTCAAACCAGGCAGGGACTCGAACACTTAGCAAGTTAATTTAAATGAGGAGCTATAAAGTTTAAACAGGAGACCTGGGGAGCTCGTCTTACAAGGACTTTGGAATCAAATTAAGGGGTGTATTTATAAAAAAAAAAAAGAAGGCAAAATGAGACATACAGTCTAGGATGATGTTTGTGTCATGTCAGGGCCTAGCAAGAAGGATGTTATTTTTTTCTTTGACTGAATGAAACCCAAGGAACCAGCTGAATTCCTGGAGCTCTTTCATTTCTCTTTGTGCCTGAGGGCGTTTTTTAAGAGCTTGGTGCTGCAGTGACTCCAAGGAGCTGCTGTGGGATGTGGTGAGATCTGGTCGCAGGGTTATAAGCACCGTGGCTCTTGGACAGAGAGCTGCCCAAAATTCATGGTCAGCTGGATGCCAGCTACATGCACTCACATCTTCAAGGAGAACTGTGAGGGCTTCCAGGGGGCTGTGCAAACTGCGTGGGTTTGCACCGCGGAGGCAGCGCTGCCCTGCAGCCCTCCCATGGCTCTCCTGCTGTGGGCTGCCCGTACCAGCTCTGCAGCGCCACAGGAACAATCCCAGGTGGCCATGCCTGCAGAGTCCGAACCTCTTGGTACAATTTGCTTTCATGTCCACTCAGTTTAGACCCGTTGTAAGCCACATTCTGAAAGGTGGTGATTTATCCTAGCTCGGGTTATATCACGAGTAGCATCCTCATCTGTATCATCTCCATTTATTGAGGGTAAAAATCCCCACATAGCTTTGCTATTGCATTTCAGGGACGTCTTGCAGGACATCTTGTAGGTGACCTTTATGTGGTTGTACCAAAAAACCACTTTCAACACAGATACCACATCTTGAGCAACCTGAACTAGCATCAGCTGGCCCTGTTTTGAGGTGGATGTTGGATGAGGTGACATCCTGAGGTCCTTTTTGACTTTATTTTATGATTCTGTGGTTTTGTGATCCTGCTGTTCTGGGGATAAGGCTAGCATAGCCCTGAATAATCTGTATCCTAGGCTGGTACCCACTGATGAAGGTGACGTACCCCCAGCACAGGGTTCAGCTCCGTGATAGAAATAAAGGGAACAGAGGGCGTGAAGAAGGAGACTAATATCTCATACTTAAGTTCTTTTTCGATAAAATTGTTCATGTCCCTTCTGGCTGTCATCACACTTAGGTTTCACATTTTTAATTAAAAGCCCCATAGCTGAAATTTCTGTAATATTGTAAAAGTAAGGACTGAATTCTACCTGGCTGCTTGTCAGTTTCTTCATATGAAGAAACAGCGTCAGTTCTCTAAAATATCAAGTGTGAATAAAATATGTTGGGTTTTTCTTTTTTTTATCTTAACTTAAAAAAAATAGTTTCATAAAAAAGCTCTCTTGAAAGCAATGATGGGACAATCTATTATTAAATGAAACAAATCAATATTAATGCAATCTGATGGCTGAGATTTGCTTGAGTAGTATTTTATATTCATGTGTATGCTGTTAACTCTGACTTATTAGATATGTGCAACATGGGTGAGTTAAGGTTGCTGTGGGAACCATCGTTTTTTAAATTTCCTGACTTTTACGCATGTAAAGTCAACCCCAAGCTAGCTTGCATTAATATCATGTAATTTCCTTGATTGAAGAAAGAGTGTTGGAGTATTTTATTGTCTGTGTTCCTGCATTCAGTTGCATGTTCAACCTAAAGGAGTTCGATTCCTAGCTCCACGCTGAAGAATTAGAGCAGCAGAGCTGGAGCTGGCTTTTAAAAAAGAGTAACAGTTGTGAATACCACCACAATCCACAGACCTGAAGGCTTTTTCCATCGTGTGCTGCTCTCCAAATGCTTGTGTGTGCCCTGTGACAAGTGACACACATACACACCCCCACACCCCCATCCTGTCATGCAGCAGGGAACCAAGAGGTAGAAATAGTCTGGGATTTAGTACCTTCAGCAAGCCGTTTTCCCTGGTGCGTGATGTGACCCTTCCAGATGCATAGGGCTGCGTGAGAAAAGGCTGAAATGACCAAACCATATGTAAGGCAATATGACAAATTCTTTTAGTTCCTCCCCACCCCCTTCTCCTTCTTTCTTGACATGTTCTGGTACCCTGTGCGTATCACCAAGTGAGTGGGATGCTGGTTTGAGATTTCACCATGCTCTTTGCAGTTCAAATATGTCTTCCTTCTACTATGCCTACTCTTGAGTGTCAGGTAGATAGATAATTTCCACCTCTTATTCAGAATGAGGGAAATTGCCTATTACTAATTATTTACAACTTATACCACAAATGCTATAGCCATGTTGGCTGCAGGCTCTTTATAGTCAATGGAGAGATGGCCACAATTAGGAAGCCGTTTATCTGATGTTTCCATCTGATGTCCACAATAGGATGGGATGATTCAGGCTTTGGAAGGCCATATTGACCCCTAGGAGTGCAGTCGAACTCAAGGAGCCTTCTGCATTAAACATGACCAAATGTAGCCCTAGTATATGCACAGGCAGATAGCAATAATATGCAAAGACACCCAGCCTAGACATTAACAACCTAACTACACGTTAGCACAGGGTACTGCTTGGCTGCTTAACTCTGCAGAGAAAAAAGCCTTCATGAGCCTGACTGCAGTGCTATTTTGCTACGAAGACATTGCTTCTGGTACCAAAACTGGCTTGCAGATCTCGGCAAAGCACTGCTTTATGCCACAGAGACACATAGCCTCAGGAGCACCTCTTTTACTGGATATGGTTTGCATTGTCTGGCACATTTTCAACCACTTCTAGCCCACATTTGACATTTTAGCATGAACTGGGTTTAGCTAAAGCTGGGCTTGACTGCTGGAGTGACTGGGTGTTGTGATTTAAGCCCAGCCTTTGGTTGGTGGATGGTGCTGCCTTTTGCAACAATACGTGTTTCCGAAAGACCACATCAGGCCAGACACTCTGATCCTTTTAATCTGGAGGAGAAATTTTCTTGGGGCAGAAGTAGTTAATAAAAGTTAAGTCATCCAGTAAGGGGACAGAAAAAAATACCATGTGACTGAGATGGCCAATTAGACATCATGAATATTCAGAATTCTGTAATCGAATGAAAGCTCATTACAAACACCCAGACTGAAATTTGCTCATGTAAAATATTCATTGAACAATTTTGCATAAATAAATAATAAACAATAATAGATGCATAAAAATTTGTTCATAGACCATCTATCAGCAGGGGAGGAAAAAAAGGACAGAATCTGTTAAATAAACTGTACGTAATGAGTAATCTGTCCACTGCTAGTTTTGAGCTCTCCCATGGTAGGTCTGCTGTGGAGATCTGACATAAGCATCTCTCTTCTGGGAGGGACGTGAAATAGGGCTGCTTGGAGTAGATAATGACACCGAGCTACCCCAACCTTAAGGGAGAGGGCTGTGTAAGATTTGGACTTGGCTTATGATACACGTAACAGAGTCTAAGAGTTGTGAGGTGGAGAAAATTTACTGGATTTGAAGAAGGTTCAAACCCATTTCCATGTAAGAGCAAGCCTGTTGATCCAACCAAGGTTTACAAAACTCCTCCCCAATACAAAGGATGTGCTCAGTTTCACACAGTCGTCGTAGGGCAATGCAGAGGAAGAACAAAATTAAAACTGTAGTACGTGCGAGGTGCAAGGGAATGCATATTGCTGGACACATGCAAACAGACTGTACACAAAGAGAAAAGGTCAGAGCTGTCCCAGAGCTGCATACAAAATAACCGCAAATGACTGCGTCTGCTGTGCCTACCTGCTTGGTTAACAGGGCCAGGGGAAGGGGAGGGGGGGAGAAATCAAAAGGCTGTTTCAGTGAAATGTGAAAACTAATATCCACAGTTGTTAGGAGAGAAATACCAGGCAAAGGGTATTAAGCTGTGATTGGAGGTGGTTATGAGTGAAAAGGTCTCATGCCCAGTCCGGTCTCAAATCATACTGTGCTGGGGCCCATCTGTGGAGCATCTGGCTCTTAGGAGGTCTGTAAGACAGCCTGACCTATTACGCGTGGTCCAGATGACAGCTGTATACCTTGGGGTAGGAACCGTCATTTTGTTTGCAGATACTAGCAGAAAAGCACCCCATTCTCCGTCTATGCCCCATCACAGGAGCAATGAACAGGACAGTTGTGGGGACATCATATACGCCTCCTGGTGGGTGGAGAAGGGATGTGAGACCTCAGGATGCCCCCTACCCCCCTTTGCCCACCTGTGGTAAACCTTTGCGCATCCTCCTTCACCCACATAGTAATTACCTGACAAGTATCCCAAGTATCCACCCACACAGTGAATTACATGACAAATTTCCAGTAACTACATGGTGATTACCTGGTCCTTCATGCTGCCGGGTAATTAGAATCTGAGAGTCTTTTGTAAAGGTTAATTTATTTGAAACTGATCACATACCCTCTGTCTACCCTGAGCCCAGGACTTCTACTTTCACATATGGGACTTGGGCTCTTCTGTGGTGCTGCCTGTTCCCCTTCGTCCTTTTGAGGGATTTGACATCTCTGGATCAGGGCAGAGAAGGCAGCCAGGGCTGGGTGGACGTTTATCTGTTGTCAGCCCACGTGTGCCCAGGCCCCAGCAGATACATGTGTGATGCTCCCACAACCACTGGAGCCTGATACAAGGCTCCCTAATGGCTGTGGTCCCCAGGAGTTTGGCTTAGAGCTGCTCAGACTCTTGCCATTATCCCTGGAGGACCCACCACATGAAACTGCTCTCCCCATTCTGCCTTATAGGGGAAATCACGGCTCTTCCACTGACTGGCTGGTATGGGAGAATTAATCTCGTAAAAGGAAAAAAAAAGAAAAGACAGAGAAAAAAAAAGAAAAACCCACTCTTCCTACCCACTAGTGAAGTCTCATGTGGGGATTTTCTATTAAACTGTGTGATCATGCGTCTTTCAGCCTGGAGTTTTGAGCTTTCTTGGCTGGATTTTGCTCTGTTAGAAAGAATCTCTCCTCCTTTAACTGGTTGCAAATCCCTACTCTGTTATCACAGGACAGTTAACTATCTAATCACATGGTTTTATTGCATGCTTAGCCATGAAACACCCCGCACTGCCAGATGCTATAACAGACTGTATTAGGGAAATAATAACAAGGCAATTCCGAAGGCTCGTCTCATAGCTGCTGGGTAATTTAGTGACCAGGCTGTTCTGTAATTTTGTTGTCACTGTGGCTGTGTTGATTTGGCTGGGAAGAGCTGTGTCAACACATGTACCATTTGCTGCGATGGACCGTGTGTTGTACAGCAGCGCTGCATGGGAGGAGCTGGTGCACGTGACAGTTAGGGGACTCTGCTTGGTTCTCTTTATTATTAGTCAGGGTGGACCTATGCAAGGGAACTGATCACTGGTTTCTTTTCTCACTGGCTCACTGGAGAGGACGGTACGCAAAAATGGTAGCAGAGGCTGATTCTTCTCCTTACACCCTTGAACTGATCTCTTCAGGGCAGGATGGATGAAGATGAACAGTGTAAAGATAGTGGAAAATATGGGATGGGATCTGTTTATCTGGGCAGGGCAAAAAGTTACCCCCTGGGGCTCTGGCAGATTAACAGTTCTGCAAGCACCAGGATTTGTTGAAAAGCGGAAGACAGAGAATATATTAAACCATCTGTTTCCCTCTTGCAGTACACTGTAGGGCTGCAACAGAGATGAGTGTGTCTCCCTGTTCATCACTCCTACCTAACCATGAGAGAGGAGAGATTGAGTACTGGCAAGAGACATTTAAAGACGAGTGACATTTGGCAGGAGCCTCAGTAAATTCATATTTACTAGCAAAGGAGGAATAGTGGTGTACGAGAGATGTGCGAGCGAGACATTTTCATTCCATCAGTCCTTGTCTTTGTGCTCTGTGACTCAGCCTGAGCTCAGACACGGCCATCAGCTTTCTGCGACTGTCTGGGCGGGGTTTGTGTTAGAAGCATCCCTCTTCTCTTCCCAACCCAGCCTGTTTCCCTCTCTCTCAGTAACAGCACAGCCGAATCCAGGCTTGAGCAATACTGTAAGGCACTGGAAGGTGGTGAGGGTAAATGGAGTGTTCGGGCTAAGGGTGAGCTGGAGTCTTCAGCTAGCATGCTGGTATTAGTGCGCCTTCTGGGGACCTGTGCACGTGGTGGCGATGGAGAGAGAGGCATAGATGTAGGAAGGACAAGAAAGCAAAACGTGTATATGACAACATGAGAGGATACGTGAGTTTGTGAGAGAGCGTGTGCAGGTGATGGTTTATGAGTGCATGTGTGGAAGTAGGTGTGAGTGATACAGGCATTGAATGGGTGTGCAAATTTGAGACTATGGGGGAGAGAGAGAGACTGCATGAGTCCCGTGTTTGTCTTGGGAGCCCAGGGAGTTCATCCAAAAACGCATATGTTTCTGAGAGCTAGGGAGCATATGTAGGTAGGGGGTACCCATCCACTGCAGTGTGGTCCTGCGTGAGGTTAAGATAATGCTGGGAAAAGATGCAGGCTATGCTAAGGACTGATCATTCCCTCTGATGTTTATTAGCTGTCTCTGACTTTTAAGGGCAGGGAAGGAGAGAGGCGTCGTTCTGGAGGCTGCTGTGCCTCAGTAACGGTTGCATTGCACAGTGCGAAGGAACGCAAAGCAGCCTAAGTGCGAGGTACACATTGAAAACAAAGCCAATAGCATCAGCTGGGACCTTTGACCTAAGGGAGCATTAGGAAGAATTTTGTTCAGGCAGGTAGATGGGAATGGCTTCATGAAGAGACGTCTTGGGCTGCCTGGGTAAATCCGCTTCACTAGGAACTGAGGTTGGTAGCACACTCCCTCTCGCTCACCCATCATTCGTGAGGGAAAGCTGAGCTCTAATGCCTTTTATGAAAGATGCTGGTGGTTGCTTGCTTGTTAGCTGGGCCTGTTTTGGCCTTTGGATGGCTACATGACTAGACATATAAGGGTATGGAGGCAACTTGACTACAGAAATAAGGAACAGTTCCCTCAGCTTTGTTGAGCTGCCCTGGAAGAAGCATCTGCTTTGCAGGCCCTATTCTTCTCCCAAAATGACTATAAAGGTTACTCCTTAGTTACAGTTTTATCTCACTGTTCTCACATTTCCTTCATCAGGACAAGAGAAAGGAAAGGCATCAAAGCAGGCCTCCACCATTGTCCAGATATCAGATGAGGAGTATGTGTGTTCAGAGGGGCTGAGATCTTTAAGGTAAATACTAGATGCACTGGGAAAAAAGGAGATTGCAGGGGGAAAGCTTCCATGTTTCATGAAAGAAATGAACTGCCTGATTGTTATTTATAAACTAGATAGGAGGTTCAAGAGTGAAGAGGTGGCAATTAGGAGGCTGTTTGCATTTGGGAGATGAAGGTTCATTTCCCCGCTATCACACGTAGCCTGTGTGATGTGGGACAGGTCATTTAGTCCCCTACTGCCCAAGTTCTCTATTGCAATAAGGCAATGGCATCTGCAATTAAGAACACAGCAGAATGCTACCAGGAGGCACTGAGATATCACAGGAAGAAAGCAAGAAAACACAGGTACCTAAAATTAAATATGCCCACATAATTCACCCCAGCAGTGGCAGAAAGCAGCTGATGGTCTAGCTACTAGACTGTGGGCAGTTAAACAGGAACTGTTTCTTGATCAGTGTTTTGACAATGCCTAGCAAATTAGGCTGTTCCTGGTTGGCTCTTGGATGTTACACTATTAAATACTCATCCACTGAAATTCCTCTGATAAAAGAGAATGAGCTTAGATTTCTCTGCCTCTGCTTCTGCTGTAAGGGCACAGTTCAGCATGCACCGAGAAGTGCCCCTTACCGGTGCAATGAAGCACAAATGCCGTGCATGCACATGCACAGAGTTAAGGGGAATTCACGCTTGTTTATTGATGTAGTTGATGCTTGAAGCTGGAGCGAGGTGTTATGTCTTATGTCACCATGCCGCTTTTTTATTATGGAGATAAGTATGCTTTCACTTTTTGGAGAAAACAGCTCCATTGAGAGAGCTCTGATGATCTCAGTGAGTGCTGCCACTACTGCTGGGTTTCTGCAAGCACCCACTGATTTAGGATCTGTTTCTTCTCTGTAAAGCACAGTACAACCCATCAGCTGGTTGGCCCCATCTTGCTTCTGTGACTCGCCCTCTGCATCGTGGTTCCCAGTGAGCTCAGCAGGAGCAGGAATGCCTGATGGGCAAGTCAGTAGAAAGTTGTCTGCTGGCCAACACTGCTCTGTCACAGCAGCACATGATATGGACACAGCTGGGGATGTACTGCAGCTCTCTGCACCTTTTGAGGCTGCATGGTGCTCCCTCATGATTTCCTAACCTGACACAGTCACGGAGATGCAAAATGTGTAGTGTTCCCTCAACCTGTGTCCCCTGTAGTACTGCCACTTGTATGCATGTGTGCTGAATCTCCTGCCCCTTTCCCTTTGAAGTCCTGCATCATAGGACCAATGTGTCACATGAATGTCGATCCAATATGAGGTGATGCAGAGATCTGTCTTCACATCCAGAATGGGAATGTGCATACTCACAAAAACATTGTGCCGTCATCATTGTACTCTCTGGTTTGAGTTCTGAGTGGGCAAGCCAAGACAGTGCTGCAAGGTAGGAACCAGTGATGCTACTATGTGGTCAGGGTAGAGAATTTTAAATACCTGTTAGCATGCAGAGATCTGATAGGGAATCTTTTGGGAAGAATAAGATGATGAATTTCCCCGGTTCTTTTATCTCCCCAATAGTCACCCGTAGAAGTTTTTTAATTCCTGTCTTGAAAGTTCTCGTATGTTAGCATAAAAGAAAAAGGGGGTTGGTCTTTTCTCTACTACTACCAAGCAACAGTGAGTTCCACATATTAGTAAGTATGCACACTATGGTGTACAAGTGCAATACAACTGCACCAAGTGTTTTTCCATTCCTCTATTTTGGGTCACTGAACAGCAGCACGAGACTCACACTTGAGGTGCTAGAGGTAGTCCCAGTTTTGAAATGGCAAAGATCAAATAGCATGTCCCCAGTGGCTTAGCAATAGAAAGGGACAGTATTCCCTTCTCATACGCCACGGTATTTAAGGCCACTTTTCTGTTATGTGCCCACAGTCGGAAATAGACCTCTGTGTCTGTCGTCTTCTCCCTAGCTCTCCCCCCTTCCCTCTTTATAGCTGTAATAGCTTCAGTGGGGTTTAAATTCAAGCTTTCAATATCCCATGACCAAAACTCTGCAGATAGCATGGCGAATTGGTTTGCATGCCTGGGATGCCGGCTTTTGGAGAGCACGTTGGTGCATTGTGCTGAGTGAGGAAATGGACCAGACTAAAACTAACCTGGGAATATCAGCCGACTCTGGTGTTTTTGTGGAGGAAGCGAGAAGGGCTGGTGGTAGCCCTGATTAGTTACCCTGCTGGGTTTTAAACTGGTTTGTGGATCAAGAATTTACTGGGAACTATATGTCCTGGGCTTTGCGCAAATCAAACTACAAGCTAGGCCAGCTTCAGGATTACTGGTGTGCCGGATAAATTGTGTTGCAGTAGCTGCAAGTGGGCACATAATTCTAAATGTTTGGCACCCAATTGTTAGGAGCAGAAGCAATAAAACACAACAGCAAGAAGAGGAAAGAGTTTGGGGTGGGAATGAATGACACCCACTTTGTGAATTCTGGCTGCTGCATCCAGCCATGTCCATGCACACACACACAGACACGTGCGTGACTCCCAGCTGATGAACACGTAGCCCTGCCGGGCAAGTGAGGCAGCACGCACGGGCTTCTCGTGTCTCTCCAGGCACCTTTCCCAGCATTATTGCTTCTGCAGGCCCAGCAAGGTCCTCCCTCACCCCATCGCTGTATTTTGTGGTGGGTTGGTGCTGGGGGAGCATCCTGGAGACCACGCCGAGGACCGCCTGGATGGATTAGCAAAGCTTTTTCCCACGGATTGCCTTGCTACAGAACCAGTCTGTATCCATGACAGGTTTACTCTACTATCAAACCCACAAGAGGCTTGTGTGACCACTTAGACTATAAATCTGCTCCTTTAATACATTTAGTCCTCAGCTAGTCATTTCTCTCCTGTGATGTTTCTCATCTCTTTTCTTCACTTCTCTGCTTCAAAGTTGCCATTAGTCTTGACTCCCCCCTCTCATTTCTTTCCTTCTCCTTATTTTTCTGCTCTCTTAACAGAGTTGCCTCAGCAGTTTGATTACCATGCTCGGGTTCTGGTCCTGCCATAGAGAGGACATGTTGCCTTTCCTTTCCTCCTTACCTCCCACCTCATTTTGAGATGCTTGTGTAGGCACAAAAGGGAACACCAGGACTAGACAGAAGCATTTTAAACCTATTTATTATCCAGCTTTGCTACAGCCGTTTTCTCATTTCCCTTTCAGGAATGAAATATGTGTTTATTTCTCTTTTCTACCAGTTTGTCATATTTTGCATCTTTCTGAGATCCTAGGAGGGAGGTGAAATGCCCTCATGCTGGCCTGCAGGGAGCAAGGGAAGGAGGGACAGATTAATGGCTGGGAACCAGAGGGGTGTTACGGAGAATACTGCACAGTTCAAGCACAGGAGATGCTGGCAGCTTTATGTTGCTAACAATTTGTGATAATTTTTTTCCTAGAATCTGAAAAGTAGGCCACACTGATGGGTTTAGAGTCCTAGAGAAAATATTTCAGCCAAGTGTCCTATAAACTCTTCTGCCTCTTCAAAAGACTCTGGGGATATGATTTCGCAGCCCATCTACCCCAGAGGTGTCTGAGTCTACCTCTCAAGAGGCCAAAAATGTCTTGCTTCTTAGGGTTTGCACATTTAATCCATCTGAATAAGTGAGTTAAATTGTTGTATACATCATGTGCCCATGTGGCTGTGTGGCTGTACATGTGGCTAACAATAGGTTCATACATGGGTGCACACACCAGTCACGGACACAGAAACAATTAACCCTGTACCCACATGAAAAGTGGGGGGAAACAGTTGAAGGGGAGTTACCCGGTCCTAATGGGGGCCGTAGAGATAAAGTGAAGAGCAAAGTGTGTCTCCTGTGCCTACCAGTGGAGCTGGTGTGGTCTGGGGGAGAGAGGGGAGGTGGCAGCCACGTGCTGTCAAAGACAGTGGAGCAGCGTTCATTGAAAGGAGAGCTCTGCTGAGGCTACGTCAGCCTGAGCCCATCGAAGGATCCCTGCTGCACCATGAACCTCTCTCCTCAATGCAGAGCACTGCATAAAGCCACCATCTGTCCTAAGGCAATGTGTGTTTTTAACAGCATCAGGATCCACAGTGAATTTGTAATTTTTCATTTAATCCCCTTGGCATGGCTTGCTAATTGTTGTTTTGCTTTCAGATAACGTAGCAAAAGGAAATTTCCTCTATGTTCTCTGTTGCTGGCCCTGATTTGGATCTGACATTCACACCATTTGGAAAGCAATGAGGGAGGGAGTCATTTTCCAGTTTCACTGCTTCTCTTTTCCGTAAGAGGCAGGCGCTGGGGGATTGCCATACCTGGATCACTGTGTTAAGAGTGAGTTACTGGGCTAATAACAGAGTCTTTGGCATTGGCCAGAGGAAGCTATTTCAGTAAAGCAGAGAATGGCAGTCATTGTACGCAGGGAAAGCAGTAAATTGCAGCATTGCTTGGAGAAAGAGCAGTGAGACCTCCAGGCTGAACTGGGAGAGCAGCATTTTGCAAGAGCTGCTGTTTTTTAGCAGCAAGTCTCAGCTTTTGACTTACTGGGCCACAGGGCAGATTGTACACAGAGGAAATTGAATCCGGGATCATGGACTTAGTGAGCATGTCCTCTCTGGGCTCCAAAGTCTTGCTTTGCAAGCGTTAGGTTCTCTCTCAAGAAATAATATCCTTTATCATGTAACCTTTGGGATACAAATGTCATGTATATTGCACGGGGAGTGGGAAGAAAAAGAAAAAAGAAACCTTCAGATGACCCAGATGTCTCCCCCCACATCAAAATGTCTTGGTTGCAAAGTCTAATATTTTTTGTCATTCAAGCTGGGCAAAACTGCACTTCTGTCTTTCAGAATAAGATAAGGCTCTCGTGTCTAGCCAGCTTGGCTTGATACATTGAGCAGATACAGATGGCTTAAATTCTGCCTAAAGTCCTATGTTTCTCCATAGCTGGCTCTAGCCTTTCAAAAGTCCGTATCGAGAAGTGATTAACAAGGGCTCTTAGGTAGAATTGAGACTGTTCAAATTTGGCTCCTAGTCCCTGAATTTTGGATCTCAAGACCACTGCAGGTACAGGTCTAAATCTTGGCTATCCCTACATACCTGGACAAAGTAAATGGGAAAGAAAAGGTTGGGGTGAGAGAAAGAAGCTGTTTCTGCTGCTATGCTTTTCAAGATTTTAGGGAAACCTCTAAAAACAAGGAGATACTGAAATGTTGTTAACAGGGATGACTCTTTTTTGAACGTCTGAAAAACACATAGTGCCTGGTGATCACTATCATAAATTCATTATATTCTACCGCTCAGATAGTCTTTTTCATTAGTAGATCCCAGGGCTCAGCTGCAAAGTAATGCCCACATCTGCAAAAAGCTAAGCAGCCCATCTGGATTTGCAAGCTGGTATCTGCTGTTTCATCTCTGTTGCATAGCCTTGATATAGTTTCCATAGGTAGTTCCATGCCAGACTGCTGCAGCTGTGTCCAGACATCCTGGGTTCATGTATTTATAAGCTTCTTTTGGCTTGTATAGGTTGTTTGCCTCATTTATTTTTCCTCCCCTTGCCCTGTTGGGTGCAGCAGAAAGAGCAAAAAGCTCTCTCCACAGAAGCTGGGCCTTATGCTGTGGCTGCTGTGAGCCCTGGAGGCAGTCCTCACTGCTCCATAGCCGAAGCCCACCTTTTGCCAGAGCTCTGCCTTTGTAGGCAGGATGAGTTTACATCAGGAAGGTCCCCTTACTCTGGGATCCGTGACGCTTAAAGCAAAGTTATACACAGAGATACTGTAAAGATTCGGAAATCTCAGGAACTCTTTCCCTTTACGAGCACCCTGCTGCCATCCAAGGACACTGTGATCCTGTGCCCCCTACAAAAGTGCTGCCTTTCTGTTTTCACCTGGCTCACCATCCTTCCTCTCCAAATGACCAAGGAAATAGTCTTGCTTTTATAATAACTAGTTATCTCTGCAGTGTGTCCCCACTGCTTCCTCACCAATACGGGTGCTCTGTTTCTTTCTTGCTTTCCCCTTCCAGCCTTAGTTTTGAGGAGGAAAACTGGCTTGCCCTAGGCAGCAGCCGGTTGGTTTTCTTTTGTGCTCCATTTCAGAGGACACCATCAAAGTTTAACAGGCTGCTTTTGTTATCATTGTTACCTCCTGTGAATTTTGGTTCAACTTAGATGCAGAAAAACCCAAACCAGAAAATAGAAAAGACATAAACAAAAAACCTTAGAGAAGGTATTAGAGCCTCTCGTTGAAACAAAGCTTGAAGTTTGCCACTAATACTCGAGCCCCTAGTATCAAACAGAGTTCATAAGCTTCACACAGACAAATTACCCAAATGGTTGCTGCAACTGGCATGTGTGCACCTCATCATCCACTGACGCGTGTATTATTTGATCTGGAATGCAAATATTGGTTGGCACTCCCAGAAACAGGAAAGTGTGTGCACAGTGGGTGCAAATGCAAATAGCATCCCTTGGAGAAATGACCGTGAAGCTGCCTGTGGTCATGGAAACCACTTCTGCCTTCCCTCCCCTTCCAGCAGGGCGGGACTGGAACAGTTTGTTCTCGCAGTAGCTGCCTTGTGCTCGGTCTGAGAGCTCCTGTGAAGCCGAATGCGGCCAGCCTTTGTGCCTCGCTGTGCTTTCAGTGGCAGGCCACATACAGTTAACAGTCTTCCCCTCACCCCACCGAAGCCCCTTCAAAGAGAAAATTAGATCAAAGTTTTATCAGTTCCGTGTGTTTGAGAGTAACACATGCCAGGATTAATAGTTCTTAATTTTTCAGAAATATTAAAATTTGCTCTCTATTGTCAAGACAATAAATCTTTTACCCTGCAAGTTCATCTTGCTCTGAGAACGACCGAGCGATTACTGACCCCAATTACACAATTAAATCTTTGAAATAATACTGTTTGATATTAAACAATTACATTTCTCATATGAAAATATCACCATTCTCTTGCCAGCTAAGAGGGTATTAATAATGCATCTACACAGATTCTATTGTGTGTTAATAATGAATGTCTACAAAACCTTATAGGATGTTAATACTGCATGTACCTGCAAAGCTCTATAGGATGCTAATATACACCCACAAGGCCCTAGGAAATGCAAATAGTGAATCTACAGCAAGGAAATGGTATTCCCTTCCATTCTAGTCTCCAATATTGCATTCTGCTCCAGGCAGAAGAACACCATAGGAAGGCTTGAAGAAAGCTCAGATGTGAGCAGCAGGAGTGGCCAGATGCTCAGGAGATTGATTTGAGGGACAAGGGAAACAGCTGTGTTTGGCTTGTTGTGGTCTAAGTTGTGTGAGTGGTAACCATCAGAAGTTATCTTTGAGATCCACTAAGAACTGGTGGATTTTGGCACCTACCTCAGTGGGATGTGGTTTGGAGAGCATGGGGATTTACAGGGGACCCATGGGTCTAATTGGAGATGAAAATGGAAATGTGGAAGGTGTTGGTGTGCTGAGCTAGAAAGTGGTATGCAACCCTCAGTGTACCTGCAAAACACAAGTATGCCAAGCTATTTCTCTCCCTGGATGTAATAATTAAAAGTATCAAAATTGCACTGAGACAGATGGAAATGCTTTGGAAGAACTTAGATGCTGAGATCTGCGATATGTGGAGTCAGTCCTGAAAAGACAAAGCAGGAATCTCATTGCTGGCAATAGTTAACACCAGTCTGGACTAGGCTGTAGGAAAAGCACTGGACCTGGCTCACTGGTGCTGGACTAGGTGACATAAATGGTTACCTCTGCCTGTGCTGTCCCTGGTTGTGTCATGACTGCGTGTGCTTACAAATCCTACTAAGAGTGAATGTTGGTTAACAAGCATCCACAGAATTTTCACAGTAATATTTACCTTCCAGTTGTTCTGGGATACTCAAATACGTGATTTTTCATCTCTGAACTTGATATAAAAATGAGCAACTCTGTAGCATCTTGGTGGATGACAATGATTTGTCTCTACAATTCTCTGCCAGAAGCTAATAATTCAAACCTACAAAGTGGAGGTTACTTGATAGTTATGGAAAGATGTCCTTTACTGTTCACACTGGTTCTTGAGCACTGCAAGTGGACAAACCTCTCTCTTTAATGCCAAACAGCATTTTAAATTGCATTGAAGGAGAAGTCCCATGCAAATTCGGGCTGGTCTTACAGCGCAGGCGAGCCTCTCCTGTTGCCACAGGGTGGGATTCATTCCCGTGAGTGAGCCTGGCTCTATGGCACTTTCCGTTCCTCAAGTTTTTCATGGCAGCACACGCTGGAGCAAGCAGTGACCTGCTTGGCAGGGCGTTTGGTCACGCCACTTGGCACGCTCAGCAGTGACAGTAACTCCTGCTGTTTGGACGGTGCTTACCCCACTGCCCTGCGCTCCACCAAGGCTTCTAAGACAGGCTGGCAAAGGCAGCGCACAGAGGCGGTGTATTCAGTGCGCAGCGCTGTTTGCGTGAGAGAGGAGAACATAACCCCTGGCCGGGAGAGTTGGAGAAGCGAAACAAACCAGAAAAAAAGCCCTAAACAAACCTTCAGGCAGGTCCCCTAGGAACGGACTGAGGCACTGTATAACAAAAGAACTATTTGCTTCAACTCTCGAACGCTCCTTTTGTGGTCTCTTCTGTGTGTATTGTAGTGAATATATTGACTGGCAGGAATGTTCATGGGAACGGTGAATTTTATGTAAATATTAGAGACTATTTGCAGGAAGCAAAATTTGAACTCATAAAAAGTAGTATTCTCTATGGAAGCCTGATCCTAAAGGTTACTCAGAAAACAGAAACATTCACTGGGATTTGCTGCATATATTTAACAAAAGTATATCTAACCTAGCTCCGATTTTGAATATCGACTATCTGGGGACAGTTTGTGGACAAACAATATGGAGAGAATTATTTACCGAGACAAGTCAGCAAATAATTGCAAATGACAAATAAATTTGAGAAAATTACAAACTGCTTGTGGACGATTCATGAACAGAAGCAAGGCAAAATTAATCAGATAAATTATTCACAATGAATGAATCTCTCAGCTCTAATTAAAACTCTGTAGGGTATTAATAATACATGCCCAAAGAACCACAAACAGAATCACATAACCAAAAGGATCCGTCTGTATCTGCCTTCCCATCCTGTAACGGGGTGTTGCTGTTACCAGCATTTCTCAATATCTTTTTGTATTTGACTGCTGCTTCTGGTTGCAGCTAATAAAACCCCTCTTGCTGTGTGTGGTTAGCGCGGTAGGTTTCTCCACTCATGCTTGTGGTGCATGGGATCATTCCTTCCCCAGTTTTTTGCTGCTGCCTTTCCAGCCCTAGGAGAATTCCTGGGGAATATGCAAAGCATTACTGGCTTATCTGAAGTTGTTAAGGCTTTTCTTTCACAAATGTCGCAAATGATTTTTTTTTTTCTAAGATACAGGTAGGAGCAAAGACCTGAGGGTTTAATCCTGAAAATGCTCAGGAGTGGGAACTTCGCTGGCTCCCTCAGCCCGGGGCTCCCCCCACCAGCTCTGCCAGTGCCCCCCTCCTGCCCCACTGCCCCTTGTGCTGCAGTTTGGGTCTCCCTGCAGGTGAGTGTGCCACGACCTGGTGTATGCAGCCTGCTTATGGGAAGCCTTATCCTAAGTGGGAGCATTTTGAGGAGGGGCTCAGTCACTGTATGTAACAGGAGTCCCTGCCAGGCGCAACCAGCAGAAGCTGATGGCAGTAGGCTGGGCCGTGAGCTGGGCGCCTGAACATCAGTCGTGCTGCGTGTTTAAAAACTCCAGTAAAAGAAGGAAATTGGCTCTTTCCCCCTCCCCCACCTGTATAATTTAGCTCTGCTTTTAATGTAACTGTGTCTTTGTACTCTGAGGAACTCCCCAAACCCATTCCCCCTACTCTGATTCCCTGCCTGACAGACAAGACCTAGTCAATCAGAAAATTGTTTAATACTTTTCCTCTTATTCCCAAGAGATCTCCTGGCCTTCTGTGTTCTCATTCATCAGCCCCTTTTCTACCACCCACCCCCACCCCTCATGCGCCTTTTATCTCCTTAAAACCAATCACTCTTACCCTCTTCTTTTTTCACTTCACAAAAGGAATCAGAATTTAATAAGAGCAAGCTGCAAAATATCAGCATTAATCCCCTTGTCCTCATGGGGCTGGCGCCATAAGTCCCTGGGTCCCCTTATCGGCACCAAACTGTATTTCACCAGCTAGAGCCCTTCTGATAGCATAAATACCTGCCATGCAGGTGTCTCCAGCTGACAAGATAACATGTTATCAATCATACATCCCCAATTTATGCAAAAAGCCCATCTTCCTTCTGTTTATTTCATCTCGTGGTAGATGGAGAGCTGGGGAAGGGAGGGGCTGAAAAATTAAATCTTTTCTGTTCCCATACGCTTGAGCCAAATGGCACATCTCCCACCTATAAGAAGCAAAGGCCTTTCTCTCCTGTAATTTGCTTATTAGCAGTTGTGCAATGGCGTTGTTGCAGAAAAATGGGTAGGGAGCAATTGACTGTGGAATCCCATTGAGCTTTGTCATAATGCACAGTCCCAGAGTGGGCACTGCAGAAACACCTCCATCAGAATTACCTGCCGGAGGGAAAGGTGGAGGGGTGCTTCCACCTACACGGGAGGCAGAAGATGCTGAGAGCATTTCCTGCTCTTCACTGGCCAACTTAGCTGCCCATTTCACTCATACATGAGGGCAGGGACGTGGCCTTGTCTCTGGGAACTGCAGGACTGACCCAGACCTAAATCCTCCTGAAAGTCAAGGGACACTTTCCGTGATGGCTGTGGGGTGGGGACAGACACTTGGCTTTGGCAGTGGCAAGCTTTCCTCTCAGGGTGATGGTAGTGGCCTGAGCCACAACCTGAGGAGGGTGCCGGTGTCCTTCGAGGAGGCAGCTGGTGGGAGCCCTCTGTCCTAGCAGCTTACATTCCTCCTGCAACAGCCCGCAAACCACTGTGTCCTGCTGAGGCTCACTGGGACTTGAGGCTGAGGAGGATCTCCTTCAGTTCGTGACCTTTTTAGTTTTGTCCTCTTGACACAATTCACCACCATCAACAGGGGAGGAATAGTATGGGTTGTGCATGAAATACCTTTCTTTGCTTCGTTCTAGAGGGCAGGGTAGGACTGGGACTGATCTCAAGTGAAGGGAATGCAGCAGGGACATAGAGGTGCACGTAGGATCATTGGTTTTCTACAGCTTTAGTTATATTATCTGAACTCTGTAAGGTTAAACTGGTGTAGCCTCCGGGTCTGTAACAAGTATTGGTATCAAGATGCCTTTAACCAATGTAGTTTGTTCTCTTCAGTTTAGGGAATTAAGCTTTAATGGTAAAAGGACCCAATACAGGTCTAACAGTTGTTTTGATTGAAATATCTGGTTAAGATTTCACTGACCTGAATAGTCAGACCTGTACAAAGTATTGAGTTGACCAGCTTGACCTACACTCTGAAGTCTGATCTCAGTGCTGGCTGTCATATGCAGTGGACCAGTTTAAAAGGCCAAACCTGCTAAAAAAAAAAAGGAAAGAGTGGTACTTTGTAAGCAAAGGAATGGTGGTGCAGTGCCATTTCCATTCCTGGGAGGTGGCATTTTCTCTGCTCCACAGCACCTTCGGTTCACAGAGTGGCTGATGATGTGTGGGGAGGGAAATAAGCAGCAAGAGCAAATGACCTCAGAAGCAGGAAAGAGCCTGGTTTCCATTGCAAATGCCCTTAATAGGATGGGAAAAGGTAGGAACAAAAAAAAAAAAAAAAAAAAGGCAGAAAGTACAAGGCAGAAAAATGCCTAGAAAAGATGTCTTCAGCTGTTTCCACACCAGCTTCAGTTGCTCCTAAAAGGGGTTGTGGTTCCTTAAACATATATTTAACCCTGTCCTCACAAGTGATTTCTATTCCTTAATAAAGTCAAGTTTTAAAACAACGGTGAATCCAGGTGAATCACACTGCAGTATCTATCTTGGTCTCTAATCTGTACTTGATTTGTAATGTGGTTGGAATAGGGGCTGTATCTTTGTGTGTGTAATACTTATCATAGTGGATTTCTGTTCTGCAAATACAACTCCTGTGTGCTGCCTCTGTACAAAAAATTAGAGATAAATCACAGACAGGTCTGATTCTGGGAAGACCAGTTGGGTGGGAGAGGAAAAGAACAGTGGTTGTTAAACCCAAATCATAGATGTTCCTGTAGAGTCTTAAAGTCATCATCTCCTTTCAGTGTCTGCCCTTGCTACTTATTAAAAATTAAAATGAATCTTTTAGGATGAAGGCTTGTTCTGCTGGTGCTGAAGATCCCAGCTTTTAAGCTCTGGGGACAGGTGTGGTATCTGCCATCACTCACAGAGCTCAGAAATCAAAATGCTTGTGCCTGTTATGTCAGTGAGAGCGTCTGCCTCACCCTGACAAAGGATTCAGTTGACTGGTGGACTACCTATAATGAATTAGCTAGCTGAGCCAGTGTCCCTTTCCTCCCTCATCAAGGGTAATTAGCATGCTGTACCAACCTGGTCCCTCTAGCCACAGGAGTCCCCACCTTTGCACTGAGGTGCTATGAGGAGACCAGCTCTATCCCCAGACCCTCCAATTTGCCATGTTACAACTGATGTCACTTGCCAGACCTCTGCCTCCTTTTTGCCCTTGGGACCTCTCCATGAAGACACCTGTCTTATTAGATTAGGACAGTTCCCTGTGGGGACATGGAGATGTATGGATCATGTCTGCCGCAGTTTCCATCTCCAAACTGTGACACGTCATCGATCAGCAACTTTCTGCTCTTGTGTCTCCTCTCTCAGTCATTAATGACCTTGATGGACACCTTCTGCTGTAAAAGTGTATTGTACTGCCATGTTTTTACAGCACTGAAAAACATGCCTGTGGTGCCATCAGAAGCCTCCTGTTTCTTCTCCAGCACTGAATTTTTTGCTGTATCCACAATGATAGAGAACATTAGCATGAAGGAACATGATAGAGGGCTATAAAGTTTTTATTATTGCAATTTTAGGCTGTTCATCTTACGAGTGGCAAACTAACTCCTTGGGAGGGAAGTGCTTTGGGAAGCACTCTTTGACCAGTTTGGGGAGGAATCCCAGTAGGGACAGAAGAGAGGAAGGACAAGAGAATTTGTGGTGTTCATAAAAGCGGAATAAAGGCGGTTTGCCATAATCCACCTTCAGCTACACTCAGGTAGTGTGAAATTGTTGTCTTGAACTGGCCTGCCTTGGTATAATGGAGAACGGTATTTAGCCTCTTATACATGCTAGTTTGGGACTGGGTAATGTGATTAATAAAAAGCTGCTTACACAATACCCAGCACAGCTGCCATGGCACATGTACATGTTCTGGACTTGGGGATGAATAGACTCTGAATGCGTAAGCACCTTTCTTGTATTTACTCCCCTTGGCCCTCCTCCCCCTTTAAAAAAGACAATTTCTGTGCATCTTTCTCTGATCTCTGGACTGCGACTTTTAGACAGGTTTGGATAAGTCTGTGTGGGTTGTTTTGTCACTTATTACCAGGGCACTGCAGAGCTCTCTGAGTTTAAATTTATGTGTTCCGGCTTTTATTGCCGTGCCACTTGGCTCTTTTGAATTATCTCAGTCACCAAATGAATTTTATAGTCCATTGGGGGCTGTCCATGCCTGTTAAGGTGATATTTCCATCTCCAGCGTGCCGTGGAATCTCATCCGCCACGCAGTGATCGCTTCTACCTGCCAGCTGCCTATCGCTTCTTCCCGAAACATCTCCGCTCCTTGGAGACTCATGCAGTTATGGGATTCGTTGGGGGTGTGTGTGTGTGTGTCTGGAAAAACATCCAACGCGCAGTGCACAACGGGATGTAACTTTTGCTCAGGAAGGAGGTGACATAGATGCTGTTGCAGTGTTGGGTTGTGCCGGCTGTCAAGCTGTCTCTGTTTGGTGCAGAGAACCAGCAAGCTGTGGCTTTTGGGTACTGTGCTCCCCTGGGCCCTGCTTCAAGGGTTTTAAGCACATCCCCAGTAAAGAGGAATTATCAAGCAGGGGAGCTGGCACCATGGTAAGTGACTACAGAAATGGCAGGGACCTGGGCATATGCAGGGCTGCAGCTGCAGGAACGACTCCACTGCAGCCTGGTATTCACAGCGATCCCAATGGTGCTGAGCCCGTTCACCTGGTCCTGACTAGGCAAAAGGATGTTTGACTCTCTATAGGGTTTCTCATGGCACAGGGCCTGAGGGTTTGGCTCTAGTGAAGGCTCCATCTTTGTGCAGAGCTGCTTCCTGTGCTTTTGTGACAAGGACACCAGTATGGTGCTCCATCATGGTGCAGACAGACACTTAGACCAGACTTGGACTTTTCTTGGTTTTTTCCTCTTCCTCCTGATGCCACCCTTTTGCTCTGCATTAAACTGACCCCTCTCCCTCTTCCAGAGGATGTTCTCATTTTGCAAACAGCTCCCCAGTGTCGTTTTACTGAAGTTGTCAAAATTTTGGGAGCATTTTGGAGACAGTTCCCCATGCCCGGCATCAGGTCTGATATTGCAGCAGATCTGCATGGTGGCAGAAGTGCGAGAGGATGTGATGAATTTATCACTCTGCAATGATGAAGCTGGGGACTTGATATGGTGCTGCAGTGTGAGGAGTCGTCCAAGGACAGACCTAATAGCTTGCACTCCTAGCAGGGATCACAAAAGTCTCCCTCTCCAGCTCTGTGTCCAGAAGTCCAGCATCATCTTCTCTCTTTCCCTGGAGACTTTACCTGTTCCCAGTGTTCCTCTTAGGAGCCCTACAGACACGTTTGGCATTGCGGTTTAGATATCTCAAGATGACCGTCTCTGTCTTGGAACCTCTTACCTGTTTTGCTTGGGAGCGCTGCCAAAAAGGAATTTTATCCCCTTTGTGCCCCTTGCTGGCTTGGCTGGTCAGCAGCCCATGTATTTCTGCAGTCCTGGGAGCCGGCAGCTAGAGAGATTGGCTCTGTTTTTCAGCTGCAGTATGTCATCCATCATATAGGCAAGATACTGGATGTTCTTCAGATGATCTGGGGTGCTTAGATTTTTTCCCTGATCCCCTGAGCAGAGCTCCCGTAGGAATAAACCACTGAAAGATAGCTTGCCAGCTTCTTTTTCCTGTGCAAAAGGCTCCTGATGGTATTTCTCCATGAGTCTCTGCTGGATTTAATGTGATGTTGTTTCCTTTCTCTGCTCCTCCTCTGTAAACTACTAATCAATGATATATTGCAGCCGTTCCCACGATTCATTTTCTTAAGCCTGTCGTAAGGCTAATTGGTTTTCAGTTTAAGCCCTGTATCTTGCAAATTACTATGTGTGGGCACTTTGCAGGATCTGGGCCCCAAATTTTCATTCTCCACTGTCATTAGCTGTGTTAGAGGCTGTGTTAATCCCTATCCAGCTAACTGTCTTCATACAGCAATTTAACTGCTTCATATTAACCTGGCATTCCTCTTCCTGCTGCACTGTGCTGTGTTCCTATGTCACCCTTGTAGCAGCCATTGTGTCTCTCCTACTGAGTGCAAATAAAAGCAAATTATAAACAAAATAAAGCTTAGAGGTATAAATTTCCTCCTTTTCCTCTTGTTCTGTCCCTCCAAAAAAAAAAAAAAGAAATTCCTGTAAGGAGTTATCATGTCCATCATTTAACTAAACTGTACATATCTAGCGTTTTTAATCTCCCCTCGTAAATCAATCCCTCCAGGCCCTTATCTAGTTCAGCCGTCTGGAAATTAAAAAAATAAAATAGAGCTCACAATAGGAAGAAGTCTGAAATGTCTTTTTGGGGGATGGAAAGGAGCAGGGAAGGGACTGAGTGGTAGCAAATAATACTTGATATTTTATAAGCCCTTCCATCTAAGGATCTCAATGTACTTTGCAAACAGTAGTGAATTAAGGGTCACTGTGTCCCCCACGAGGCTGGGAAGTCTTGTCACAAATCTGTGTCAGCCAGCCCGTGTCTTTATGAAGCACGTGCAGCTGTTGGAATTGCTCAGCCACTGCAGGGATAGAAGTCATTTCTTCCTGCTGCAGGAAATTAGCTTCTACCTGTTTCAGTTGGAGGTGGAGAGGAGAGTTCCCATTAGGAGCAGAAGGCCTGTGAAAGAGATGAAAAATTCTGACCCCTTTTAATAAAGGTAACTGGATTAAATGTGAATGCATTATAAATGCTCTATATTTTAGAGGCAGGAAAATATAGGCATGGAAGGACAAAGTGTCCAGCATCATGCAGCAAACTAGAGACAGAATGAGGGAATCTTCATCAGTTGCTTTGACTGCAGAACAATCCTTTCTGCAAGTAGCAGCAAGTTTTTCCTACGTGTGGCCAGCAGCATGAAATTTGGGCTCTACAGCTAGGGATTCGATTGAATGGTTTTATCAGAAACTCCAGATTTGCTTACAGGCACCATGGGAACAGTCCTTCTCAGGAGATTTCACTGCTTCCCGCTTTAAAGATGATTGTTTCCAAGGAAGACAAGAGCAGCTGTCTTTCTGGTGGTATCTTGGCATTCCACACCGGGTGCCCCCAGCTCCAGAAAAGCACACTGGCCTACCCTGAGATGAGATAGCAGAAGGTACCAGGGTTTTTTTAGGTTTGGCTGAATTTCTGAATCTAGGCTTGCATTTGTTCTTCTCTTACCCTTATTGCTCCAACCCATCCCCAATAATTATCTCTCAGATTCATCTTTTCCCTCCATCCTGATTCTCCTTAACTGCTCATTCAGATTAGGAAACATCCTTTCAGTCTCTCTCTCTCTCATCCTCATTAAATCTTCTTTTTATTTTTTTTCTTTATCTTCATCTCCTCCTTCCTAGACTGTCACTAAATTAAAAAAGAAAAGAAGTGAAGAAAAGCTCTTTAATGTGTTTTAAAAAATCTCTTTGAAAATGATACCGTCTGTGTCGCTTCTGTCTGTGTCTCTCTTGCTGTAAATATATATTTATTTATTATTACAGACTAAAAATTGGCATATTGATAAAAGCCACAGTGGCTGCTGTTTGCTGATGATTAGGTGCAAAGAAGAGGCTTTTCCCTGTTAAGATGGGTAAATATGCAAAAGATGTTATTTAACTTGAAAGGACAGGCTGAGAATGTGCATTCCTCCTCCCTCCAAGACACCGTGTCACAGGCACAGATATCCAGGAAAAAGACTGGACTAGAATCCAAAGATAAATGCAGACTTTACCCACAAATGTGCACTTAACCCCAGGCACTGATTCCAGAAAGTGCTGATGTCTCCAGGCCCTTGAGAAATGTTCTGGTTGCTAGCAGACTGCAAATTGCAGCATCTCAACCCTCATGGCTTCCATTAGTCAGCCCTAGATAGGAAATGGTACAGAAGAGCAGCTTCTTACCCAGTGGAAGCAGGAATGGGATGTTCTCTTTCAAAAAGAAAAAGAGAACAGTAGCACTTTGCTGGTTGGAAATACATGAGGACTCAGACCAAAACATCTCCTCAAACTACCCTTAAGTTTGAGAAATTTGTCATCTGGATCCATGTGCTAGTAGATGTTCAAGTCAGAAAAGGCCACTAACTCATCTTGGTTCTGATCTAATGTTACTTCGATATGAGTGCTTCTGTCCACGCCATTGCTGCTGTAGCTGTCTATCTCAAGTACTAGGAGGAATGAAACTGCAGCAGCCTAGGCTCCTTTGTTGGCCACATGCATCTATCCAGAGCCGTATGCCTTTAGCAAGTAAAACTTAGGCCCTTGCAGCTTTAGAGCTGTTGACAAAGAAGACAAGGTAGCCTGCTGCAATCACACTTCTGATACTGGTAATGGGGTGGTAACTCCTGGTAGTGGAGATCCAGACCATCTGTGCAATCCAGTTTAGCCAACTGCTTGGGCATTGACATGAAAGAGAGGGGTTTGACAGCCGCATGTAGAATCACAGAAGTGCTGGTTGGAGAGGACCACTCGTTGGGCCTTTAGTCTCCAGTCTAAGCTCCTGCTTGAAGCCAGACATCTTCCAGCAGCCAGTATGTCAAGATCAAAAGGGCTACATCTCCGTGGGTTCATTTCCCCTTCTCCCAACTTCCCCTGCCTCGTGGCTGCCGCTGCCTCCTTGCCACTTTGCCAACACCAGGGCAGCCTTGGCTGCCTACCCAGCTCTCAGTTCCAGAGGCACACGAGGTGGCACGATGCAGAGCCAGGGTGAATCAACATAAGCTTATTCACTTAGGGCTTTTCTGTTCAGCTATAACATGCTTGTGACTAATGAGTGAAACCTGCTTCAGCCATTGCGCACCACTGCTGCAGAAGGCAAGAATGCACTACACAGGGTGAACGTCTCTGTCTCTGCGGAACGTGTGCAGGCTACTGGGAGGAAAAAAGTCTCTGGATAGTTAGGAAGCATGATAGCCTCTTATTCTTCCAGTCAGTCCATCATATCCCCCTCCACTTGGCTGGAGAGCCCATGCCACAAATGAAAGGGTGCATCATGACTTTCCTGCTGGAATACCTGGCACAGGCCCAGGAGAACATTCCTGCCCAGGGGAGGCAGTGGTGGACATCTCCTGTCCAGCATGTGCTTGAACAGGGAAGAAAGTGATGAAGTAGAAAACAAGGTAAGAATAAATAAAAATTGATAAAATCAAGAACTCAAACAGAGCAAGTGAAGTAGGATAAAGATGGGAGGACAGAAAGAGGAAAGTCAGTACAAATTCTCCTCAAGAGGTAGTGTGTTGGGTCTGAGGATAAAGATGTTTGGTAGCAGCTTTTGGTAGCAGGGGGCCTACAGGGGTGGCTTCTGTGAGAAACTGATAGAAACTTCCCCTGTGTCCAATAAAGCCAGTGCCTGACGGCTCCAAAACGAGCCTGTGCTGGCCAAGGCCAAGCCCATCAGCAACAGTGGTAGCACCTCTGGAATAACGTATTTAAGAAGAGGGGGAAATAAACCTGCAGGACAGCAAGAGAGGAGACCTCTGCATGACCCTATGACCCTGCACACCTCCTGCACGACCAGGAGAGAGGAGTGAGAGAAACAACTCTGCAGAGACCAGAAGGTCAGTGAAGAAGGAGGGGAGGAGGTGGTCCAGGTGCCAGAGCAGAGATTCCTCTGCAGCCCATGGTGAAGACCATGGTGAGGGAGGCTGTCCCCCTGCAGCCCGTGGAGGTTAACAGTGGAGAGATCTCCACCTGCAGCCCGTGGAGGTTAACAGTGGAGAGATCTCCACCTGCAGCCCGTGGAGGTCCCCGTGCTGCAGCAGGTGGATGCCTGATAGAGGCTGTGAGCCCGTGGGAAGCCCGTGCTGGAGCAGGCTCCTGGCAGGACCTGTGGACCCGTGGAGAGAGAGGAGCCCACACTGAAGTGGGTTTGGTGGCAGGACTTGTGACCCCATAGGAGACCCACTCTGGAACAGCGTGTTCCTGAAGGACTGCACCCTGTGGAAAAGGCACACACTGGAGCAGTTCATGAAGAACTGTAGCCTGTGGGAAGAACTCACATTGGAGAAGTTCATGGGGGACTGTCTCACATAGGAGGGACCCCACACTGGAGCAGGGGAAGAGTGTGAGGAGTCCTTCCCCTGAGGAGGAAGAAGTGTAATAATACAAACTGGTATTGCTGCATGGATCCAAGGAACTCTGTGGTCCTTTTTAGTTTACCTTTCATAGTGACTATGGCTGGGTTCTCCAACAATAGCAGCAACAAAAAGTTGCTGAGAATCCAGCAAAGGTGCACACAGAGTAGGGGAGGAGGTTTTCTGCTAGACCTGTGTCCTGATTTCTGCTGGTACTGTTTTGCTCAGAGATGGAAACTGGCCTTAGTTCTGTGGTGGTGCCAAACAAAGCCCTGAGCATATCAATCTGCAGGTTAAGCCATATCATTATGAAGTTGCCTTTGACTTTCTCATTTCTGTGTGATTCTGCCTTTCAGCTGCCCCTTGCTACCTTGGTGCATAAGTGAGGGTGATACCCTGTACCTTGGTGTCTGGAGTTGCCACTCCTCAAAAAACCCATGTGGCTCAGTGACAACATACATGCTAACAGCTAACAACCCTTTAACATCTTGTGTCTCAGAGGCACCGCAGGCATTTGCCAGATCATTCTCTATAGTCTTCAGTGTTTATTCACTAATTGTTATCCACTGCTGCCATAGAGCACTTTGTTTTCAATGACTTGTGTAAGTGGCACATTTATTTCCAGATAAGGTTTGAGAGTAAGAACAAATCTAGTTTATTCTGATAAAGTGAAAATTAAAACAGTGGGCTGCACTATTGGAAACAAGAGTTATGCAAAATGGGACTGTAAAATGCACTGTCAGTTATCTATGTGACACACTCGCTCCATTCCCAGCTCTTCCTTCAAGAGCTCTCTCACGGCCTGTGGCTCCTGCACCTCTATGACTGCAGAAGGAGTGCCAGGAGTTATTCTTCCTCAGTGAATAGCCGATGTGGCATGTGGCCTTCCAGGATATACTCTTTCATCGTCAAGGAACCATGGAGTGGAAGTGCCTTTTCAAAGCAGCTCCTGACCCCACAGTTCTTACTAGTTTTTTACCTAGAAGAGGATTGTGTACACTAGTATAGGTCTTTTGCCTCCTGATACGCTGCTCAGAGGATTTGTGTTTGGAGCAGCCTGTTCAAGGTTTGATGACTTCCTGTAAGAAAGGCAAATGAATCATTCTCAGGTTTGCATCTCCAACACAAACATTAGGCCCTGCACTTTCTTTAACGCAGTCATTTGGGAAGATGGGGTCCTCTAGGGCTCACAAAGATCCAAGCAGGGCTATTGAACAGTAAGATGGTGGGACGACTCACTGATGACCTGAAGAGTAGACGGCAGTCCTGTCTATGGGGGGACATGATGCCTCTGTGCCATCAGCCAGTAGAGAGGGACACCAGGAAGGATTCCTTTTGGGTTGCGCACAAAGTCATTCTGTAACAGAGGTTAAAAAAAGATATTTTTTAAGAAGGAGCACCCTCCTATGAAGACAGGCTGAGAGAGTTGGGACTGTTCAGCCTGGAGAAGAGAAGGGTCTGGGGAGACCTTATAGCAGCCTTCCAGTACCTGAAGGGGTCCTGCAGGAAAGATGGGGAGGGGCTCTTTATCAGGGAGTGTAGTGATAGGATGAGGGGTAACATTTTTAAACTGAAAGAGGGGAAATTTAGATGAGGTATTGCAAAGAAATTCTTTACTGTGAGGGTGGTGAGGCACTGGAACAGGTTGCCCAGAGAAGTTGTGGATGCCCCATCCCTGGAAGTGTTCAAGACCGGGCTGGATGGGGCTTTGAGCAGCCGGGTTTGGTGGGAGGTGTCCCTGCCTATGGTGGGGGGGGGTTGAACTAGATGATCTTTAAAGTCCCTTCCAACCTAAACCATTCTATGATCCTATGATTCTTAGATGGCTACAGACTCTGCTGTCTGGCTTTTTGGTGAGGTCACTCTTTCGCTGTCTTGCATATTCGGATGGGAGTCTCTGAGTAACTATGGCAGTCCCTTCCCCCAGGTGCTTGCACAGGGCCCAGCATTCTGGGGCTTTGCCACTACAGAGGCCTACGAGCCTAAAACCAGCCAAGCATGGAGGCTGGGATTTCGCTGGGGAGAAGTTCAGATCACAGTGTTATGAGCAAGGGAGGCTTCCAAGCTTCCTCAGACCTGGAATGTGATCAATTAAATATGAAAAAATGTTTAATTAAACTAACATGAAAAAGCCTGAAAGGGTCATGAAAACTGAAGGCAACGATGCCAGTTCCTCATGGCATATGGCAGAGCAGCCGCTGTCCCCTTGCTACAAACACAGGACTGTCACTTCAGAGGGACGTACAGCCCTTTCATTTCTCCGGCTGTCACCATGGCAGCAGAGAGACCATCCTGGGAGCTGCCATCCCTACTGTCACCCTCCCTTTATGAACAGGAGTAAGGGCAACCTCCCTCAGCAGACGTGATTTCACCTGGGGAAGGCAAAGAGAGAAAAGTTACCCAGTTTTCCACTGTTGGAGCCTGGCCACTTGTCAGGGGATGGCACCATGCGGGGGCTGGCCATGGGGGGAGAAGTGTAGAGCATCACTTGCTGTGAAGGCTTTGGGGGCCCCTGTGCTATGTGCCACTGGGATTGGAGCACTTTATTCTTTTATCAAAGAGAATTTGTACTGGACATCTAAACTCCTTAAAAAACAGAAAAGTCTTGATGTTCTCTCTGTTCGTGACTGTTTGATGTGGGAGTGTTTCAAGGGGCAGGTAGCCCTGGTTTTCCAGAGCCACCTTGTGCTGTGCAAGTCCTCGGGCATGGTTGGGCAGGGAAACCCAAGGCTTGTCATGGGCAGCAGGTCTGCACTGCAACCATCAGCGGGAGGGACGGGGAGTGCTTTCAGTTGTCAGAAAGGATGAGTGATTGAGCAAAGGCTTCTTTAGATCTCTTAAAGGATTATGATGAACCCTTCCCCATGAGAAGACATTAAGAAAGCTAGCTTGAGCATTGAGTTAGGGAGCCTGGCTTTTATGCTTCTGTGACTGTGATGACTCACATCCTTGGCTTAGAAAGCCTTGCTGTCCATTTGCCTGCCGTGGCTTCCCTCAGTTCAAGCAGCAGCGCATCATTTGGTATTCCTTTTTATGTACAGGTAATGTGCTTGGTTATACGTAAGCACGGGAGGCACAATCACAAACTTGAAAGCCCTTAGGCTTGCAGAGCTCTGTGGGAGGGCCAGGAGAGCGACCTAGTGTCGGTAGCTCTGTTTTCACAGGGTAGAGATTTTTAAAGGGTTACAGTGTGTCACTGGGAGTTTGACATTCAAGTATCCCAGTATTGCAGTTTGGTTTTTTAACGTGCTGATCTTTCTGTATATTTAAGTTTTATAGGAAGAAGAAGGGAGTGGCTGTGGCAGTGTAGCCTTAGGACGTGATCCCACACATTAGAGGAGGCAGAGAAAGAGGGGACATGACTGAACGGGGAGCGTGGGGAAAGCTCACGCGTGGTTGAGAGGAAAGGGGGAGGCTGAGCTCCTAGGAGGTGAGGTCAAGCAGGTGAAAAGGACAGACAGGCTGAAATTGCTGTAGGTTTTTGAAAGTGAGAAGAAGAAATTGAAACTCAATCCAGTGAACACTTCAGAACCAAAGAAGGGATGAAGCGGGATAGATGTGCTATGATGGGATTTCAGGGTAAGGAAAGAGAATGCTAATGGCTATATTGTGTATGCTTTGCGTGTCGGAGAAGCTGGGGAGAAGTTGCACTGCACAGAAGTGAGAGTAATGAGCGGCCAGGCATGTCTCCCAGCTGTCAGGACAAAAAAGAAGGGCTCGGGTGCTGGCTGTGTTGCAGAGCTGGCTTTATCCTGAGGGACTTCAATCTGAAAGCCCTTCAGTCTGGGAGGTTTGTTATCTCCCCTGTCTCTCCAGCAGTCTCTTGTTCTCGGGCAGAAATGGCCCCCAAACTTCAGAGACCAGTCTCCATCATAGTGGCCTCGTTCTTCCTTTCAGACCAACCGGCTCCCTAAAGGCCTCCACCTTCCTGCGCTTTGTGAGGAAGTTAGTTTGCTGAAGAAAAAGGGCATAGACATTGTAAAAACTATTCCAATTAAGATGTTTAATTGCAAAGGAGGAAAAACCATTTGTAAATTAAATGAATCACCCTGTTTACAACACAAAAAGAGTAAGGAATAATCTGAGAGGAAGCTGATACATTGGCAGTCCGAGGCACAGGAGATGCAGCTGGGTGTATCAAAGCAGCAGAGGAAGTAGTGGCTTATAGAGCAGCAGCGAGGCAATTAGCCTTGCTTTCCCTATACTTCCTTAGGCATCTGCTTGATTTTAAACACCAAAGTATGTCCTCTTTGGCCCGTGCTCTCCGCTGGGCAGCACGCAGGCGGTGGGGCTGTGCAGGGGCAGGGGGCCGTGGGGACGGGCGATTGCTGCCCCCGCAGCAGTGACCGCCCCTCAGCTGAGTCACATTAACGAAGCTGGCACCTGTGCCCACCCTAACGAGGTGGGGGGGACCTCTCCAGCTGGAGCTTCTCTGCCAGCACACAATGCAATTACATTGTGGGCTGGCTGTCTCTGCATGTTGTGTAACATTTCAGAGGTGAAGTGGAGGCTGGAGCGCTTCCGAGTAGTCATGGAGCAGTGGTTGCCTGTGCTCTGTGTATATTTATAGTACGGGCTCTGGGCCTTTCTCTGAATTACTGTGTGGGGAATGAGAGTGGTGAGAGGCTTCCAGTGGGTGGTCAGAAGAAGGTGGAATCCATGGAGCAGTCGCACTTGGTAAGATATTGGCAGCAGTAGCTCTCTACCTGGTTGCTTAACTATTAAGTAGCATGTCTGTACTCCTGTAGAATGTTCTGCAGTAATAAATAATAGTGATAACATAGTGATAATACAATGGTTATGCTAATAGTTCTATCAGCCTGTATGTAAAGAGAGATGAGCGATACTATAAATACAGTAGTAACTATGTGGAGGACAGTCTTAATGACAGGAGTATCACATATAATAAATGTGCTGACATTGTTTATAATAAACAAGATAGCTCCTCACCTACTATAAGCAGTCCTTGCAGTTTCCCTGCAATTAATTCTCAATTTTCAGGCCTGCTTTTCTGTTTCTTCCTCTACCCCCAGCTGCATAGACGTGTTTCAAGATTCATTGCTTCCAAGTCAAGCAAGAAACCGTTCTGGGCTGAGTAGATGGCCATTAACATGCATGCTAAGTGTTACAGCAGAGACCTAGGTACCTATGATGGACGAGTGCTCAGGATAGCTACAAACTCAGGGCTTGGAGGACTTTGCCTGGATTCGCACTTTCATTAGTATTTCCTTTCCTTGCACTGTATCCCATGGAAAGAGTGAGGAAGGCGCATGAGGGAAGTGATGAAACTTCTTAAGCTGGCTCAGTTAGGCTGTCTGTTATGGTGCCTGTTTCATCAAGGCGCTCTGTTACTCAGTGCACAACGTGCTCGCTGTGCAAGGAAACCCAGCCTCCTGAGCGACTGAAGCGAGCAGAGGTGAAGTGGCAAACCCTGCTGTGTGCTGACTGGCTTCAGGGAGTAACTTGAAGCTTCCCTGCATTTTGGGGGGACTTAGTCCACAGCTACTGATGCTCTCTTTGTGTGCCAGCAACTGAAGATGAAAGAAGGAAGCTCTGAGGCTAGTGATATCATACGCTCTAAAAAATAACAAATGCGGAGAGAAGCAGGGGTTAATGGCAGATCTTCCGTATCTGCACTAAGCAGGTAACCAGTTACAGCTGGGATGAAGGGCTGCGGACAAGGGGAGCAAAGCAGTTGTTGGGGAGGCTAGTTACCATTTCAAGACTCTCCTCCTCAGCAGAAACCTAGGAGGAGACAATTAGATCCAGAAATCCTATGAGGATGGATCCATGCTGACTGGGGAGCGGCTTGTTACCCATGGATTGCCATGTATAGAGGACATTAGGGTTTTCTCAGGCCCATACAGTTACACTCTGCAGAAGAGGACACAGGATGTGGTAAGCTGACCAATATGCCAGTTTACTGGGATGATAAAGAGGGGCAAGGTACCCTCAGGGAGAGGATAAAACCTTTTCAGGAGTGTAAACACAGGCAAGGGATTACATAGCTTGGAGCATACTGAAGGGTGCTCTAAGGCAGGTAGCTCTGCCTCGAAACCTGGCCTAACAACAGGTTATACCTGTGGGGGAGCAGCAGCTGCAGGCACTGTGGACCTGAAACTGCTCCAGGTTTATTAAAGCCACGGTGTGAGGCATGGCCACAGTGCTTGTTGGAGATCCAAGAACCATCCTGACAGCACAGATGTGGACAAACTTGGTGTCCTTTGCTATCAAATGGTGAAAGCTGCCATACTGAGGTCTCTCAAGGGTACGCGGTGTGTTGTCTCTTATGCTGATGTTTCTACGGGGCGCGTTTTAAGAGTGCATATTGCTGTTATGGCTGAATTAGTTGGAAGGCATTAATAGTGGTAGATCACATTAAACTTCCCAGAGGAGCACTGGATTGGTAGTGTTAGAGAAATAAAGACTTTTTTCTCCTGGTGCTGGCTGGAAAGGTTGGAGGAAGTATTGCTTTTGCAAAAGATGTCTTCCTCCTTTGGGGCTTGGCAGTTTGGATTATGTATGTAAACCCTGTGCGGAAACTACCCAGCCAGCCCTCTTACAAAATTCCTTTGCACAAATTATTTAAGTTCAGTTGCCTCTTGCAGTCACGTTGTTATTCCTCAGTAAAATTCTGCGTTTGGCCTGCTTGGCAAAATTTGTAGGAATGCTTCAGTCCTTTCTGAGGGAATGCAAAAGTATCCTCAACAGCTGTCTTTATTCTTTGAAGATCGGCATTGGGCACAGAGGGGCCAAAGTGATGGAAATACAACGTGCAGTGCTAACCTCTGAAACAGATCTATTTGCTTAGGAGCTGAAATGTGTCACTTCCTAGTGGCAGTCTGAAAATTTTAGCCCAGTACCCACGTCCACTTTGGAAAAGATGTCTTTATTTTCTGGAGAGTTTACAATTGCATTATGCCTTGTCTTAAAACATTGTCCAGCATTCGCTGCTGGCCCAGTGGAGGTGCCTGTGCGTTTCCCCCTGGCACTGGTGACTAATTGCCTGCACCTTAAAGCCAGAGCAGGACGGCCTAGCATTGACAGCGCCATGCAGGCACAACAGCTAGGGATAACTCTGATGCGTGTTGGTAGCAGGCCACACTTCCCGCGCTGTGCATGAGCAAAAGTTGACTCAGTCTTTCCTGCAGCCTAGTGAATGGACTAAGCCATGTCATAAACCCCAGAGCCTACGCAAGCACGGGACAAACCTCTCCGTGTCTCATTCCCATTGGGGAACCAAAGGGAGGTAATGGAGCAAGTCAGGAGTAAAATGACAGCTTATATCCTACAGGAAAAAAAAAATAATTGGGGGAAGTAGGAGAGTGGGGGACTAAAGGGAGAGAGAAGGAGAAATTCCACTCTCATTTTCTGCTGTCCTCTTCCTGTTTCCCATTTTTCCCTGTTTGAGACTGTGTCAAATACCTCTGTGCCTGTTCCCCTCCCCTCTCCCAAATCTCCTCTCTTCAGAGCTTTGGCTTTAAATATGCACACATATATATGCAATTAAATGCAGGCTTTGACTTTTCGCCTGGGAAACTGGAGGGATAAGGTGAGCTAAGCTTTTAATTACGAGTACCCATTCTGGGAGGCAGGGAATTCAAGCCGACAGTAGATGCTGCTGTGCTGCTTAATCCTGTCTTACAGGGAAGAGAGGAAAAAACCCCTCATGAATCTGCTGGAGAAAAGATTTCCTGAATATATAGAGAAAATACTGTTTCTTTTGGTTTTTCCTTTTTCACCTTCCTTTTTTTTTTTTTTCCTCCTTTTGTGCCAAGTGGAAACTAGGCATTAAATACTGAGGATTTTTTATGGCTTTTGTTAAGGTAGAAATGTTAATGTGCAGCTCTGATGCCAAGGATCAAAATGTTTGTGACAGGGGTTTTTTTGTTTGTATGTTGGGTTTTTTCCTTGTCTTTTCTTTATCTGTCTCTTTTACAGCAGACATAATGGACTGGATTCATCTGGGTGTTTTCATCCATTGGCATGCCTGGAGGTGCACCACAGACACCTTTGGCTCTAAGTGATTTTCTTGATTGGGAGGTGAACAGCGTAGGAGTTCAGTGGCACTACTTCCAAAACAAGCATGGTTGAGGTTCTTTGGGGAAGAAAAAGAAAAGAACGTGTTAGTTTGTGTCCTACAAAGAAATCACTAACAAGTTTTCCAGCATTACAGGAAGAAAAAATTGTTTCCTTTTGTTTGCTACAGGTCCAATTTGATTTACACCAGTCACTGTTTTTCTTCCAGGAGTTGTCCCTTTGCTTTAGGACCAGTAAATCGTTGCCTTGCAAAGCAAATGGAAAGACACTACAGAGATAGGTAGGATCAGGCCAGGAAACTCTGCTGGGATAATGGGTATGAGTCCCAGGCAAAGGCCTGCCTGTGAAAGAAAACCAGAGGAGACGGTTAAGTGCACGCGCTTTTTAGAAATGTAGCATCTCTGTCTAGTCACTGGAAGGCATCACATCACCACCTCTTTCTGTCCATCTTGCCCCAGCCTGTGCTAGGGCCGCGTCAGTCAAAGCCTGCCCCCTCTTGCAGCTATCATATGCCATTTTCTGCAGCGTGGCTTCCTCTGGCTTGTGCTGGAGCCTTTGTCTTGCCTGCCTCGGTTCAGGCTGGGTTGTGGAGCTGTGATTGCTTCCAACCTTTTCCCACTCCCTTCTTTTTTTTTAGATTAAATAGGTGACAGTGTGAAACTGTTGCATCCAAGTGTGCTGGTGAAAGAGGAAGAGAGAGGTCTTGCCTTCCATAAAGGGGTGCCCATTGCTCATGTAGGGATGCTTCACGAAGAAGAGCTTGTGGTACCGTGCACAGGGGCATAACTTTCTGAACATCATAAATTAAATTTTACTGAAACTTCTTTACATCCTTTAAAGAGAATGTAGTCAGGGCCAAATTTGTTGGAAGCCTGTCTGAAAATGGGGTAGAGATGAGAGCTGGGAGTTCAGGGGGCAAGTTAGTCAGTAACACTATGGAGTTCTTGCTTCCTTGTTTGCTTCCATGCTTCAATGAGAGCTGGGCTAACATCAGCATTTCAAGTGGGATGCTTTTTGGATTTCAGTACCTCCATCTGAACCTGTTCTTACAGTTCTTGTTCTGGATGGGTTTCTATTTGGCATCTCCTGACAGCTTTCTGCTATGGACTGTGACTCTCTGTGCTGCATAATAGCTGAAGTCTGCATAGCTTGCTGTTAACTAGGATACTTGGCTGTCTTACTGATGTGGAAAACCTATACATTTTGCTATTGCCTCTGAATATCCTCTGTAATAATACCATAATGACCCCTCTGATTAATTTCCACAATGCAGCTTTGCCAGCTAGACCTCAGTAACCTTCTAGCTGACCTCCCTAAGCTGCTGGTCCTCACAGGGTTCCCACTATTAAGAGCTGAATAATCCAGCCAAACCTACCACCTTCAAACAGACTTATGGAGTGGCATGGCCTTGACATGTAACATGGACTCACTTTTCCAAAGATACCACGCAAAACCTTTATTTCTTGACCTCAGCTCTCTTTAAGTGCCGTTCTTCCTTCCTTCGCTTGAATTCTTCAACTTAGAGAACTAGTATTGTGTCTGTGTGGCTACAGTATGAGTCATCTCTGATAGAGGAAGAGCGCCCCAAACTATGTGGTGTTCAGTTTAGGATGTAAAAGTCTGTATTAGGTTCTTTGCTTTAGATAAATTTCCTGTGTGACTTCAGTCAAGCGGGAGGTGTAACAAGGACTTTGGTGGTTGCTTAATGAAACAAGACCCATAGGGATCTGGGCTGCCAACTTCTGCGTATGCAGAGAAAGCACTTGAAAACTAATATATTCTTTAGCTTAAAAAAAAAAAAGGTATGGGCTTCTCAAGAATATTTGAAATCCCAAAGGAGCTAGCTGTACCCTTTGTGAGTCTTTTATTGCCATTTACTCACTAGAAAAATGCAAAGTCCCTTGGTGAATTTTTGGTTTTCCTGTTTACCTGGCTTGTCCGTTGCAGTTAACAACAGCGCCCTGCTCCACTGAGACCCAGCAAGGGTAAATGTGTGAAGTCTGTTTGGCTGGTGTGGTGCCCGGGAAAGGGGAGAGAGGCGCTACCCAGATGAGCGTTACAGGGATTCCCTATCCCAGCGCATATCCATGTGAGGGTTGGTTTGCCTGCTTGGTGTGGTGAGGAGGGTTCTCTTTCTGTTTTCACCCGAGGGCTTGTTTCACATTGCCTCCTTGATGGGTGCCTCAGCAGGTGGGAAGAATCTCAGCCTGGGGCAAAGTCGGTTATTGGGTTTTTTGTATGTTTTCTGTTCTTGGGTTGGTTCTGGTGATCATGAAGAAAGGGCTTTGCAAACAAACAGCAGGAGTAAATGCAGTTTGTGTTGGTGCTCAGTTTTGCTTGACATGTAAATGTATTCTGTGAGCCATCCCTGGGCAGAGCTGAGGCACAGAGTGACTGCAGAGGTGTGAGGTAAGGACCTTAATCTGTTGGTTTGCTGCTTCCCGCCTTCTCTACCTCCAATCTTGGCATCTCCTTCTGCAAAGAAGCTCAGCACGGCAATTAAGCACTCTGACCACTACTGTAACCTACATTTCAAATGACCTTCATAGCAGACAGTAGCTCTGGAGAAGGGACTGTAGTTTATGTATCAAAGCGTTTTGGGTAGGGAGCAGTTGGAAGAGGGAAAAGGAATGACAGCAATGTGAAAAACACACTGGAGAAGGGAGAAGCAAAAGGAAAGGTGGCATTTGGTTTGATTTGTTGTTGTCAATTCAAAATACCTTGGCCGTAGACTTGCCTTTAAGATGATGTGAGAGGTGAGGCTAACAGTGCAGGTGGTATGTCAAGAAGGTATGTCTGGGAGAAGCGTTTATTTAAGACAGTTGTGATCAAATATTCATCAACTCTCTCTCCCTCCATCCCACTGCAGCTTCTTACTCGCTTCTCTCAGCTGGAAAAGACTTCAGAGTGAAAGAGGGAGCAGCACTTAAATGCTTATTTATGTTGTCATTTCTAGGCATTTTATCAGGTCTCTAATGAAATAGATTTTCTCTCAAGAGGTGCATATTTTCTGAGCCAGAGGGGGAGAGCACTACGGATTGCTGAAAAGTCTGCCCACATTCAATACATTTCTTGCATTATTAATGATGATAAAAGCAAGAGGTTATAAACATTTTCTTTTCTAAATACTAATTGCAGCTGACCTTAGATTTTAAAAAAAACCCAAAACCCAACAAACAAAAAATACAGGGGAGGGTGGGGGGGCAGGAGAAGCACAAACAAACCCAATGAGCCCAAAATGTAACTGTCAGGGCAAAACTCCTTTCTTGACAATCTCCAATGCTTTCACATATATCATTTGTAAGAGCGCTGCCAGAGCCAAACCATTTGGGACTAGAATTATAGCAGAGATTAGCAGGATTCTGTTCCAAGAATATCTTTATGGTGATCACTTGTCACTTGTCATTACAAATAAATCCTATTGGTCTTCTTCCCTCGGTCTCATCCTTGGCTTGCTTACACTTGAGAAATCATTCTTCTCATCCCCTCTTTTCCAGCAAGCAAAATTCAGGTTGCTTCTTTGAATGGCTGCTGTTTTATCCTGACTCAACACAGCCCTGGCGGAGGGGGCAAGAGGATAGATACAGGAATTTTTCATGGTTGTTTTTCATCTAGCCGCTGGTAAATGTATTTTCATTGGTGGTGTCAGAATGTTGGACATATCTGTGGTATCACGTGGGAGAGCAGTGTGTACACAAAGGTTCAGGCAGCTTACCTTGTATTGCATTGCCTCAAACAGAAGGGAGGCACTTTATTTGGCGGTGATTATGTATCACGACAGCACCCAGAGCACTCCACCGTGGTGAGATTCCTGTTACGCTGTGTGTTGTTCGCATACGCGCAGCAAGAAGTCATCTGAGTGAAACAGCAGAAAACGAGGGTGTGAAGAAATAAAACAGGCTGTTCCTATTCCTGCATCAGTTCAGTGGGTACCTGGTCGGAGCGTGGGTACCCATGTCTCGCAGCGCTGTCCCACCTCGTGAACCGCATTCCTTCTCTCAGATAGTAATGCAAGCTGGGCTCTGGACAGGGCAGTTCATAACTAGACCACCTGCTTTGTGGATGCTGGTGTTGCCCTTGTTCAGAGCAGCATGAGGCAAATTCTGCTGGTTGAATTCGCCACAGCTGTATTGAAACCCACTGAATTTTTATGGGCGATGCTGAGAGCAGGCTGAGACATCCTAGGTCTAAGCAGCAGAAATGGAATTTGAAACAATTAAGGGTGATACTTTACTGTTACGTGAATGATTCAAATTGCTTATCAATATGAACCCTTGGAAGGGTTCAGGGTTGAATAGACTTGCCCGCGGACTTCTGTTGCTTTCTCTGGAGCTTTAAAAGAGACACTACGTGTTAGCATTGGAGTTTAGGCTGGTGTTTGGATATGCTTTAAAAAACTGAACACGTTCACTAATATGTTGGCTTTGTTTGCAACAGAATGCCTTATTTCTATTTATTATTTCACTCATTTATTATTTATATTACAGTAACAGCTAGAGGCCTCTTTCTGCTAGGTGTCACACAGATTCTTTGTAGGAGGAAAGTTTGTCTCTTAACACTCTGCCTGAGAGGTGGGAGTGTGTTCAAAGCAAGTAGCAAATCAGCTGCATAACTTGGAAAAGGACCCAGCCTTCTTGAGTCCTGACTTCTGGACTTAACCAGTGCCCCTCACAAGGAGCTATATGAAACAAAGCTATTGCACTTGCTTTGTGTGAAGTCCTTCATTTAAACTGGTGCTGAATGAGAGCCTTTAAATATATCAAACCATTAGCTCTCTGGTTGAGTGGAAGGAAGGTCTTCCTGTAATGTATTGCACATCTGAAGAGGCCTGCACTGCCTGAAGCCAGTGGCCTCTAAATTTTTCTGGAGCCTAAGCTGTTTTTTCATGTGCTTTCCACATGGCAGAAAATTAGAGCTCTTGCTTACCTTCTCCTCTTGCTACAACATATTGTCCACATTGCATGAGGTACCAGGGGAATCTTCCCCAGATGCGCAAGTTAAAAAATAAGGGTTTTGATGACCGCTTGTCTCCCTTGTCTCCGCGTTTAAAAGCAGTCAGTCAGAAAGGGACCAAACTCTTGGGGGATTCACATTTGCTTTCATTAGGATAATTAAAGAACAGAATAAGCAGAACAGACAGGCTTGCCCCTTTTAAGATGCAAATGAGGGCTTCTGTGAATGGTGTTTTGGAGTCAGTTTCCCTTCATGCTTATGCAAAGAAATAAAATACCAGTTTGAAAAATAATGGGATAGCCTGATTTAATGAGTTTTCTACTAGTGCTGGGACATAGGTGACTTCACCTGATTGTGTGTATTTTTTCCACATGGCCATTTTCATTGATTACGGCCTCTTAGACAGGAGGTTTGATTTTCAGTGCCAGCTTCTCATAAGGCCTTTGAGGAAAAGATTCTCCTTGGAGCCTTGGGCTGGCTCTTCTCTAGAGGCCAGCAGTGATCCAGGCAGCCCCTTCAAGACACGTGCTCCCTCTGGTCTCAGCTAATGACTGCTGGCCAGGTGCTATGGGACTTTGTATTTTCTGATATGGGCTGAGAGCTGGCATTGATGAGGGCAGCTCCTGCCAGTGAAAGCACACAGCAGTTGCTGGGGCGGGATGTGGCTTTCCCACAGGCAATGTGTTGGTATACGGTGACTGCAGTCATACAGGGAATATGCCACAGCACAGACTTGTGTGGAGGGAACAAGCTGCTTCCCTGGTTTTAGTAATCCATGGAAGTCAATGGAGCTGTATGCACCCTGGCCTGTAGAAACATTACCTGCTTCTCCCCCTGTGCCTCAGCAAAGATCAGGAGAGATTGCTGAGGTTCTCACCTTGCAAGGAGCAGGCACACCAGCATGGGGTCGTGCTGGGAAAAGCACAGAAGTAGTGGCTACAGTGGATCACAAAAGCATGAGACCTGGACCTCTTTTTTTTTTTTTCTTTTTTTTTTTTTTTTTTTAAGATACAGGACCTCTTTGGCTCTTCTTTTCAGCAGAGGATTGCAAAAACTCCTCTTGCACTACCTGCTTTCCAGTTTGAAAACGTGCCTTCCTAAAGCACGTACTTCAGCCTGAAGCAGATACGGTAATGGAGAGAGTTGTGGTTGTGTTTTTCAAGGGATTGTTTTTGACGTCTCCTTTTCTAGTCTAGATAGCGTTTTTGTCCTTTGCATGACAAAGCAGCAGCTTCTTACCTTTGCTAGCAGTCCAGCACATCTACACACTTATTTGTGCCGTTATTTCTGGCATCAGCCCTCTTTTTTTTTCCCTTCGTGATACAGTTAGGCCAAATAATCATCAAACAGATGCCTTTTCCTCAGGGATGTCACTGAACTCATTTCTGACAGACAAGGCTATTTTCTTATTATTTATTTATTCATTTTCTCTGAGGACATCTAGGCCCTTCAAAAACACCGCCTGGTTTTTTCTTCCAGTGCATGAAGCTGTGTGCACACACCAGTGCTATTCCGCACACGCGTGCGGTGTCTTTCTATCAGTTAGTCAGTTCTTGTTCAAGTGTTAGACTTGCTCTTCTCTGCTTGTTGTGGTGTCATTACACTTGCTTTGCCCGTGGGACAGATGCCAGAAGGCATGTGTGAGGAGGTGGCGATTCCAGGAAGACTACACAGAGTATAGCACCGAGCAAATAACAGAGTCATTGCAGGATGCTGGCCTTCACCCCTAGCTTTGTAAGCACTCAGGTAGTAAATATAAATGAATATTTCAAGGGTGTGTGTTTTCTTCAGGGATGTCTGTTTACTTCATCGTTGTTACAGGAAAGCCTGTTCCCTTAGGATCTGGAAAGCAAGAAGGATAATATCTTTTCCTTGTCTCTTGCCCCAGCTCCCTCTCCCCCTTCCACACTTTCCTCTTCCTTTTCTCTTGCTTCCTTCACCGAGTAGTAACAGTGCAATGACCCTTCCTAAGCAAGGGTCCCTTACACACGCATTAAGCATGTTACAAACCTCGGCAGCTGTCCTCTTCGCATAGGCACTTTGTCTGACTCTGGACTGTGTTTCTTTAACCCTTGTTGCTCACCTTGGTAGCTACCCTGCTCCTAGTACTTGATGGCAGCCTATTTAACAGGGAACAACGGCTGAGATCAGAGCTTGCAGGTCATCATCTGTCTTCTGATGCTGTTCTGTAGCAGCCTGCTTGTGTGTTTTCACTAGCTTCGCTTAGTTGCCTCAGACTGAAAACTTGCTCCACAGTTAACTTCATATCATTGGTACAAATTAAATAATGTAGCTGGACACATCACCTTCTTGTTGGCTGCTTTATTTTTATAAGGTAAGTTGCCTTGCAGTAGGAGCAAGCTGTTATTGGCTGAACTGCAAGTGCAAGATTATTACTGAATATATTATCTTAATTGCATCACACGGGTGTCATGTCCACTGCAAAGTACCGATGAGATAATCCTAAACCATACCAGCTGTCAGCAAGAGGAAAAGAGGTAGGTTAGGGATGCATTTAATTTTTGTACACTTGGCTATTTTGCATAAACAAGCCATTGCATCAGTATTAGTTTGAAGAACATGCAGATTAATTATTGTGCGCTTACTAGCAAAACTGTTTTTTTTAAAAAAAAGACTCTCTTATGGCATCCAGGATGTAACATGGCACACATATTTATTTATTTTTCTCAATGGGGAGCTTGCAGCTACTCCACCCATAGCCTCTTGCAGCAGGGAGCAGGCAAAGCCAGCAGCTGGAGGATGCTCTGGTCCCAGATGGATGAAGCACATATGCCACGGTACGAAAGCTGTGTCGCTAGGGAAGTGATCAAAGCTCTGCTATTTATAACTATTGCATTCACAGTCTCCTTCTGCCTTAGAACCAGGAGCACAGCTCTTCCCTGTCCCAGCTGCTTCCAGGAGAAGGTGCTATCAGGAACGGTAGAAAATCTAGTCGCCTTCCAGTGTCTTCCAGTTTTCAGCATGTGCAGTGTCAGCAAGCGCACAGCAGTTCTTCTCTCGAACGGGATCTGGCAAAATAAATGAGCTGAAACTCTGCAAGGGGATTATTCATCATAGCAGAAGCTTGAGCTGCCGCAGTGTTTGTCATCTGTAGTGCCTTTGTTATCAATTCCATCACCAAAACCAGCGCACCTTGTCATGTGGTAGAAGTCAAACCACTGGGCAGGGGCCTTTCCCTTCTGCTTTTGCAGCTAAGAGGAAAGGTAGAGGCAAATGAAAACAGTTCACACTTGCACATCACGTTTGGGACCAAGACACTGCGGCTTACAGGCGGGGGTATTTTTTTCTCCAGTATTTGTTTTAACTGTAGGGGGTGAGGTTTTTTTCCCATCACTTTGCTTCAGTTGGCCAATGAGAGTTTGGGGGTTTTTTCACACGCCCCACCCCTTTGTTTACCCCTTCCTCTGCAACAAGGGAACTGTTGCACTGATCTTTTGGGGAACGTGAGAAAGAGTTTAGTGAAAAGGAGGAGAGAAAGATGAGAGAGCTAGAAATTAAAGGAGGACAGGCTGAATGACAGATAACCTGTCTGCCTTTCCTGCATATTTCCTCTACAACTCTTTCCAGTCATGCTCGCGCACTCTCTCACTCAGTCACGCAAAAACATACACAAACTGTCATCTAAACTCTTTGATATTCCCACCCCCACCCTTTTCTCCTCTTTCTTCTTCTTTTCCTCATACTCATTAATTTCCTCTGCATGTATTCAAGGGGAGATATAAAAATCCTTGAGATTCAGTACAGCATGGGAAGGTAGAAGCCAGCAGTAATATGAGAAAGTTGGTGCGGAGGAGCAGAGGAAATTCGGATAACATGCCAAACACTGAGAGCACCATTATTTCTGGAGCCTACTGAGGGTAAGTGCATGTCTTTGAAGAGGAACAGCTCTACGGCTGCTCGTCCTCATAGCAACTCTCCCCTCTGCTCCTCTACAACTCTAGATTATTTCCATGGGATCAGTATTTTGGACACTGTCCTGCCCCAAGAAAAGCCCTGGAGGTGGTCACCTTTGTTTTAGGAGGTCACCATGGACACAAAGGAAGGAGACTTGACAGCATTGCAGAAGAGGGGACACTTGAAGTGGCCTATAATTTTGGATGCCTTGTTCTCTGCTCAGTGTTTGAGACTGGCAAGACTTGGATTTTCAGAATTCGCTGTTCAGGACACCTCAGGCTGTCCTTCCAAAGGTGACCTCATCTCTTACAACATTGCTTCTTTTCCAGCACACACACATGAATAGACTTATTCAGAGAGTAGCTTCTGTAGAGACAGTTGTCTTTTTTTGTGGCTTTGGTAGCCCGATCTTGTCTGCCTCTAGCTCCCTCCTCCTTTCCAGTTGCTGTTTTGAAGGCTCAAGAAAACCAGAGCCAAAAAATTGCAAAAGGGATGTGCACACAGACGTTTTTATCGTCACGTCCAAGGAAGGCCTGTCCTTTGTCCCCTTTTCCCAAATAACCAAAATTCATCAGATAACCTCTTAAGACCAAGCCCAAGGCAAAATTAATCTCAAAAGGAAGTAGCAATTGCTGTTGCTCAGGCAGCAAGGAGAATGTAAAATCTATATCGGCTTATTATAAGCACAGGCTTTGCCTTGCTCATCTCTAATGATGACAAGTAGCAATTATTTTTACTACATGCACACATGGACACACATGGGTAAAATGCAGGCTGTTTTAAAGGCAGAGGCTTCCTGGGGTGGGTGATTCTTCCATTGCCAAGGGCGGGTGAATCCTCTTGCTTGAGCAATGTCCTGTCTCAGTGTTTGAATCAAGTCCTCTAATTTATCTGTTTCCCTCTGAATTTTACTATCTATTCTGTTTCCTTCCGAGGGATGAACTTGGAGTATGGAGGTAAGACAAGCAAGTACTGTGGACCCAATAGCTGCAGTTCTGATGTACAGACACAGGTTTTTAAAAATCAGTGAGATAATAGCATCCAATTGGTCCCTAAAAAGAAGGATGCTGCAGGCAGAGGTTTTCTTCTGGGCAGGCTGGAAGGCTCCTAATTACTAGAAATCAAGAGAAGAGTCAGTCAGGCGTGAGATAGAAACCTCACAGTAGGGAGACGGCTCAGCGTGAAATGCCTGGTGAGCAGACAAAGTTTCTCAGCCCTTCATAAACGTGGAAAATTATTATTGTCAAACTTTCTCCTTCTCCCTCTCTTGCTGCCCTATGGAAATAAAAAAAACAGCCTCTGCCTCTCCCCTTCAGTCACTCAGGGCCCTACAGGCAGGCAGAGCACCCTCTGTCTGCTTCTGCTGCAGGGCTTTATGCTGGCACCCAGCCGACCTCCTGCGGTAGCCTGGGATGGGGTTGAGTTGGCAGAGGAGGCTCAGTGCCTTTCTGATTCCTTACCTTATGCTTCTCACTTCAGGCTTACCCTTCCTCCTTCCCCCTCTCCCCCCGATACACATCTGTGATCAATCCGGCCGCATAAGTTGATTATGTAGTGACCTGCTTTGGGCTGTTTCATAACCTGGAGGGCTTTGGTTAACTGGGAGAATCTGGTGTCAGGTGAAACCAGGACACTTCGTACTTGCCCTGCGATAGCTGATGCCTTGGGAGCACAAATTGAAGGGGAGGCGAAGCGAATTAACACTCTGATAGGATTGGGGAGGAACAGTCAGCTACTGCCTTGACAGATCTGCCTTGTCATTGGGTTTTTCTGTCCCCATTTGTCACTGTGAAGATTTCCTCTGTTCTGTAGTTTCTCCCCTGTGGTTCAAACACAGGCTTAGGAACCAGTCACTCTGTTTTGCCTAGATCCCTTAGAATTTCTTAGAGTCACTGATTTATTCAGGCCAAAACAGACTTGCGTGATCATGGTGTGTCACTCACACAGGAGCTGTTGTGCCTCTTTCGTGTGCCTGGCTTGGAGCGCTGTGTTTCTGCCTGTTGTCTCAACTCAAAGTGTGATGCTTCTTCCCTTCTTTCGTTATGCAGTACTGTTGGTCACCTAGTGAGATCAATGTCTCATGGAAGTGGAGAGGGGCCGGTAAGGAAAGCAAGAAGGTTTCTAGGAAGTCTGATCAAAGCTTTTCATGACTGCGGTGTCACTTCAGGCCTTTTTCTCTCATCCCCTCCCGGCAGCTCTATGTGCGGCTGATGATCTTCCGCTCAGTCGTTGACAGAAACTGTTAGTGCAGCTTCCTGTGAGCATATGTCACTCTGTCCTTTGGCTGGGCAAATAACACCTCGCAATTGTGGCTACAGCCGTTGTACTGTTAGGCCTGTACATCCGTAGAGCGGGGGTGGACCTGACACCTTTTGCTTGCAGTCGTGTTGAGGACAGCCCTGTCTTCCTGAGTTCCTTTGGAATTTGACTTTTGACTTGGATTCTCCCTGTTTCTTGCCTTTCCATGGGCAGCAGCCCACTTCACGGGAAGGAACAGCCAGTTTGGGCTAGTGCAGGAAGAAAGCAAAATATGCCCCTTGCTGCTTTGGGAAGCTTTGAGCAAGGGAGGAGGGAGACAGGTATAATAAGCCCAGCAAGTGCTCGCTCAGTCTTCCCATGAACAGTGACTCGGCCTTAGCTCACCCTGCAAACTCTGATCACATCTCCAGAACGTGCATGGAAAGCAGCGCTGAGGCGGGAACGTGTAGATCTGGGCTTACGGAATTAACAAATGGATGTTTTGGCTACAAACGCTACAAGATGCAGTGAAAGTCCCTGCGGCTGCAGCTCAGATGACTTTGCATCTGTACAGTATGAACAGCTCTATCACTAGCACTTAGCTTGCAGGCTGTTTTTTTAACTCCTCTGCTCCAGAGAAATGGAATTCCTCTAATTCCTATTTTACAGATGAGATGAGGAATGGGCAGGTGAAAGAGTTAGCAGCTTCGCCAGAAGTGCAGCATTTACCCTGGGATCTGCAATATGTTCGCACAATGATTGGACAGTTAATATTCTGGATGATAAAATCAAGTTGTCTTTCACTGGTGGGATAGTGAGCTGTGAGGGTCTGGGCTGGCACGCTTCCTGGGGAAGTGAGGCACCTGATTATTTTCCAGTAATCTTGAATTAACACTGTTGCTGCCACGACTCGCTGTCCACTGAGGTGTGCACTGTCATTTGAGGTTACTCCAAAGAGGATATCCCTGTAACAGTCTTGTTTGGATATTATAAGGCATAAGCATGTTAATGTAGAATAAACTTGTTCTTTACTGTATACAGCATTCATTGCCCCAGGAGGTCATTGAGTCAATTATTGTAAAAGGATTTCAAAAAGGCCCTGGATAATTTTACGACCATTTGTAATTATGTGTTAAGATAGGGGTAATCAAATCTTATGCTTTGTGGTAGATGATAACCACAGGGACCGTGAAATGGCTCATTTTCTCCCTCATGCACCAATTGACCATTAGGGTGGAGTTTTCACTTTCCATTGGATGACTTAAAATTAATTGCTTCTGAGCACAGAAGACTGAAGGCCTTTAACCTTCTGATCTCATCTGGCAGGTTGAAAGCTGCTAGACTTTAGCTTGCTTCCTTTGTGCCTTGTTTCTGGGAAAGGTTAGGGGCCATGGATCCGGTAGAAACCAGGAGCTGGCCTGGGGTGGTGGGAGCGGTACCAGCTCTCCTCTTCTCTGACAGGTGAAGCTCACGGGTGAACCTCTGCTCGCTGGGGCTGCAGAGGGTGGACAATGGGATGACATCTCAGACACTGCGTCGCATGTGTTTTCTGGCCACAAGGGCACAACTGGGGCAGTTGCTGCATTGCCTGGCCTCTGGGCAGCATCTGTATAAGCAGTGTCTTGTGACGAATTGGTGCATTGGATTTTGGATGACAGAGGACTCCTGTCATTTCTTCCAGACTTCAGCTCTAGTGCTCATGTTGCCTCACCTTTAAGATATGCGTTGGACAGGGTAAGCCAGGCCAAGGGAAGTTGAGAAGGGGAGGTAATATAAGGAATTTTTTGTTCTGTGGCTCTGCTGTGCTTGGCTCCATCCTGATCCATGCCTCTCAGCTCCATTTGTTTCACAACATGGTGAAAATGGATGAAATGTTTCACTGAATACTGAATTGTGGCCTTGGAGGCAGTAGTCCGCATAGGTCCCTCAAACCACCTGCAGCTATGAAGAAAGTGATGTTCTTGCCAGCAGTCGCTCTGGCTTACACAGTTCCTTGTGCAGTTTACTCATCAACTTTTTGTGTAAAACTCTAATTTTAGCTGCACCCACTTTCAGTCACTGATAGACAAACTGTTTTCCTTCCCTGATCTTTTGAATCTCTTTGCTTGCAGGTAGCCAGAGACCAAAACGCAAGGTGTCTCAGATACAGCATGGGTGAATAAAATAAAGCCAGTCAGAGGTTTTATCTAAACCCTCTGATTTAAGTTCTCTGCATCTGAAAGATACTGTGGCTATGCAGCTACTTGGGGAATCTGCCACTTCTGAGGATAGATGTGGTGGTGGCGTGCACACAGCAATGTTAACCAGTATTCTGGGACAACAAATAAAGGGAAAAAACCCTCTATCAAGTAAAGGAAGATGGAAATGGTATTCTTGCAGTCTTATCTAAGCTAGAAGACCGCAAATGTCTGTGCAGCCATATGTGAAAATCTCTTCAATGCCTCTTGCTTCAGTCAGTAACACTCTGAACTGGCAAATCCAACGCGCTGAGATGCTGTTTTGTAGTGTTACACTGCCCATCTCTTACCGATGGGAATCCTAAATACTTGATGGAGAGAAATGAGATCAAAAGGAGGAAAAACTGCAGGATGGTTGGCAAAGGAGAATAAGAGATGCTGTCAGGAGAGGAACTGAACTGAGAAGGGGAATAAATGAGGCAGATAGATGCAAGAAGGCTGTTCAAAAGGCAGGACACACAGAGGAGAGGCTTTCAGAGCAACAGCAATGAAAGGGCTACCATGCAAGACGGTGCACAGTGAGGAGGGCAGGGGTTGGATAATGGAAGAGCTCTGTCTGTTTAGGTTTATGTCTTGACATCCATCAGAACCCTCCCTTCACAACTGAGGTTCCCATCGCCCCCCCTCCCCCTACCTTGCATTGTATCATGCTGCTTCCTTCCAATTCCTCAGCCTTCACGGCCTGGCAGAGAAACTATTGATAATTCTCCCCAGATGTCATAGGCTAGTCCAGATGAGGATTAGAGGATCCCATGATGTTTCAAGATGGGTTTTTTCTGCACCTATAGTAAGAGGCACTTTAGTTTTCCTAGGAAACACTTCATCCTCCCCTTGCCTCAGCTCAGTCGGCTTGGTGGCTCTTCAGTCAATGTGCGTGTCATGATGGTCGATGTTCTCCCACAAATTGGGCATAGGAGGCCTCAGGTCACAGGGCTGTATGTTTTACTGAGCTTGCTCTTCTCATTATCTGCTGTAACTTTAACATCACGGGACAGAAACTGTCAAAACTGTTTCTCTAATATGCCTGTAACTGCAGGAATTTGTAAATAGAGAGCCAGAGCAGCGAAGCACTGATTGGAGCTCACAGCAGAGTTTACTAACAACCACTAATTGCCAGCTCTGTTTGGATGAATTGTAAATGACCAAGATAATGCAAATTAGGAAGGCACTCTCTTGGCAGAATTTTAGCAGCTTCTGGGAGCTGGGGAAGTCATGCAGCTCCCTCTGCTCCTGGGATCAGAGTCCAATTTGTCATGGCTTCTGCAATGCTTCCTTAGCCTGGGAGTGAGTTAGTGGAGCCCAATTGGATCACAGGCTGCCTTCCAGGGGATTGTTGCTAGTTTATGCTATGCGGTGTTGGGGCATCTATTTTTTTTTTTTCTTTTCTTCCCCAGTCTACTATACCTATCTGTTAGTGTGCATTTTAAAAAGAAAAAAAAAAAAAGGAAAACAAAAAAATAAGCTTATGATAAATGTCAACACTGACAATGATAAGGTTTGAAAGTACTTTATTAAAAGCTACATTTCTACTTTTATGTGCTGTTTTTCTTTAACCATGCTCATTTTGCATTGGAAAACTCTCTGCATGAGGGAGTACAGGTAGAAGATATGGGATCAGCTGTGGAAGGGATTCCAGAGATACCTTTGTCCTTCCCCCCGCACCCTGCCCCTGCTCATTCTGCATATTTTTTGGAGCACCCTGATAAATCTGTGAGTGCAAATGGAGTTGGGTATGTGCCTTGGGGGAGGAAGGAGGGCAAACCCATCTCCTTCTGTCTACCCCCTTCCAGGTTTGCTAAGTGTGCCTTGGTGGAGAGCCCCAGCCCTGTGTGTATGTGCTTAGGGCAGCGTGGGAACTGTAAACTTCAACAGGCTGTGTTGGAGAGTAAGGCAGATGCAGATCCTTCAGCTTTTGCAAATGCAGTTTTTACCTGCTTTTTCCTACAGCTTACAGCCGTGTCCTTTGGGGAGCATGAGGGGTGGTCTGCACTGGATGGGGAGTGAGCAGAAGCCCAAGTTAGGGGCTGCTGGGTCACTGCTCGAGCAGGGTGAACTTTGACATCATGTGTATAACAGCACAGCCTCAGCAGGAGACCATGCAGAGCAATGTGAATGAGCTCTGAACTTCCCATTTAGGAAGCGATCCAGGTCTCTCAGAAAGCTTTGGCACTGCCAAAGGGTGGTTACTGTCAGGTGTTTGTGGGGGTAATGGATACTGGTGAGCCTGACAAATGTCCAGTTGGAAATGGTCACAAACAGATTGAAATCTGCCCATATGTTTCTCTTGATTTGAAACTCGCTGGGCAATGTCTTCTACATAAGTCTTGGTCCAATAACAAACAATTTGTTACAAGGCTATGAAAACGGCTCGAGGCCTCAGGGTGCCTTTCATGCCATCCCACTCAGGCAATAAAATCAGAGGAGCAAACTGCCAGAGCAGCTCCCTGTGGGCTCTGGAATTTGCTTTCTGTTGCTTGTCCTCTGGTAATCCATGTTTCCAGGAATTAACTTGTGAAGAGTTTGCTCACCAGTATATTTATGGAAAGCAGACACATCAGGGGCATGAGCACAGCCGGTTTTAAAACTTAGTTATTTATGGAAAGTGTTTGTTGGGTTGTTTGTTTGTTGGGTTGTTTGTTTGTTGGGTTGTTTGTTTGTTGGGTTGTTTGTTTGTTGGGTTGTTTGTTTTTTTTAATGTGGGAGTGTGTGTGTGTGTAGGATTACAGTGTTCATAGTAGCTAGTACGAGCACACTTGTAAGACCTGCAGGGAGTGAGAATCCTGAGACAGGTGGTGTAACTCTTTTTTGAATTTAGCTTGTTCAGAGTTAAGGCTTGACAGAAAATGAGGAAAGCCTGGAGCTGTGACAGTAGAGGAAGGTGCAGTGGAAGGGCTTTGACTTTGGCAGCGGAGAAGATGGGGTGCCTGTAGTGAAAGAATCCAGAGGCTCAAACCCTCTGTGTCTCCACTTCCTCTCACTCTCTAAGTGCTGCACTTAGATTAAGCAATCCCCATTCACAATGAAAGCCAGTGTACTTTATTTAATAACTGTGTCGCAGGGCTCCTCTGGGAGCTGGAGTGCCAGAATTGGTTGGCTTTTTAATGGGGCCCGTCAGGGGAATTGGCTACAGATGGGGAAATGAGACATGTTCACTCATCTCTGGTTTTAACCTCCCAACGCTGGAGTAGAGGGTGGGTTTTGTTAAGTGCACTTTGTGGCTCTTTCTCCTCTGTAACAGCCAACTACTTAATGCAAAATGCTGCTTCTCAGCTTTAACTCAGCAAGGCAAAAGTGCTGTGTTACAAAAGCGCCGTGGGAGGGGAGAGAACAGGGAGGGAAGCACGCATGTTTATTTGCTCCCATTACGACACTGCTGCTGTGAACACAGATCGAAGCTTTCCTTCCAAAAGGCCCCTTGGCACAGGTTATTTGCACATAAATGGCCGCAGGTGATTTATTTATTCGGCCCAGCTGGGTTCTGTGAAAGAAACTGTGGGCTATACCTGCCAATAGGCTAACACTCCTCCCTGCAGCGCTTGGAGAGCATGTGGAATTTGCTCTGCTGTAGGAGGCCAGAGACTCAAAGACGATGGCTGAACCTTTCAAGGGTCTGGGATAATTTTATAGATGTCTCAGCCTTCTTGTTTACTTGTTTGTTTTGCTCTATGACTGTGGCGCAAACTAGCGTACAGGGACTTGTGTGCAGTGTTACGAGGAAAAAGATGATTCTTAGGGAAAGAGTCGGGAAAGACAGGCTTGTGCTGCATAACCAGGCTAGTGTGCTGTTGCAGGGAAAGAGTCGATGTGTGAGGGAGCAGCAGACATGGACTGCTGGGGATTGTTCACTGAATAGAAGTGGCAATTCAGTAACTTGCCATGTGGCCATAGAAAAGCTATTCCTTATCATAAGGTGTTCTAAACCTATATCAGAATTAGCTATATAAATGACTCGATGACTGAGTGGTGTTCTTTGAACACCACTCAATACTGATTTTGTGTCCTTTAGGGCTGTTAGTGTCCACGATTCTATAGCCAGACATTATGGTATGTGTACTTTTGTAACTCATTAGGAGAGCGAAATTCGGAACTTCCTAAATACAGGGTAATGTATTTATCTTAAATACAGTGTATTTATCACTGCTGACTTCTGGGGTGAAAAGGACTTTCTGCATAGACTACCTGGATCCTGGAAGTTGGATACCTGGGAATATGCAGTAGAGTCGCCGCGAGAGGAGTATGGTCGGGGGGATTGTAGGGATCGGGTGGGTATATACTTCAGTGAGGTGAACTAAGGATGCACTGGAGAGGAATTTGTTTTAGAAACTACCGTGTAAAAATTGGGGTCCTCAGAGCCATCGGTAGAGAAAGCAGTCTGAAAATCTCTCACATCTAACTTCAAAGGTGCCTGAAGACTTTCAAGTGCAAATGTTTAGAAGCTCAAACATCAACTGAGAGCAAAGGGGATGGCTTGTTTCGCCCCCCCCCCCTTTTTTTTTCCCCTAAGGGGAATTATTCACTCTGATAGTTCCGTAGAGGTTTTCCACAAGGGGAACCTGTTTCCATTAGACAGTTTATTTGCCTGAAAGGCCAAAAAGCCCAAGCCCTACAGCACTGGAACCCCAAAGCAGTTCTGTCTTTAGACATCTTCTTCAGTGAAAACCTTATTTGTTCCTCCCTAGCCTGATCCACTGCCTCTGGGCTGTGACTCTTGTCATTCCTTAAGATGAGGGAGGCTCTCCTTTCCGCTTCTTCCTCCCCCTCATATTTGGATTTGACTAAAATTTGACATCCACTCATCAAACAAGAAAGGAGCTGAAAAGAAGGTAGACTAAATGTTTAGGCAGGTGTCATCACTGCCCATCTGCTGTAAGGGTGTGCATAGACTTTGATAGAGAGGTGGGGAGGGTATGGTGGTTAGGAAGTGAACTGAGATTTGGAAGACCTGGGTTCATACACTCTTGGTTAGTTCTCAGATGAATCCTTTTACTCTTTTGGTACTTCAGCAAAATGAAGACTGTAACACTCTCTTAAATCAGATAAGGTGTTGCAAGCATGTACATGTTATTGAGTCTAAGATTCTGGGATCTGTGTAAGTGCATTAGAGTTTGAACCATTAAAATGAGCCTGGCTGAAGGGTGTGGAAGGTAGCTGGTGATTAAGTTCTGGTCTGGATTCACACTCTACAAACCTTGCACATAAGAAGTTGAAATGAGTCTGCTGGAACTTGACGTCCAATTCCTTCCTGTCTCTAAAGAAGCAGAAAATATCTAGAATGTATACTTAAGAAGTCAGCATATGTCAGTTTTTAAGAGGGCTGAGGTTATTTAATCTTTGTATCCTACATCTATAGGAATCAAGGCTTTTTTCAATGCCATTAGAGGAAACAGGACAATTTCCCAAGCCTTTCACCTTCCCCCCGCTTTCTTTTTATTATAAAACCCCATCTACTTAGGGTTAGCTCTATTGTAAAGTTTTCCTTTTTAACAAATACAATACCACAAAAATTCCATGTGAAATGCTTCTCTCACATTACTGAATAATAACTCTAAATGTAGAAACTGGAGTTCTCACTGGAAAAAGTTCTAATTTTTGTTGTTGTTGTTGTTCTCCTTTGTTTTATCCCTATTTCTACCCTTGGAAATGGAAATGTCCTCATGTAAAGTATAACAGCTTCAACTTTCTTGAGATGATGGAGGAAATCTTATTTATATCAATTTAAAAGTCTTGGACGGAGGACTAAAATGCGTATAACGTCCAGCTATTTGTTAAGTGACCATGCTTTTGAACAATCTCATTCCTCAGCAGTTAAGGAGAGAGGGTAGGAGTGATGGTCTCGCATACAGAATATGGAAAGTTTTAGAGCACAGGAAAGGAATTGGGATCTCAGTGGGCTAATGACTGTCCAAGAAAGCTGGAGTCAAGCCTGTTGTGGAGGATTGAAAAAGACCCAACTATCCCGATTTTTGTTCATGCAATGACAGCTTATTAATGTTCTTAAATATATATTCATCAGATACTCTCTGAAGCCATCCTCTTGTTCTCACTGTAAGAATACCACGTTTGTGGGAGTACCTTGGCTAGTCTAGCACTCAAGAGCAGCATTTGGCTCCATGGTCTTGGAGGCTTCCTAGGAATACTTGGGTAAGCCTCTAAGGAGGTTGCAGATGTAGAATCCCTTTAAACATTGTGTGTTGTCCCTTAGAGTTCTTGGCCATTTCTTAGATTGCAAAGCCATCTACGTCCCTAAGACAGATCTGCTCTTTACCCCTTTTTTCAAAGCGGAAGGGAGCAGAGTAGAGGATGACAGAAAGACTGTTTTGTTTGCCCTCTACTCCTTCCACTTGCTGAGTAGCTAGGAGACTGATTATTCTTCAGGAGGTGGGTTTGATTTAAATCCTTGCTGCTAATTGAGCAAAGGAGGGATTTGAATCTGGGTCTATTCCGTCCCAGATTATGACTTTGAGTGCTGCTATGTTGGAGAGAGGGTTCTCCTTACCTCCTTTGCTGAGGAAGAAAGAAGGGATGTATTAAGACGCTAGAAACACACTGTCTGTGTAAGACCCAGAAAATGAGGCAGAGAGAAGGGAGTGTTTTGCATGCAAATTCAGACAGAGTATGGCTGTGAAGGAAGTTCTGAACATCTGCCAGTTTTAAATGGTTATACATGTACTTAATTGCAGAAATATAGGTGCCTCAATAATGTATGAGCATAAGGATTACCAATAGAATTACCTTAGGTGCCGACTGGGTTTGGAGCAGAAGCCAGGTGGAGTTTTTATGAGCGCAAATAGCACCTACATGTTTGAGGTCTGTTTAGGGATCTAGTAATTAGCTCTCCAGTAATGATTGCTTAGCTCTGCCCTGCCTGCCAGAGATGTCATAAGGATCAGTACACAATTGCTGGGACACCAGAAGCTGAAGGTGCTTGTGAGTACCTACAAAAATGAGATCAGGTTGACTCCTCAGGGGTGTCTGCAGAGGTGAGACTGCAACTTCATTTTTATGAAGGAATACAGAGCGGAAATCCTGTTAGTTCCTTGCAGTAGGTTTTTGTTGGCATGAATAGCGCGTTTGAATTCACGTGATGAAAAGGAGAATGTTGGTCGTGGCATGGCTGGAGGTAACAGAGTAGGATTTTGACCCTCGAGCATGTTCTGCAGTCCCAGATGAAGAAATAGGGTTCTTCTGTTAGGACACACGTGAGGCAGCACGAAACTAGAAATACCGCTGGGAGAAGCGCAACGGGCGAAGCTGTAACCTGGCAGCTTTGCAAGATTCTCTTAGCCTTTGCATTTCACTCAAGCCTGAAAACCTGTAAAGGTCAAGGCAAATTCTGTACTTCCCCAGAATTACAGGGAAGGCTGTGTTCCTGGTGTCTTGGGGATTTTACACTTTTTTGTTTACTTCTCTTCCTCTTCTTGTTTGTGCACACATGGGGTTTTTTGCAGATTATTAGGAATCAAGGAGGGGGGAAAAGTTTTAGTGTTAGGAAAAAATAGCTAGTACCCCTCACCCGTGCATGGCTTGCACATATACTTCCTGCATTTGACAGCAAAATCAATTAATCATTAGGAATCTCCTCCTGGTATCAGCACAGAAAGGTTTCTACTCTGCAGAAGGCAAAAAAGCATACAAAAAAAAAGGCAAAAAGTAAAACCGTTTTCCCTCTAATTTTTGTCTGTCTCCTGTTGCCCTTTCCCTTCACATAGCCACATGCTCGCACCTGCAGGTGTTGACACAGCAGTCTAGCTAGCCGGAGCTGCCAGTCAGTGCAAACATCCTGGGACGGCAGTAAATATCACTCTGAGGAATAAATGCCCCCCGTCAGTCCCCCTTGGGAGGAATGTATTTTATGGGCCTCCTCTCTCTGCCCCTTGCTCTTTGTTCTCTGTTGAGAGAGAGTGTGTCCGTGGGGCTCCCCTCTCATTTCCTAAGAGACATGAGTGCCCCTTCTTGCCCCCTGCTTCCTGCTGGGAAGGAGAGCTTGCAGAAAGCACTCTCTGAAGATTTGACCAAGATGTCTTCTCTGTTGATGGAGAGTGTTAGTTCCTTCTTTGTCTTCTGGGATACTTGTCCTCTGTGCCCATATTTGCTTCTGATTTAATGCACTGCTGAGAATGAGCTGTATTCCCAGGCTGCTGCATGGAAAGAAGGGCAAATATGTCATCTCTGCTAGCTGAAATCTTGAAGGTGAGAGAAAGGATCAGGCATAAAGCAGGAAGCACTCTACTTGAAGGTGACCTGGTGGTCGTGGGATTATCATTTGTTTGCAGAGAAACCCTGTGGATATGTGTGTATACTGTTCAACAGAGACCAATGCCACTGCAGAACAAAAAATGACATTCATGGTACTTCCATTCGAGACATCTCTAGTACAGCTCCAGCACAGGTTGATTTTAGTCGAATGTAATTACCCATAGCTGGCCCCCCAGCATTTCCTGCTGGATGTGTGCATGGTCTGGCACTTCTTCCTGCTGTAGTGAGGGCCCATTTCGTGCAACCTCCCTTCTTTTAAGGAGTACCAGCAAATGGCTCCCTCCCTGACAGTCCTCAGCAGGCACCAAGCAAACAGGTTCTAGGTTGTGTGTCTCTTCTTAGATGAATGCAAAATCTAGGAGAGGGACAACGTTGAGATTAAATCCGAAAAGTTTATGTCACAAAGGTGACTTGAGGCTTTGCATCAACGCAGAGAGGCCTCCCTCTGCTCTGTAGGCAAAATTCAAATCCACAGTGGTTCTTCCCACTTAATCCCCACCCAACGCCGCCATCACTGACTCTTCAGCCCAAGTAATAGGGGCCAGGACCCTTTTCCTATTTACGCAGCCAGTTAGGAGCATGCATTTCTGCATACCACCCTAGGAGACAACATTGTCCATTGGGATAAAAGACAAAAGAAACCACAGCTAGTCTCCTTTTTTCCCCCCTTGCCTAAACTCACTCTCTGTGTCCTTAGTGCTGTAACAGCCATTTGGTCACTAAAATGTTTAAATAAAAATTCCAGTAAGTCCTCATCTTTGGAAGACTTTTTAAGTTCAAGACCCCAGTTAAAAAAAAAAAAATAAAAATTAAGGAGACATGCTGACAGGAGCATTAAAATTCTGTGGCAATAACTGCAGTATGTTTGAATTGGAAATTATTTGCTTTCTCTAATCCTCAAAATAAGCCAAATAAACCCAAACCGCCTCACTGCAAAGGTGACTCTCGCTTTTTCATCTGTTGGAGTTGGCTGTGATGATCCTGAATATTTTTCCGTGACTGAAAGGAAATAAAATCCAGCCTTCTGTGACTGCAGCTCTGAAAGGGTTTGGTTTGTTCCAGCAGGTGCAGTGGCTTTAGTAGCTGTGTAAGGAAAAGACTCTGTGGCTGAAAATGCAACAGGAAATTAAGAAAGATGGAAGCACAAGTCTGCTTCTGACTTGGTGAGGGATATTAGTCAAGTTACGAAAACTTGTATTTTTCCCCTCTATTCCAGCCTGACTGGCAGGTATGCTGCGCAAATAGGCTCATTGGTACAGATTTTCCACTCTGGCCAGAGTCTGCAGCTAAGGATGGTGTTAACAAAGAAGCTAGTGGTTGGCTCCTTTGCTTAGGAGTCAATTGTACGCTAACCTCCATGTATTATTTAAAAGCAGCCTGAGGGAATACTAGCCCATGAGTTCCTTTAAACTCTACCATCTGGCCAGGACCCCAGGGCCCCGGTGACAAACGAGCTGAGCCAAAGAGCGGTAGCATTCCAGCTGCACCCTGTCTCACCTCCCGCACCGCACTTACCGTGCAGGCCGCAGAGGGAATCCACTGACATCGGATTCAACTCTGCACCAGCTGGAAGCATCCCTGCAATGACGGTCTCCTCCATCTGAAGACATTTGGCAAGTCAATGCCCTGCCAGAATGGCCTATTCTTTTCAATAAGAGCTTTAGATAGAGATACGAGAGTATGGATATTATTTCAGATTAATTTTTCAAGTCAACGCCACAATGAAAATACTGGGTTTTGTTCTTATGCTAGTTTCTGTTTTGTTTTTTAAATAATACTGTCTCCTGAGAAACCATCTCCGTTTGAATTTCAGAGAAGTCCAAAATGTACATTTTTATAACTCAGTAAAGAAAGTGCTTGATCTCTGTTCTGCTTGGTCCTCCGCAGAACTATGCGCTCTGATTTAATACTAGAGTTGTCTGTCACTGACAATGGATGACTCTACCTAACAGAACTGTTGACGCACAAAAGTTATTTCCATCACATCTACAAGCTTAAAGAATGTGTTTTGCAGATGCAATTAATTTGAAACAAACCCTGTGTATCCTGTAGAAAAATTAGGACACAGCAAATCCAGGCGAAAAAGAATGGCAGCTAAGCCTCTTCCCCTGTCAGAAATGCACGCAGAGCAGAGTCGTTCAGAAGCAGACACTGGGACTACTCCACCCCCAGAATTGCTGAGCCTGTTAAAAAATACAGGGGTGTGACCTTTGCTGGGTGGAATCATGTTGGGTCATTGCACCTCAAATCCCCAATCTAGTGAACAGCTACAGTAAATGATATTACCAGGGCCTTTGGCTATAATACCCTCTTAAAAGGTATCCAAAATGTGTGTGAAGTTGGAGGAGAGTATCCTGATGCCAGCCACCCTGTTAATCACCTGGACCAGTGCTGGGAGGAGGAAAGAAGGGAGGTGAGCTTTCCTGCTACATCAGGACTGAACTAGGCACCATTCCCTCCACTCCAATTTTGGCTTATCTGATGTACATCGCTTGACACCTGAACCTCGGTGCAGAACAGAAAGAATGTCTGATGTGCTTTCTGTAGTCTGTGCCCTGTAGGAGAGCAAAACTGATGTGATTGCCTGGCCTTTCGTAGCATCGTGTATCAGTATGTTTGTATTATCACTACAGGAAGGAGAGCAGGTGGGTGCCAAGACCCCTGTGTGCTAGGCAGCATGCAGGCACAGTAGAAGGAAGATGGCCCACTATCTTGCAGAACTTCAGGGCTGTTCAGCTGTTAAAATCTATTGCACTAATTTTTTTTTTTCTTTAATATCTTTTTCTTTCTCTCTGGGAAGGGACAGAAGCCTGATCTGATCTATGGCTTGGTCTTCATAAAGGTCAGCGAGTGTTCAGGCCTGACCAGTTTGAATGTTAGAAGTGATGCCTGACTGTTTTCATTACTTGTGTCTTGCGCTACTGGGAAACTGGATATAGGAGCGTGTTGGGGCTTAACGTGTGAGGATACCTGCCAGCAAGTTCAGGCAGTGGCAAGGCAAATAATAGGATTTATTGAATACCTACTTACCATCTAGTCAACAAACTTGCCAGGCAGCATGCAGCATCCAAATAGATGTGCGGGAGCTTTGGACCTCCAGCACTTGGACAAGCAGGAAAGCCTTATTAGATGTTAGTAAGAACAGGCACCATATTATCCCTTGAGATCCAGCCATCAGCGTGCAGCACATGCACAATGGCAGAACAGTCACACAGTGTCTGTAATGCTTCGTGACAAGAGAACATCAAAGGTTTCCATACCAATGCACTTACCATCAGGTTTCTTTATTCATGCTCCCACCTATCTTGGCTTCTGCCCAGAGCTGCAGTGGGAGGACACCGTCAATTATTTTATTTGTGCTCTGTCCGCAATCTGAAACTCTGCCCATTATTCTAGGGAAGACAGCTGGTTTTGTTGAAATGAATGGCTGAAAACAAGTTAACAATACCAACACTTAAATTGACATAATTAGGCTTCAGAGTCAATACCCACAGAGACCTGTGAGAGGAGCTGGTATTTATCATAGCTGTTGTTTCAGTTCTTCTGCAAAGGGATACGGTAGAGTTGCACTGGGGTATAATGAAAAAGGCTGGGGGAGGGGAATGAAGGCAAAACCAAACCCCAAACCAAAACTGGTTTGTTACCATAAGCATTATCACTTTGCCAAAGGGAGAGATGAAGAGTCCTGTAGTCTCTGCTGGATGCTACTAGAAGGTGTGCCCCAGGGCATTGTTACCTGTTTATGCAGTCTGACACTTCTACTTTCTGAAATATTTTCCACGTAATCTTATGGTTTAATTGTTGCGTGTTTTTGACATATGGCCCACCTGGCTTTGTTTTATTCCTTGTTGCTCTCTTTTTCCAATCCCGTTGCAACTCTTTCCCTTTGTTATACATCCTGGCTTCTCACAATGCAAAATTCTAGGTCCAGGCATGCAGCTCTGTATCTTCTACTGTGAAATCTGCAATGGTTTCCATTTATGCCTTCCTCTGCTCTTGTAGTGGGCACTTATAAGGTGTTATTGTGTTATTCCCTGCATATGTAGTGTTATTGAGTGGTAACTTTGTTTACAATACACTAACTAGAACAATAAAATGAGTTATCATGGAGGAAAAGGAGAAATCTTTTTAATAAACTCTGTAACCCCTTTGCTGGTTTACTCGAAACAGCTCTGAGCAGCCTGTACTAGCAGAGGTGCCTGAAGTTGGGGTTTTTTTGTTCCCTATGCAGCAGTTGTAGAACAGTGCAGAAGGCCAAGCGTTCTACCTCCGTTTGTGTAATGAGGCCACTGGAGGTAGAAGTTGAGACGCAGACCGAGTTGCACATGGAAGGTGCTGAAGTGCTCTTAAAACAGACCTACATAATTAAAATACTTCACGTTTTCCTGGAATACTAGCTTTGTGTTATTAGTTTCCTGACAAGGAAGTCTGTTTAATGCGTTTGATTTATTTTGGTTTATTTTATTTTTTAGCACTGCTGGGGCCAGGGTGTAGTATATCTAGAAGCGATAGAGCTTTTACAGGAATCTGTGTCTTTCAAGCTGGCATTTGCCCTTTTGCAAGCAAAAAAGAAATGCTGAAGTCTTTACAATACCTAGCGAAATCCCTGCAGTCTGCCACAGAAGCCTGAAGGCCTGTAGTGCAAGGCACCGCATAGATTCAGGCTCTGCTCCGGGACTGTTGTTTGAAAACAACATAAAGGGCTTGAGTGGCAGAAGTCAAAGGAAAATACAGTTCTCTCCAAAGACAAAAGATACCAAAGGATACTTATGTTGGGAGCTGCCCTGAAGTGAAGAGCCAGGGGGTAGGGTTTGGCTTTGCCTCTTCCTATAGTTCCAGGTTGCCTGGATCCAAGCCGTTGTGGTTGGCTTAGGTTTTTTTAAAAAAACCTATAATTTTGTTTTTCCCTTTTCCTTACAAAAGGAAAAGCTAGAATACAAAGTTAGTGAATGATGAGGAGAAAAGCAGTAAGGGAATGATAAAAATGCAGTACTCTGCTTCCCCAAGGTTGCTCTGGACTACAGCGATCCCCATTGCCTCAGGCAGCCTGCCCAGAACCGAAGGAACCTTGAAACTTCCTTTTCCATTACAGAGATGCGCTTTTGCTGAGCCTCAATGCCCAATTCCCATGGGCTGACTTCTACTTCCAGGCTGTTTGCCATGTGTCTAACTAGCAAATGTGGACTCTGCAAGTCCTCTTCACACTGGCCTCTAATGTCTCCATGCTCAAAACAAGGACTTTCGGTCCAAAATGACATTTATTGTAGATTAAAGAAATCATCGACAAAGAGAAAAAGGGAATGAGAGCACAGCATGTTTATCTTGAGTTTCTTAACAAGATAAATTATTCTGACCTCTTGCAAATTAGTAAGCCCAATTCATAGACTGAAGGGGCTGGCTGGCTTTCAAAGAAAATAGCAGAGAAAGAGCCTAGCAAAGAGAAACCTTTCATTACTGCATGCTCATGAAGACAAAGAGTATTTTAAGCCTCTGTCCTGCCAGTTGTTCTGTGTGGGTAGATCTGTTTTGCTAGTCCAAAACTAAAAAGAAAAAAAAATTTTAAAAACCATGAAGGCTCATGGTGGCTAGGCTGGGAGGGGCTGCCCAAATTTGATTCAGACCAAACAGTGAGCAAAGCCCCGACCTCCAAGATGAAACATGGCTTTTTCCCCGCTATGCTCTGTGTCTGAGCTTCAGAGACGTATCTGATGCTAACTTTGTATAAGCTATCTTATGCAAACTTGAGGCATAAAGTTGAAGGATCCAATTTAGGAGGATGGTCTTTGGAAGCATCTTTAATGGCAAGTGACAAATTCATCCTGCAGTCAGTTGGTCTGTCTCCCTCTTTGTTCTTGACTCATCTGAGGTAAGCCTGAGTGTAAGTGGTAGACATTCCCTATGCTGTTGTCTTGCAGGGAAAGAGCGTGTTCTCAAATTAGTATAAAATTGATGTATCTGGAGTCTAGCTTACTTGAGGTTATCTGAATATGATGGTTGATTGAACTGGACCTTTTAGGGACACCTAGTCCACGTGGCTCCCTGTACTGATGGCTGTTCAGGGATGTCACTGAAGGACTCATAAGACAGTTGAATAGGAGAGCATAAACCTGCTGAACGTCTCTGTGTGGCAGCTCTGTGCCATCATTAAATGAACAGAAGTGACATATCTCTCATATCTCTTATTCCATTATCCTGCAGTTGAGACACAAATTTTTAGCTCTTGGATGAGGTGACTTCACAGACAAAACCAGCTGGCTGGGAGCTGAACACGAGCAAGGCACCAAACCAAAGCTACATCTGCTCGCTTGGGGCTGAAAAGGCAGAGGCAACTAAATCAGCTTTGCTTTTGCTGCACAATATCAAGCCACAATCAAGGTTTTGATATTTGTCTTGAAAGATGAACCGAGGTGAATGCTGTATGGTTAAGGTGTAAGCCATGTCTCGTCCCTCTGATTCTCAATCAGAGCAGAGGTTTCTCTTGCAAGTTTAGAGTTGGCTGGGATATGAGATAGTTGGTTCCTGTTCACTTGGTAACAGTCATGGGATGAATGGCCATCCCAAATCTCACAAGCTTTTATTCCAAGTGTAATATGCACTTCCTCTGCCTTTCCTTTTCTGAGTATTATTTGCATGTATACAACCAGTGAAACATAAAAAAGCTGTTAGGACAAAAAAAAAAGCAAAACCAAGCAACCCTCCTTCTCCCCCCTCAAATGTACTGCAGTTGATCTAGGGGAACAAATGAGGAGAAGAAAAAATGATCCATGACAGATGTTAGTCGCATCATTGCCTCACTACTGGAAGTTGCTTTGATTTTCCCAGTGAAAGGGTAGAGAAGAACCAGCACAGAAACAGCATCGAATACTTTTGAGCTAAAGCATATTAACGTTTTAGATACTGAATGCTTATGCGCCACAGTCAGTATGCCACAGACCTAGAAGGTAAGCAGTTTTTTTGATGCAGAAGTCAAAATACTGGCTTAAAAAAAAAAAAAAAAAAGGTGTATCAAACTGTTTTCATCAGGGTTGCTTTGAACTTCATGCCGTGTTTAAGAATGTTGAGTGCTTTTCAGTTTCAAACTTCTTCACATGCATCTTTGAATTAATTTTTAATGGCTGTGAAAGATAAGTGAATATTATCCTCACTTCGTATTTGAGGAAGACTAGGGCTGACGTGACTTGCTGAAAGCAGTGGGAGGAAGTAGGTAAGCCTTCTGTTTGGACTAGTTCGACTCACTTTCTTTAAATCTTAAATGGAGCACAGGTGAATTGTATCTAAAGGCCATCTTTTCTTNCAGCAGAGGAAACCTCTTAATTCCAAGAAAATCTGTAGTGGGACAGTGCCGTATGTTTAAAACATATGGTCTGATGAAATAAAATGCTTCTGGAGGGAGGGCACTCGAAGGCAATGCACCTTGCATGGCAGCATTTGAAACCAAAACGTAAAAAAACACGTGGGGGACAAACAGCACTAGCTGCTCCTCAGACACATTAATGAGGCAAGTGGAGAGCTAATGGACTACTGATTAAGCACGTTTTAGACATTCACTTAACTAAAGGAAATATTATTGTGCTGCAGTTACCCGAGAGGTCAGAGTTTTCACAGTTTAAAGCCGTAAGAAGCATCCCTGAGGGTTATTAAGCCATAACCTTTCAGATCTCCCAGGAATGAGCATTCAGCGATGTACCATTAGCCTGTGAAATCACATGGCCGTCTTACCCTCCCTTACTCCAATTTTGTAACATTCACCTGCTGGGTCTTGTCTTAAATTAGGCTGCAAGCTCTTCCTGGCTTTCTTTGTATTTGCATAGAGACTAGCACAATGGGCCCTGATACTGAATGAGGCTTTTGGATCCTACTATAATACCAACATATGAGTAATGAATAGCAATAATAATAGCGTCTGCTGTGTGTATGAGCTTCCTTTTTTTTTTCTTCTTTTTTTCCTCCCCTGTCCTCGTTCCTGTGAGTTACCTCACCCTCAGTGGCTTGAGCCCACAGTTTCTTTTCTTATTTTGCTTTTGTAAATTGGAGTGTCTCCAGTCTAGCAAGTAGACTTACATGGACATGCTGGAGAAGAGCACAGGGCCCCTACGGAAAGAAGAGGGCATATGACAGGTAACATAGATGTTTGGTCAGGTCAAATAACAGTGTTGTACCTTGGGTCCCAAGCTCCATCCAAGTTGCCTTTATAGATGTTTTGGTAGCCTCTCTCCTGCGGTTTATTCTGACTCCTGTGACCTTTCCAGCTCTGCTTCTTGCTTCACAGTTACAAAGGGAGGATGCCGAGGGTAGCTCTATGCAGAAGCCCCTGCTCTAAACAGGGATAGCTTCTCTAAGGGGAAATTGCTACTAAAAGATATTTCTCTAGAGACAGATCACCCCTCCCTCAGAGGGAAAGGACTGGCAAAGCACAGAAAGCAGCCAATGTAAAAGGAAAAACGGCTTTCCACCAAAATTGTATATGTCAGAATTAAAAAGTTAAGAGAAAGAATATAGTCCAGTTAGTTATCTATGAGCTNTTGCCAAGATCATAATTTTAGTCTAATTGTCCAACGTAACCTGTCATAGGGGCTGTACAAATAGGATCCATGCTATAGATACTCTTTAAAGAGAAGCCTGTGAAGACTTAGCCTGCCAAAAGCACCAGTGCTGGCATCTTGCTCAGTGATATCCTTGGCCTCTTTCCATCATTTATGAATGGGGGAAAAAAATAATTGTCATCTAAAAAAA